>CM061133.1:266385575-266743629 GCA_030789695.1 Scilla litardierei | reverse complement strand
TGGGTCATCATTTCACCTGTAAAGTGTACCTACGAGCTTGGCCTTATGACGATAGCGTCATCGTTGAGAGATTGCAATTTATTTTTAGGGAGTTTCCGTCAACTCATTTCACATATTTTATCACATTTTGACGATCGCCTCTGGAATACATTTAATATGGAAAAATCTTCATCATCATGGACTCATGCTCCTCTTCTTTTGCAGGTCACAGGTGGACACCCTCAAAAGAAGCTGGGGGAGGTGTTGCTAGGGTCCGTTTGTGTCCGTGGCGCAAATTTTTTGACAGAGCCACAAAATGAGCAGGAAGAGCAGCTACCCGCTCCATTGGATGTTTTGGCTCCGCTATTGGATCAGGTGAATCCAAATCTAGTAGTGTAATTAAATTTTACACGCTTTCTAGGTAGAATGAATAAACTCGTCTCCTCTGGGCAGCAAGAGGAACGCATTAGGATTTATCGTTTTTCCTTTGAATAAAATTCACCTCCGTGCGATGCTCTCAGATCTTAGCCCAAAACCCAATACAAGCTTCATATCCCATTCTTTGCCATTGCTTCATATTCCATTGCCACCGAATCCCCTTCCCCCTCATTCTTTTTGTCCTCACGACAGTTTCATGTGCTTTATTAGCGTTGAGGCTTGGTTTAGCTTGGGGGGAGGAGCTCTTTCGCCCTAACTTTTGTTGAGTATTGGACTTCTTCCTACTTGGTGTTAATGATGAGCAAACATAAATACTTACGACTAATCCCCTATTTTGCAGTTAATCCATTGCCTAAGCTTACTTTGAAGATCAACTAGCAATGGATGACTCACAAACATGATTGAAAGCAAATGATATGAATTGGATGATCGTAGATTGATGATTGAAGCTCCGTAAAGACTTCAAGCTCATACGATGGAAAGAAGAGATTATTCGTCATTGTAATTTTTCTTTTATCTCTTCTAGTATTTAGCTTAGAAGTAGAACTTTGATGGAGCACTCACACACATCTACTTTCGATCATAGGACATCTCTAGACCTTTGTCCTTTGATCTCAATTCAATTCTCTTTTGTTTGTGCTAGGATTGTTCATAACAGCCGACTGCTGAACAGTTTATAGTCGCCTGTCTCAAAATAGTCGACTGTGTTTTGTTCTACAGTCGCCTGTTATACACAGACTATTACAATGCAGTTTTGGGCCTTCTCTGATTATTTCACATAGGCTACTATAGAAAGATTCACAGGCGCCTGTCCTTGTGACAGTCGACTGTGTGTTGTACATCAGTCGCCTGTCTCTCCTTGCCCAAACTATGTTTTGATCTCACTTCTACGGCCATTCGACTATGCTGTATATACAGTTGACTGTCTATTAGATCAGTCGACTGTCTATGCTGTAACAGTCGCCTGTCTGTAAATCAATTCTTTGATTCAGCTCTCTGGAAATTTATCATGTTAGTGACAGTCGTCTGTTTAAGGTTATACAGTCGCCTGTTCTGATTTACAGTCAACTGTGTTCCTTGCATCAGTCGTCTGTCCTGTGTCTTGTGAGATTTCCAGTATTTGTCTAACTTACTCTTCTCTCGGCCAGTCGCCTGTCGAAGAAATTACAGTCGCCTGTTGGTTTAACAGACGACTGTCTTTGCTTCATCAGTTGACTGTCCACGTGGTAAGTTACCGTTATGAATTCTCACCTACCCTTACTGACTGTGCAACCGTCGACTGTGGATTGTTCAACAGTCGACTGTCGCGAGTTCAGATTATATCCGTTGAGATTTTTCTCACGGATTTCGATTGGGTTTTTGCCTAAACTGTTTTGTGGATTTGAGAAAGCTATATTATACTGTTTCATTGGAAGGTTACTCATTCATTGCAAAAACCTTCAAGCTTTCATTTCCAAAGATCAAAGCTTTCAAATCTAAAGCCCTAAGTATTTCCAAATTTTGTTCTCTTGCTCTCCAACCTAGAACCAAAGATTGATCTTCTAGGCATTTGGTGCAGTCAAGAGAAAGGGATTTTCTTCTCTCTTTCAAGAGAGTTCTTCAACACACATCACACTTCTCCTTCAAATTCTACTTCAAGGCATAGGTGATTGTAAGTGTTGCTTTCAGATTTCATAACTTCTTTATTTGAATTGTGCTCTTGGTTGTGAGAGTGGTTTTTGCTTGCTCCCTGGTTGTGGGAGTCAAGGACATCGATTGTATTCGATTGCACTTATAGTGTTGCTACAAGTGGGTTTTAACCTCAAGTTAGGATTCTAACTTGAGTATCCGGTGGTATCCAGGTGGTAGGGATGTAGGATTACCGGGAACAAGTCGGGAGTTGACTTGAGTAATCCGAACCCTTGAAACATATCTGTGTTTGCAGGTGTTTCTCTTTGGGTTGTTTTTCTATTCCGCACTATTTGTTAGATTGCATTTTATTTGACGTAAATTCCTTTTAAATTTGCATAAACACTATTCAACCCCCCTTCTAGTGTTTTCCCCATAGACAGGGTCCTTACAATTGGTATTAGAGCACAAGGTTTTTTCTATGGCATCCAACAATAACAACGTTCCTCCGTCGCCTACGTACAACAATTACGACTGTGATGGAGCGTCCACACTTTTCGAAGGTCAATCTACGGTACGTCCTCCACGTTTCAATGGTACTAACTTTGGTTATTGGAAGTGTAGGATGGAGACATTTCTTAGGAGTGCTTCTCTTTTGAGAACTCTCTACAAGGAGTACGTCGAGCCCTCTGAAGATGATTTCGAGAAATGGACGACTTCTGAGAAGTCCGCCGAAGTCAACAACGCTAAAGCAATGAACGCTCTTCATTGTGCGTTGGACCCGAATGAGTTCAACAAGATATGCACATGTAAGAGTGCATATCAAATTTGGAACCATCTCATCGTTACCCACGAGGGAACGAATAAAGTAAAGCTTTTAAAGTTATATGTTGCCATGCAAAACTTCGACTTGTTTCACATGCAGAAAAATGAGAGCATTGCGTCGATGTACGGACGCTTTACCAACATCACAAACGAATTGGAAGCCCTTGGCCAAATCTACACCGAACCTGAAAAGGTAAGGAAGATCATCATGGGGATGACCTCCAAATGGGAAAGACGAGCAATCGCCATTGAGGAGGTCAATGACTTGAAGAACTACACCGTGGTGAATCTCATCGGGACTCTTATGTCTTACGAAGTAAGACGGGATAACCGATTGAAGATTCGAGCCAAGATGAATCCCTCGGAGGCCAAGAAGAAAGCTCTGGGGTTCAACGCCAATTCGTCATCCTCTGAAAGTGATGAATCCGAGAACGAGATGGATTTGGGTGAAATGGCCCAAATGGCGAAGAAGTTCCAACGCTTCTTCCGCAAAGGTAAATTTCCCTCCAACAAACGTTTTGAGTCTACTAATGCTACTTCCTCTCTTTGTTATAAGTGTAATAAGCCAGGACACATCAAGAGGGATTGCCCAATGCTAAACAACAAAGAAAAGTGGAAGGCACCAAAGTACCACAAGTCCAACAAGAATAAGAAAGACAAGAAGAAAGGACTCGTTGGTACCTTTGATGACTCAAGTGATGACTCATCAAGTGATTCCGATGATGAGAAGGGTGAGAGCGCCCATATGTGCTTCATGGCACTTGAAGACCCACTCTCGGATGAGAGTGATTCCGATACGGATAACACCGAGGTAACAATGGATGAACTTCGCATAGCTAATGAAGAACTATTTGCTAAATACCAATCTTTAATGCTTAGATACTTTAGCTTAAAGAAATCAAAAGTTAGCAAGTCATCCATTCCATGCATTATCAACAATGACACCATTGTTGATACTTTAACCTTTGAGAAAGCAAACTTACATTCTCAAAATGTCACGTTGAGAGATGAGGTGAATTCCCTCAAATCTCAACTAGATCATACACATCACATGGATAATAGTGATCTAGTTACATGCCACACACAATTGGGATTAGTGAATGATTCTCTTAAAACCCAAGTGCACGAGCTCAAAGCACGGGTGTCCACTTTGGATACCAACATTTCTTCTTTAAAGGAGAAATATGAGCTCATGTCCTCCTATATTGTGAGATTCAATAAGGGACAAGGACAATTGGATGATTTGCTTGCAAATCAATTTTCGGCCACACATCGTGTTGGCCTTGGATTTGTAAAAGCAAATGCATCTAATGATCGCATCTCCTATAGTGGTGTCACTATAGATTTTGTGAGGCCTTCCTCCGGTGTATCCACAAGTGGTGTCAAAGACACTATAGGTAGCAATCCTACCAAGAATGTCACAACATCACCTTCTCTTCCTTTTGTCAAGAAACTTTAAGGGTGGAAACCAAAAGCAAGGCCATGCTTATATGTACACTAATACTCATCCACGTAGGAAACATCCTACTTCACAAGTGGATAATCATGACACATTTTATGCTCCACACCCACAGACATGTACACAACCACACATGAGAAACACTCATGTACGTGCTCCCACACACCCATATACTCATACGCATCATTCTTTCATGTATGCTAATTCTCCACATGTCATGCATGATCAATATGCTTCATATAATATGCATGTTCCCAAGAATACATATCATCCTAGAATGTACAATGCATATCTTCCACCACATCTTTATGCTAGAAATCATGTTCCTAAGAAGCATGCACCACGTAGAAATCCAACACATATGCATGCAACTATGAATAGGACTCCCAAGATGTATACTATTTGGGGTCCTAAGAACACTAGTCTAAATGTTAGGAATGCTTATGTTGATTCCTACTTTCATGATGTAATTAGAAATAGTAACTATGTTGGGAAGCGGAAGTCCACTTGGACTTGGCTTCCAAAGGGCTAATCCACTTGGACCCAACAAATATTGGGTACCATAAGCTTATGGTATATTATATAGGTACCCAAGAGAAAGAAGAAGAGCAATAAATGCCTTATTAGCTCTAAAGGGAAAGGATGGATTCTTGATAGCGGTTGCTCCAAACACATGACGGGAGATCCCTCATTGCTCTTCGAAGTGATTAGCATCAAAGATGGTGCAACGGTCACTTTTGGAGGTAATCAAAAGGGAACCATCATAGGAGTAGGTATCGTTGGTAATCCTTACAAACCCCTAATTACTATGTTCAAAGTGGCACACTTGTGACTATGTTCATGGTGGCAAACTTGCAATATTTGATTGGTCAAACACTCTCTAGAAAGTCAAAGGCAAAAAGATAAGAATATTTGGGCCTTGAAAATCAAAGGGAGGATGAGATGATACTTGGTTTAATGAGATGATAATGTGTGAAGATAATTGGTTCAAATTCATCATGAATGATCCAAGTGCAGTTAAATTTGAAGATTAGTAGTTTGGCTAATCAAATTTGAATTTCATATAAAATCAAGGAGCCCTAATTGTTAGAGGATTGAACAAGTCCAATGCAAAAAGACATGAGAAGATTCGCTAATCAAATTTGAAGGAATCCTAATGGATCTTGGATTGTCCATGTGCAATTGATTTAATTAGATTCATATTTAAGATAAGAGATACAAGAGTCCCATTGGAACTACAACTTTTGTGCTTTACATATCCTATATATATCCCTACGTACCTAGCCAAAAATCCTAAGGGAGAAAAAAATTGTTCATGCACAAAACCCTAACCTAAAGCCGACTCTACCATCTTCATGATTCCCATCATAACCAACCTAGCCTCTCCCTTAATTAATTAAGCCTTATCTTCAAGCCATAAAGACGTCATCTTCAAGCATTGAAGGGAAAAGAAGACTCACTGTCGAAAGTTTCTTCCAAGCAAAGAAAGCATCAAAGATCTCGAAATGTTTCTCCTCAAGAGCATCCAAATTTGTCATGTCTTATTTTTCTATTAAAGAGGACAATAGCATGATTCTAACAGATACTTTAGTGGATTTTTCTGAGCTCGGGGCTATTTTCTACATTTTCTAAAAGACAGAGCAACTGCTTGCTTAGAGCACAGAGCCAAGTCACGTAGCCGCATCAGCAGAGAAATTTCGACCGAGTAGAATCATCCAAATTCGCGAGTCTGACCCGTAGTTCCAATGAGCCAGAAAGTGTTGCTTTACACACAGACACATTTCAGACAGCTTTAAGCAACAAACTTTGAAGGGTCATATCTTTTGATCAAGAGATCAAATTGAGACACCATTTGTGCCAGCACGAAGCTGACGACGAGCTTACTTACAAGAAATATTCAACCATCACAAACTGAGCTTTCTAAACTCCATTATTTTATTATAATCTTGTGATTGAGTTGTTTAGATCTTTTGTATTTTACACTATTCTTTTTGGGGTTCTTTTTGGGCTCTTGACTTGTTGAAGCAAGTCAAGAGAAAGTTTTGCTAGAATATTAGTGTTCAATACTTTGACGAGTGAGTATAAACTTCCTGAGCTAAGTGTTGGGGCACGAAGTTCTGTGCATTTGTATCTTGATAGTATTATTCTAGTGATTACTTTGGGGCTGGACGTAGGTCGTTGGGGCGACCAAACCAGGATAAATATCGTGTGCACTCTATGTTTTCTTCTGCATTATTTTATCTGCATGTATTTGCTCTGTGATTGTCTAACTGAGTGGGCTACAATTTTTATATTCGTGAAAATTTCCCATAAGAATATTCACACACCCCCCTCTAGGCTTAGATCATGCTCCAACAATACATTCTGCCCACAATTCATGGCAGAAAGGAGGAGGAAATAAAGCTCGAACCATCTCTTCACCCTGGTACAGAGAGAGGGGTGTGAAATTAGGGAGCTTTCTGATGTGGTTCAACTCAGAAAAGAGGATTTCAAGAGCTACAACAACGAGGGAACCATCGATGCGCTCAAGAAGGGGGTCTGATGTGAGGATCTAATGAAGTATCTACATCATAAACCACCCCATAGCCTAGATCAGCTCCTTACCAGAGTAGAGCAGTATATGATGGTAGAGGAGGTGCTCGTCGCCTAAGACATGGGTACTTCCAGAGGCCTGACGGAAATGAAATAATAAGCTTGGCCCAAGGAGGAGACCCGTCGAGAACGAAAGGATGGGAGCCCTAGAGACAGGTCAGATAGAGCCGACACGATCTTCACAGAGCTCATTTCTCCTAGGGAGGTGGTGATGGCCTATGCCCATGGCAAAGGTTAATTCAACCGACCTTCCCCAAAGATGAAAGGAGGCAAGCAGGACCATATGAAGTTCTGCAGATACCACCAAGAACACTATCATGATACAGAATACTTTTGGCAGCTGAAGGACATTTAGCATCTCATTCAGTGTGGTCTTCTAAAGAAGTGCGTTGATGTTCCAAAACCAAGACAGGAGGAGGGCACCTCAGAAATGCGATTGCCATAGTCCAACCTGTCACAAGGATCATCGATTAAGCTTTCATCTGACCTAGAGCAGAGAGTAACCTGCCTAACTCAAGGCTGTAATATCCCTTTCCAAAGGCAATGAACTGAGCTGACACACCTAGTGGACTCGCTCAAGGATTTTATGATAGCTCATCCATTCATGGAACGAAAAACATATGCAGGGCTGTCATCAATAAAGAACAATTAAACCGATCCAACACTTGTATTATTTTCTACTTAAGTTACTTTTTTATCCTTTTAAATGAAAATTTCATATTACCGAGCCAATATATCTTCGACAAATTTACTCCAAAAGAGCATTTGATCAGCTTCTCCCACTTTACTCTTTATAAAATGTGCATGCCTACAAATTACCTCTGTAACTACCTCACGGGTTAATCGGCTATACATTTGGGAGCTGACGCCCTTACATATCGATCTATCTCTACGAACGGGGACAAGTCTAAAGACCACGTGGACTGGTCGACTATAGGTCAAGGGGATACTCCTCTTGCTGATTGACCTATCTCTATATCGGTTGTAAGTTGAGGGGCCACTCACCTCATGGGCCGATCTAGATATAGGTCAATTATATGTCAGGGGGTCACTCCCCTCACAGGCCGACCTAACTTTGTATCAGTCGTAAGTTGGGGGGCCACTCCCCTTGCGAGCCAACCTACCTCTATATCAACTGTACATCAGGGGCCACTCCCCTCATAAGTGGATCTAGCTCTTAGTCGGCTATAAGTTAGGGGACCACTCCCCTCGCAGGCTGACCTAGATCTATATCGATCGTAAATCAGGGGCCACTCCCCTCACGAGCCAATCTAGCTCTTAGTCGACTATAGGTCGGTGGGGGCTACTCTTCTCATAGGCCGACCTAGATCTGTATTGGTCGTAAGTCAGGGGCCACACCCCTTATGGCTCGATCTAGCTCTTAGTCGATCATAAGTCAAGAGGCCACTCCCTTTGCAAGCTGATCTAGCTCTTAGTTGGCTGTAGATTAAGGGACCACTCCCCTTGCTGGTCGACCTACTTATTCGTTGGCTATAAGTCAGGATGTCACTTCCCTCGTAGGCCAGCCTAGCTTGGCATTGGCCAGAGTTCGAGTGCCCACTCCACTCATAAACCGACCTACCTATTCGTTGGCCATAAGTCAGGTTGGCCACTCTCCTCGCTAGCTAGTCTAACTCAGCATCAACCATAGGTCGAGGGGACACTCTCCTCGTAGGCCGACCTACCTATTTGTCGGCCATAAATCGGGGGCCACCCCCCTCGTGGGCCGAATTAGCTTTGAGTCGACTGTAAGTCGGGGGCCACCCCCCTCATAGGCCGATATCGCTATATGATCTAGAATTATTATCAACCAACCTGAAATCTCAAATACTGAAGTCATCTCTCCTCTATTATGACAAATCCACTTGGCTCGGTTGCAATGATCCATTGATATCTAGACATTGAGTCTCAACTACTGATTTAGGAGACACTCGTCTACACCTCGTGCTTCTCACTTTCACAGTATGCAAGTCCGAGCTAAGGAGAGGGCATGAATGGCACTGGGACTCTGACCTACGACTTGGAAATTTTTCCTCTTATTTTCTTAAGCATGTGATTTGCTTCAAATCTTCTTCTACTACTGACATTTAATTATGCGCAGAGGTATTTTGTAACATAAGACAATCTAATTCCAAAGCTTCCTATCCAACTTCAGAGCTAAGACTTGTAATGTTCATGAGTCTACTATTATAGCTCTAAGACCAACTATGACGAGCTACAAAGTTCTGAGCTAAAACTTCTTTTTCTGATAAAGAAAATTTTATTGATAAAAGGGGAAAGGCACAGGCCTTACATGCTAAAATTAGCAGAGCTCATACATAAGTAAAAAGACAAAAAGATACAAGATATAAGTTAGGAGGTCAGAGCCGTGGGAGTCGAAGCCTCAGGATAAGTTGCTCTAGTGATCTCAGGCACGGCGGCTGGGCTCTCTTCAGCAACAGGGTGGATGCCTTCATCATCATCTTAGATCATCTCGAGCTATTCAAAGATGATCCCTGAGTTAGGGAATTTCCAATCAATCTCCTCCTGAGATATGACGAAGCCCGTGCTAAACATGTGAGCAACCTAAGTGGAGATGACATCTACCTTGTACTTCTCCATAACCTCGGTAGTGATCCTCTTTGGGTTTATCACCTTAAACTTGATGAGCTGAGCCTGGAGATCGGCTATCTCCTTCTTCCCCTTCTCTTTTTCCTCCAACAATCGTTCCCCAGCTTGTCTCTACCAAGCACACTCAGCCTTAGCATTCTCCTCGACATGCTTCCTCCGGGTAGCCTCAACCCCGACATTATCGTCAGCCGACAACCTTGCAGTCGTCTTCTCCACTAAGGCTTTCTCCAGCTCTACTACCTGAGATGTAAGATCATAGACCTTAAGTGCAGACACCTTCAACTGGGACAATGCTTCATTGGTAGACTCCTCTACAGTAGCCATCCTCATATGATTCATAGCAAGGTTTGCCTCAGCATTGCAGGTCCTCACTGCTCAGTGATGCAACTCAATGGCCAGTGAGGACATCTACATTAGAAGACAAAAGATCAGACCTAACACTTGACAAAATTAAAGAGAGAGAAAGGAGAAGTGTCGACTTGTTGACTGAACCACACCATGGTGCCGGTCAGTCACTCAGAATCAACCTTCTATAGAGAGGCTCGATCCCATGGAAGGAGAGAGTTCTTGGCTACCCTCACTGTGGCACAACCATCCAAAAAGACAGATGATCTTTCAGGATTTGAAAGTTGGTCTGAGTTGACCTATATGCCACTAGAATGTGGTCTAGTTCAGGAGGGATCATGGACAGTATTGGAGGAACGAGGCCTCCCAACGACCACATATCTTCACAGCCCTCTGAGCTTGGAAGCGTGTTCGATGTCACTGAGGTCCCAGCTTTAGTAGGAGCAGCCTCTATAGAGGTTGAACATGGAGGGATGACCTCTTCCAACTTTTGCTTCTTGATGGTGTCACATAACGCTTCCCATTATACTTAGGAGTGAGGACACGAGCGGGCCTGCGGTGTGCTTAAAGCACGGATGCCGTACTTTTTTCTTTCCTCCTTTCCTCCTTGATTTAAATACACTAAGCATCTATGATATACTCATGAGGTATTTCATAAGATAATAAATAAATAAATACCTGTCAACGAGGGTCGCTCGGAAAGTATTTTCCCATTATATATATATATATATATATATATATATATATATATATATATATATTCCATAAAATAGGGATGTTATCAAGAGAAATTGGACAAGAGAAATTGGATAAGAGAATTTGGACAAGAGTATATACATCTATTCGATAAAATAGGGATGTTATCAAGAGAAATTAGATATGAGACATACATATATACATATACATAGATACATACATACATATCTATTCAATAAAGTAGGGATGTTATCAAGAGAAATTGGATAAGAGAAATTGGACAAGAGAATTTGGACAAGAGTATTTGGACAAGAGTATATACAAACATATATATATATATATATACTTACATATATACATATACATATATACATATACATACATACATATACATTCATATTTCTACAAAATAGGGATGGTATCAAGAGAAATTGGATAAGAGAATTTGGACAAGAGAATTTGGATAAGAGAATTTGGACAAGAGTATACATATACAGATATACATATACATACATACATACATACATATCTATTCTATAAAATAGGGATGTTATCAGGAGAAATTGGACAAGAGAAAATGGATAAGATAAATTGGACATGAGAAATTGGACAAGAATATACATATACATATATACATATACATACATACATATACATACATACATACATATCTATTATATAAAATAGGGATGTTATCAAGAGAAATTGGACAAGAGAAATTGGATAAGAGATGAGATTTTGAGGGATAAAAGAGTGATGTTATCAAGTGAAATTGGACAAGAGAAATTGAACAAGAGATGAGATTTTGAGGGATATCTAGATATTTATTATATAAAAGAGGGATGTTATCAAGAGAAATTGGATAAGAGAGGAGATTTTGAGGGATATCTATTATATAAAAGAGGGATGTTATCAAGAGAAATTGGACAGAGACGAGATTTTGAGGGATATCTATTAAATAAAAGAGGGATGTTATCAAGAGAAATTGGACAAGATAAATTAGACAAGAGATGAGATTTTGAGGGATATCTATTGTATTAAAGAGGGATGTTATCAACAGAAATTGGACAAGATAAGTTGGATAAGAGATGAGATTTTGAGATATATCTATCATACAAAAGAGTGACGTTATCAAGAGAAATTGGACAAGAGATGAGATTTTGAGGAATATCTAGATATCTATTATATAAAAGAGGGATGTTATCAAGAGAAATTAGACAAGAAAAATTGGATAATTTTGAGGGATATATAAAAAAGAGGGATGTTATCAACAGAAATTGGACAAGAGAAATTGGATAAGTGCTGAGATTTTGAGGGATATCTATTATACAAAAGAGCGATGTTATCAAGAGAAATTGGACAAGAGAAATTGGACTAGAGAGGAGATTTTAAGGGATATCTTGATATTTATTATACAAAAGAGGGATGTTAACTATATAACAGAGGGATGTTATCAAGAGAAATTGGGTAAGAGAATTCGGACAAGAGATGAGATTTTGAGGGATATCTATTATACAAAAGAGGGATGTTATCAAGAGAAATTAGATAAGAGAAACTGGACAAGAGATGCGATTTTGAGGGATATATACTATATAAAAGAGGGATGTTATCAAGAGAAATTAGACAAGAAAAACTGGACAAGAGATGAGATTTTGAGGGATATCTACTATACAAAAGAGGGATGTTATCAAGAGAAATTGGACAAGAGAAACTGGACAAGAGATGAGATTTTGAGGGATATCTAGATATCTATATTAAAATTGAGGGATGTTATCAAAAGAAATTGGATAAGAGAATTTGGACAAGAGAAATTGGATCAGAAATGAGCCGTGCCCGCGGGCACGAGTTATGACTATCTATTATACTAAAGAGGGATGTTATCAAGAGAAATTGGACAAGACATAAGATTTTGTGGTATATCTATTATATAAAAGAGGGATGTTATCAAGAGAAATTAGACAAGAGAAATTGGACAAGAGATGAGATTTTGAGGGATTACTATATAAAAGAGGGATGTTATCAAGAGGAATTGGACAAGAGAATCTGGATAAAAGATGAGATTTTGAGGGATATCTATTATACAAAAGATGGATGTTATCATGAGAAATTGGACAGGAGAAATTAGACAAGAGAAATTAGACAAGAGATGAGATTTTGATGGATATCTAGATATCTATTCTATAAAATAGAGATGTTATCAAGAGAAATTGGATAAGAGCAATTGGACAAGAAAAATTGGATAAGAGAATTTGGACAAGAGTATATACATACATACATACATACATATATATATATATATATATATATATATATATATATATATATATATATATATATAAACAAACATATATACATATACATACATATACATACATACATATACGTACATCTATTCTATAAAATAGGAATGGTATCAAGAGAAATTGGACAAGAGAAATTGGATAAGAGAATTTGGACTAGAGTATGCATATACATATATACATATACATACATACATACATCTATTCTATAAAACATGAAGAATTTGAATTTTGTCCTACGTGGCATGGGTTTATCCTACGTGGACAAGGAAATGCTGACTAGGACAAGCACAAAATGCTGACTAGGACAAGTTTTTGTATGTTTGGAGGGAATTTTGAGGGAATTTTGTTTGAAAACTCAAAATGTGAAAGCTCAAATGTTAACTCAAAATTTGGGGGGAAATAAAACTGGGGGGAAAAACAAACTTTGTTGGCCAAAAATTTTTGAAAACGAATTTGAAAAACGAACTCAAACAAATTCATCCCGTTCTCTCTCTCTCTCTCTCCACCCTCCCTCCCTCAATCAAACTCATCAGCACCTCCGGATGGTGGGCTTTTGAATTTGGGACCAGCTGCAGAATCTGAAGGGTGTTTTTTATTTCAATTAGGGAGGGGATCTAAATGGTCTTAAGGGAGGGGATCTGAAGGGTGTTCATCTTTATTTTTAACCGGTTGCAGGATCAAAGTCATCCCAGCGAAGGGCTCCAGCGAAGGGCACGTGGGCTCCGGCTAACGGCCGAGAGCATGGGTGAACTCGGAATCCTTAAGCAGGAAATGGATATTACTTTGTTGCAAAAGGCCTCCAACATGACCCTCAAGCACAGGTTCGTCCCCCTTCCACAGTGGGGTGGCTTTACATCTATCTCTATCTGGGGTTTTGATTTCGTTTCTTTTTGGGGCTGAGCAGGGATGAACTCGGATCTTTGGTCCAAGATCAGGGACATGTTCAAATTAGATTAAATTCGTGTTGGATCAGATTCAAATTCCCCATCCTAGAGAGGAATTACGAAAAATCTTAGGTTTTTGCCACCCACTTGAGCCTGGCATCCTACATTGTTATACAGTAAATTCATTTTCTGAACAAGATAGATTATTATAAAGAATTCTACATTTTCCCAACAAGATAGGTTGTTATAATTAAATTATGCATTTCCTCTTTCAGCATCAAGTAGATTGGAGGAAGTGATCTCTTCTGTCTTGAGTTTTGGATTACCATTTATGTGTTTTATGAGAGATTTCAACCACTGATTTGCAGTAAATTCAAAGGCTGGTAGGCAAGTACTGAAGCAGTGGTATAAGTGTTTACATTACGTAAATTCTGGTAGACCTAAAGAAGTAATTAATGAAATGATAGTGCCTTTCTTCTATATGATTCCCTCCATCATCAACTGCATTGCAAAGGGACTTTTCTTTTGTCTTTGTAAATGATGTCTGCTAGACTCTACACTACTACTACTTATGCCAAAACAACTGCCTTTCTACAATTGCAGGTTCTATGGCCATTATGACACTGTATGATGGAAAAATGAATGCATTTCTTCAAGGACTGATGTTTCAGGGTAGAGTAACAATTAATTTCATCTTTGCAATGGTTGATTTATTTACTCGGTATGTTGTCATTTTTCTCATGCAAAAACTTTGTTTGATCAAGAAGTTTATCATATCATTTCATTGTAGACATCATTTTAGCATGCAAGGTTATATATAAACTTAGAGTCAACCAACAAGTTTACATGATCATCATAGTCATAATCGTTAATCTTTTTGCACCCTTTTTATTGAAATCTGATGGAATTCCCAGCGTTGCGTTGGGATTGGGGTTAGCGCTTAAAGCATGCATCATTTGTTTGTCCTTCAAGAAAAGCTGCAATTGTTTAATTTTCTTAGCGTAAAAATTAATTTTTTTAGTTTTTTGGAAATTAACATTTGCCCTCAAGTCTTCAATGTTAGATTAACCAATAACTATTTTTTACAATAAGAACCGGCTATGGTCTGTAATATGAACACGCTGGTTAGATATTGATGTTATTTCACTAAAAATTGATATATATTCACTTTCATTTGGAGTCCTGCAAGCTGATTTCCCCCCGTTCCCTCCAAACATATTAAATGCAGGCTGATTTCAGTTGGGCAAAAACAAATGATGGGTGAACTGAATATGTTTGGAGACCTTTTTGGTTGCAATGTTGCAATGGGAGAATCGATGGGCTCATTTTAGTTGGAAAAAAAATCCATGCTTTCAATGTTGCTTTCCTGCATCCATTGTTGCTGCCATTTTGGTTGCTTATGCTACGAGAAGCCAAAATTTGTGGAAGAAATTTTGCAAATCAAATCAAGGTATAGGCTAAGAAATACCCATTTGCTTGATTCAATTTGATATTGAAAGAAATTGTTCCTTATTTCTAAAAAAGAGAGAAACCATGAGAAATTGATGTGAACCGGGAATATTGTGTGAATACTATGAAATGTAAACATGTTGATATATATGTTATTGTGTGAAATATTTCATATTTTATATCAACATGTGATATAACACGGTTCATATTTCACAGTTTATATCAACATGCTTATATTTAAATATGGTCTGTAATATGAACACAATGTTTAGATATTGATGTTATTTCCCTAAAAGGGGCTAACATGTTGATATATCTTCACTTTCTTGGAGTCATGTAGGCTGATTTCTCCCAATTCACTCCAAACAAATTAAATGCAGGCTGATTTCAGTTGGTCTGTAGGCGGATTGCTCCCCATTCACTCCAAACATATTACATATTAAATGCAGGCTGATTTCAGTTGGGAAAAAAATGATGGGTGAACTGAATATGTTTGGTGTCAATTTTGAGTCATTGTTGTAATGGGTGGATCGATGGGCTGATTTCAGTTGGGAAAAATAATCCATGCTTGCAATGTTTCTCTCCTGCATCCACTATTGCCGCCATTTTGGTTGCTTATGCTGCGAGAAGCCAAAATTTGTGGAAGAAATTTTCCAAATCAGTATGCCATAGCTTGCTTTAATCACAGATGTGAGTGTATATATCTGTTGTTTTGCTATTTTTTTCATGTGCCACAACTTAGTTTGCATCACTCATGCCATAGCTTGCCCTTATTCAATCAATAAACTCAGGATATGGCTTTTTTGTGACAGGATTTTGCTAATAAAAAAGTTATCCTGAATTTATATCCCGGCATTAGCATATGGCTTTTTATATGCTGACATGGTTGATAAAAAGCCATATCCTGACACGCTATTCAGTATATGGCTTTTTTAATCCTGGCATAAATTCAGGATAACTTTTTTATTGTGCCTAAATGTGATTTTATCCTGGAAAAAAAAGTTATCCTGAATTTATATCCTGTCATTAGAATATGGCTTTTAATATGCTGACGTGGTTGATAAAAAGCCATATCCTGAACTTTGCATCACTCATGCCATAGCTTTATTTAATCACAGAGGTGAGTGTATATATATGTTGTTTTGCTATTTTTTTTCATATGCCATAGCTTACTTTGCATCACTCATGCCACAGCTTGCCCTTATTCAATCAATAAACTCAGGATATGGCTTTCATATGCCATAGCTTGCCCTTTTTATATCCTAATTTTGCTAATAAAATTCAGGCTATGGCTTTTTTTTGCCATGATTTTGCTAATAAAAAAGTTATCCTGAATTTATATCCTGGCATTAGCATATGGCTTTTTATATGCTGACATGGTTGATAAAAAGCCATATCCTAAACTTTGCATCACTCATGCCATAGCTTTATTTAATCACAGAGGTGAGTGTATATATATGTTGTTTTGCTATTTTTTTCATATGCCATAGCTTACTTTGCATCACTCATACCATAACTTGCCCTTATTCAATCAATAAACTCAGGATATGGCTTTCATATGCCATAGCTTGCCCTTTTTATATCCTGATTTTGCTAATAAAATTCAGGATATGGCTTTTTTGTGCCAGGATTTTGCTAATAAAAAAGTTATCCTGAATTTATATCCTGGCATTAGCATATGGCTTTTTATATGCTGACATGGTTGATAAAAAGCCATATCCTAACATGCTATTCAGGATATGGCTTTTTTTATCCTGGCATAAATTCAGGAAAACTTTTTTTATTGTGCCTGAATGTGATTTTCTCCTGACTTTTTGTTGCAAAATAAATTCAGTAGCCTCTTGGAAATTGGTATTGATTATATACTAGCATCGCCCAACGCCCCATATAGGTTTGTGCCACGATCATATGGAGTCATCTCATCGAAGGGGACCTCAGATCATCACATTGTGAAGGTTGATATGGTTATAGATAAGAACACTGAAAACATTAGTCGACGATGACAATATAGAGTTGTAAAGATAGACAGGGATTCATCAGAGCTTCGAGGCGAGAATTGAGGTTAATGAGGAGCTTTTGAGGTTAATGCAGAGCTTCAAGAATCAGGAAGAAGATGTGGTTTTCACTTCCCTCAAGGTGTGTTTGGGGCGGTGGGATTTGGTTCGGACATCCTCTCCCTCCCTAAAAAACTATGGTTTCTAATTTATTTTGTTGTTCTCCGATCATGGGAAATTAGGTTTATTTGTCTGTGTTTTTCCTTGCAAGTGATGCAGAGCTTCAAAATTCATGTTGTTGTTGTTTTTGCAGAAAGCAATTTGGTGAGTAAGTCACCAAGGAAGGTAATGGTTCCAGGATTTCTGCTCACCTAACATTTGTACAAATGCTGAAAAGAACATTAAGATTATTGCTCAAAGCATTCCTCAAAAAATTCTGAAAGTTTATTGTTTTTCTAGGATTTCTAGACATTCAGCCTCCAGACTCCACTCCAGGATTCCTTCAGAATTTCTAGACAAAAAAATCTTTTGTTTTTCCCACAATTTGTTTAATGTATTGCAAGTTTATTGGGTTGTGTTTATTGCTCAAATAAGATGCTTCAGCCCAGCCATATACTGCAATTTTATTTTGGTTTGAAACTTATATATTCATGTGTGCAATCCTAACATTTTCATTTCAGTTCATTGTGTTTTGAAACTTTCATATTTCGTTCTTTCCTTGTGCTTGGAATGATCAAGCCTGACCTCTGGTTCAATGTTGTGTGAAAGGATGTGCATCTTTGATGATACCATGTGCTTTTTATTTTCCCCTGCCATTGTGCTTTTTATCTATAATATGTTATCCTTTTTTTAATGCTTTTCTTTGATTGTTTTTCTGCCAAAATAAAGATCCTTATATTTGTCTGTCTTGCAGGCAAAGATTCAAGATCTAGCAGAACATGTTCCCAAAGGCCACATTCCACAGTCTTTGACTATTCATCTCAGAGGAGAGCTTACTAGGAAGGTTGATATGTCTCTCTTTGACGTTGCTGCTGTTTTTCCCTCTAGCAAGCGATTGTGAATGTATGTAATTGATTTATTTTATTTATCACTGGTTCTTCAGGTTGCACCAGGTGATGATGTTGAATTCTCGGGTATCTTTCTTCCCAGGTTTCTAAATTTTGCAGATTTTGTGGAAACAACAAAGGGCTGGTATGTCACAGGCTATTTGGAGGCTGCAGTGTTCTGCAATATACTTGCAACTACTTGCAACTACTTGCAAAAACGTATCCAGTTACAAATTTTGGGATAATTTTACACTCTACAGAGAGCGCAAATAAGATCATTGTTGACAAGCTTACTGGAAAATACATTGGATTTATCTGTTGAGGAGGAAGTCTACCTCAAGCATGTATTTGATTAGAGATAGAAGAACTAAAGATTTAGTTGTAGCTACAGGCGATGCGTTAAAAAAGCATCTTAAACAATGTAAAATATGTACATGGTGTTGATGTACGATTCACATTGACTGTCATCTATTTCTCACGTGTATTAAGAGTGACTGGACAATCTTACTGAGATTTGTGGGTACAATTCATACTACTGTCTTATCACCTTGAATTCCATTGGGATTTCTTTCTGGTTACCGGATATGGGATTCAATACTATACAACATGATATGGTTTTTGAATAAAGTGGAATTGGGAAAACATATTTAAGAAGAGTTCGGTTAGATTTTTTTGTTGATTTTTTTGTTTCTTCTTTTTTGGTAGGCAAACTGCTGTGAGTGTTTCAATTTTTGTCATAGTCCATGTCATTTGCCCACAACTAAAACATGTGTAAGCATCAGAGAAAGCTGTAAGCATTTGACATTTGGTTATTATATAACGATGTTGTTCCACAACTACTCTTTCAATCTACGTGCTTGCCTCCTCCTCTCTTTTGTGAATATGTGCACGCACATGCGTGAGAGAGAGAATTTATTCAGATCGTTTCTTATGTCAAAGAAATACTTTGAAACAGAAAGAATGCTGACGATTAACATTAGTAAAATGTTAAGTCTGGTGAGATCATCTCACTGAAGCATGTTTGTTTGGTTGGAAAATAACCATAATGGTGATTTTTTTAACTTTTTATTAATTGAAATAATTTCCTGAGTGATGTCTCAAGTGAAAGATTTGAATGGAATGTTCATTTCACAAAAGCACATATGTATCTTCATTATTCTTTGCCCAAACTTTATTGTTTGCAATCTTACCATGCTAATTTGTTGTTCCGCACTGAAGGCGCCCGTGCAAAAGGCGCTTGCGACGAATTTGTTGTTCCATGTCGAAGGCGTCCGCACCAAATTTGTTGTTCTACGCCGAAGGCGCCCGTGCGGCTAAATATTTTTGTGCTAATTTATTGTTCTTTTAAATTTTGGTTGGGAAAATAATTTTTTGGGAAACAAAATTTCGCGGGGGAAATCTTAAATGAACCGTGCCCACGGGCACGGGTTATGACTAGTATTCTATAAAATAGGGCGTTTATCAAGAGAAATTGAATAAGAGAATTTGGATAAGATAAATTGGATAAGAGATGAGATTTTGAGGGATAAGAGAGGAGGTGGGCAATTTTGCACATACAACCCTGGTTTTTTCATTTTTGCCCCTGGACCCTCCGCCCACACACACATACTTTTTATTCTTCCACCATTTCCGACCGTTTTTTCCCAGTCCACGTAATATAAAAGAGGGACGTTATCAAGAGAAATTGGATAAGAGAATTTGGACATGAGAAATTGGATAAGAGAATTTGGATATCTATTATATAAAAGAGGGAAATTGGATAAGAGAAAAATATAAGAGATAAGATTTTGAGGGATAAGAGAGGATGCGGGGAATTTTGCACATACAACCCCGGTTTTTTTATTTTTGCCACTGGACCCTCCCCACACACCCACCCACAATTTTTATTCTCCCCCCTTCCGACCATTTTTTCCAGTTCTTTGAAGATTTTGAATCTTATCGTACTAGGACAAAGTTTTGTCCTACGTGGCAAGTTTGTCCTAGGTTGCAATGACAATTTTGGGGGGACTTAAATTTTGGGGGAAAACTTGAAATTTTGTGGGAAAACTTAAAATTTGGGGTGACTTCGAATTTGTGGGGAGAAAAAAACTCAGCCATTAAATAAACTGTGCCCTATGGGCACAGGTAATGACTAGTCTATATTACAATTAAGGGATGTTATCAAGAGAAATTGGATAAGAGAATTTGGACAAGAGAAATTGGATCAGAAATGAGCCGTGCCCGCGGGCACAGGTTATGACTAGTCTATTCTATAAAATAGGGATGTTATCAAAAGAAATTGGATAAGAGAATTTGGACAAGAGTATATACATCTATTCTATAAAATAGGGATATTATCAAGAGAAATTGGATATGCGACATACATATATACATATACATATATACATATACTTAGATACATATACATACATACATACATACATATCTATTCTATAAAAATAGGGATGTTATCAAGAGAAATTGGATAAGAGAAATTGGAAAAGAGAAGTTGGATAAGAGAATTTGGACAAGAGTATATACGTGCATATATATATACATACATATATACATATACATATATACAAAAACTTACATACATATACATTCATCTATTCTATAAAATAATGATGGTATCAAGAGAAATTGGATAAGAGAAATTGGACAAGAGAAATTGGATACGAGAATTTGGACAAGAGTATACATATACATGGAATTTGCACATACAACCCCGGGTTTTGCATTTTTGCCCCTGGACCCTCCACACACCCATACCCACACTTTTTATTCTTCCCCCCTTTCCCGACCATTTTTTCCAGTCCACGTGCACGTGTGCATGGGTTATTTGCCAGTATATATATATAAGCATATATTTATAACAACATGATGTGAAAGTAATGGAATAATGATATGAATATAATAAAAGAGCATATGTAAAACTAACTAGCATTTAAACTTTAATATTTTAGCTACTGCGCATGTAGTGATGATAAGGATCAAACAAATACTGAAAATCAAGTATCATCAATTAATAGATTATGACATGAGTAGAACCAAAAATTAAGCTTCATAACTTCATTATTATACAAGAAATGACAGAGCTAATTAACATGCAATTAAGGAACTTGCGTATATGGTTTCAAGGGGTAACACCCAAATTGGAAGCAAGTTAAGTACAAGATAAGCACGATATAAAAAGGCAGACTGTAATTCTAACAAGAAGTTATAAACATATTTCAATAATTGCAACTTGTTCTGAAACCACCTATTCTAGTGTTAAGACCATGTCTGAGGACAAAATATTTGACTAAAATGCACCGTACCAACGGGAGCTCTTTGTTGCTCTACTCACTAACCTCATACTTCGAGCGACGGTCAAGTTGCTTGCCTCCACTAGTGTGGGTGGATGTGAAGCCATAGGGTGAATCCAGTCACTTACGTATGTTGAGTATTGATTCCCCAGATTTGGTTTTGATGATGAACAAACATAAATATCATGAACTAACTCTTTGTGAGCGTAGTTATGGAGATCGTCGCCAAATTTCTATGAACATCAAAAGCGACGTCTCAAGACTTCTAAAAGCACGTGATCGTGTGCTTGAAGCTTCGTTAAAGCTCAAGGACCATTATTGATGTCAAGAGATTCGGATCGAAGCGATTGAAGACGGTTCGTCAAGTTTTATTTATAGTCTTCTAGCTTCTTTTCGTTGAATGTTAAGCCTTAAGTAGGTCTTACGTTTTAATCTTCATAACGCTCATATCTTAGAGCTAGGATCTTATTAGAAGCCCATACAAACTTTTCCGAAGCTTCGCGCTTTGTTTCACGGCTTCTTGTGCATGTTAGTTGGTTCAAGAAGAAGAACCAATCGACTAGATGGCAATCTAGTCGGTCGACAAAGCTTCTTGAACCGATTAGAATGCATTGTTCAATTTCATCTCACTTACTGTTTACAGTTAGTCGGTCCAAGAAGGTTCACCGACCGACTAGTTGTGAAACTAGTCTGTTAGAAATCCTTCTTAGCCCGACTAGTTGAGCTTCCACTATTCAGCCTAACTTACTGTTTACAGTTAGTCGGTCAAAGCATAACGACCGACCGACTAGTTGAGAAACTAGTCGGTTAGAAATAGTTCTTAAACCGACTAGCTGTATTTGAATTCAGACTACTTGATTTCATTTCTTAGTCAGTCAAAGAACACTCAACGACCGACTAGTTGTGAAACTAGTCGGTTGGCAAGTCTTCTTGGACCGACTAGTTCTTTATTCCCTGAACTTCTCTATTAACTGTTCACCTATTAGTCGGTTCATGTTGAATCACCGACCGACTAGTTTCTGAACTAGTCGGTCAGTGATCCTTCTTTGACCGACTAGTCTGCTTCAGAATAGAGCCGTTAGAGCATTAAATGCCACGAATTTTGCTCTCTCTTTCCTCTATCCTATATATACTTGGAGTGCTGCTTTCATAGCATTCAAGGCTGATAATTATTGATCTTTAGAGAATCAAAGAGAAGCATTTAATCCTCATTCAAAGCTCATTCATTTCTAAAGAATCTCTCTCCCACTCTTATTTCCAAAGAGAGATGCACATTGATTGTGAGTCATTCAAGCCAAGAGCTTGATCCAAGGTCACCAACAACTTCCTAGGCTTCCATAGCTAGTCAACATCTTGGAGCTAGGGTTTGGTGCCTTCATCTTCCCCAAAATCCTCTTTGCCCTAAATCGTAAGTTTACTCAAGGCATAGGATTTTGTTGTTAAGCATTTCGTATTTCATTTACTTTGAATATTGCAAGTGATTTACTCTCAGTTGTGAGAGTTTGTTTGTGATCTCGGGTTGTGGGAGTCACAATTTTTATTTGTGTATGATTTGATCTTGTAGAGGTTTCTACCAGTATTTCATAGTGCAAATTTGAGTTAGAAGTTTCTAACTCAAGTATCTGGAGGGGATCCGGGTGTTTGGGACGTAGGATCACCGGGAACAAGTCGGGGAGACTTGGGTGGATCCGAACCCGTTTTATCGTCTGTTTGCGATTGCATTTCTTTGTTGTCAATATTTACATTTCTGCAATGTTGGTTGAGTTTGCAAGATAATTAGGAATTATCTTCTTAATTATTTTAAAGTACTATTCAACCCCCTCTAGTACTTGTGCAGTAGCTACGTAAGGCATTACATTTGGTATCAGAGACAAGTACCTAGCTAGTGTTCCAACGACAACAAGACCGTATGTCCACCTTCAGACTACAGCACCTTCAGGAACCGTGAAGGAGCTTCTTCGGTGATGGAAGGACACTCCTCGACGAGGCCTCCCTTCTTCAACGGTACCAACTATGGGTACTGGAAATACCGGATGGAAACTTTCCTCCGGAGTGCTTCACTATGGAGAGCCACGTTGACGGAGTACGTCGAGCCCGAAGAAGAAGATTTCGCGAAGTGGACTACCACAGAGTTCGTCGCGGAGGTAAGCAATGCCAAGGCAATGAACGCCTTGTAATGCGCTTTGGAGCCCGAGGACTTCAACAAGATATGCACATGTAAGAGTGCATATCAAATCTGGAACTCCCTCCTCATCTTGCATGAAGGAACGAGTAGGGTAAGAGAATCCAAACTCGTTGTTGTGAATATAGATTACGAATTATTTCATATGCAACAGGGTGAGAAGATGAAGGAGTATTATGCTCGCTTCGTTGACATCACCAACAAATTAGAGGATCTTGAAAAGACCTACACCCAAAAGGAGAAAATCTCAAAGATCATTGATGGACTTCCTTCTTGTTGGGAGAAACATACCTTCGCCATCGAGGAAGGCAACGATATGAGTAAGTATACTGTTATTCAACTAATGGGTACCTTGATGTCTTATGAGGTACGCAAGGATAGCAAACTAAAGTTGTAGGACAAGATGAAGTCTTACTTGAAGCAAGACGAGCCAAAGAAAAAGGCGATTGCGTTCAAGGCCTCTCCATCTACATCGACATCTACCGATGATGAAGACTCAAAAGATGAGTTGGACTTGGAATCCATTGCCCTCATGGCAAAGAAGTTCAACCGGTTCTTCCGGAAAGGTAATTTCAAGAACAAATCTAAATTTAGTTCTTATAACGCCTCCGCTCCTTTGTGCTTTAAATGCAATAAGCCAGGACACATGAAAGCGGATTGTCCTCAAAACAAGCAAAAGGAGAAGTGGAAGGCGCCAAAGTTCGACAAGTCAAAGAAGTACAAGAAAGGGTACAAGAAAGGACTTGTTGGGACATTCGCCGACTCCGAGGATTCCTCAAGTGGAGAGTCGGATGATGAGCAAGTGGAGCAAGCACACATGTGCTTCATGGCTAGAGAGGAACATGATCAAGGATCTTCCTCCGATGATAGCGAGGATGAAGGAGATGAGGTAACTATGGATGAACTTAGATTAACTAACGAGCAAATATGGTCTAAGTATTCTAAATTAGTAAATAGATATACTAAGATAAAAGATGAGCTAGCTAGCATCCAAACCTCGCCTAAACCTATCATCATCAACAACGACACCGTTGTTGAAGATTTGAGAAATGAGATTGTAAATCTCAAATCTCAACTTGAGCTTGTTCACATTGAGGAATCAGATGATCATGAGATGGCGGATTTGATTTCTCGAAACTCAACTTTGAGTATTGAGAATGAGAATCTCAAATCTCGTGTTTATGCACTCACATCACAAGTGTCCACTTTGGATGCTTCTATACATTCTCTCACCGATAAGTATGAGTGCACATTATGCCGAATTAATAAATTCAATAAAGGTAAGGACCATTTGGATAATATCCTTAATGACTTACTTCCGGCCAATCACCACATTGCCTTGGGGTATAAGATGGTAAATTCATCCAAATCGACCACTACCTTTGTTAGGCCAACTTCCGATGCCTCAACGAGTGGGGGCAAACACTCTATTGGTAGTTCATCTACCAATGGAGCTTCCACTTCGTACACACCCTCGTTTGAAAAGAAACCTACTTTGGGTGGACCTCCAAAGAAGGGTCATGCTTATATGTACACCAATACCATGCCACGTAGGAACACACATCCTACTCCACATGTTCACACATATGATGAGTTTTATGCACCATATCCACGGGCACGTGCACACCATGTGAGACACACTCACGCACTTGTTCCTCCACATGCATATGTTCATCCACACCATCATATGAATAATTATCATCATGCACCATTTCATCATGTGCCTTATGCCTATCCCCAACATGCATCACGTAGAAATCAACAACGCATGCATGCTCCCAATAGGAATAGGGCTCCCAAAATCTTCACTATTTGGAGCCCGAAGAACACAAGCA
Organism: Scilla litardierei; assembly: GCA_030789695.1. Classification (NCBI taxonomy): domain Eukaryota; kingdom Viridiplantae; phylum Streptophyta; class Magnoliopsida; order Asparagales; family Asparagaceae; genus Scilla; species Scilla litardierei. The sequence continues at coordinate 266,718,097 of CM061133.1, read as the reverse complement.
TGAATGAAAAACAAGCTTACATGAATTCTTACTTCATGAATGTCGTGCATAATGATGATTTCATTGGGAAGTCTAAGTCTAATTGGACTTGGCTTCCAAAGGTCTAATCTTTTAGGACCCAATGACCTTGGGTACTATGATACGATACTTTCTATCTTTAGGTACTCAAGAAAAAGAAACGGAGCAACAAATCCAAATTTAGCTCCAAGAATAATTGGATACTCGATAGCGGGTGTTCAAAACACGTGACGGGTGATGCTCAATTGCTCTCCGGAGTGGTACCCATTGCAAATGCGAACCGGGTAGTCTTTGGAGGCAACGAGAGCAGAACCATCATAGGTGTTGGCAAAGTTGGTAATCCTTCTAAACCACTAATAATTGATGTTTACCTTGTTAAAGGATTAAACCACAATCTTATTTCAATAAGCCAACTTTGTGACAAAGGTTACAAAGTTAGCTTTGCGAAAGGAATGTGCCATATTTTGAGAAAAGATAGTACTGATTTATTATTTTACGGCACACGCCATAAGGATATATATATATCCTAGATCTTCCAAAATCACATGAACAATGTCTAATTGCCAACACAAGTGAACAACAATTATGGCATCGACGTTTTGGTCATGTGAACTTTGGAACACTTTTTAAACTTTCCAAGTTAAATTCTATTAGAGGCTTCCCTAAGCTTGTCTTTCAAAAGAAAAGCTTTTGTGACTCGTGTCAACGAGGCAAGCTTCCAAAATCTTCATTTAAACCTAAGAAAAGCATTTCATCTAAGCGGCCTCTAGAGCTTTTACATCTAGATCTTTTTGGGCCAACTAGAGTTGCTTCATTAGGTAATGCTAGATATGGACTTGTCATCGTTGATGACTTTTCCAGATTTACTTGGGTATTTTCCTTAAGTAATAAAAATGATGCTTTTGAAAACTTCACAATATTTGTTAAGAAAGTATAAAATCTCATTGGAACCACCATTGTCACTATTCGTAGTGATCATGGAGGGGAATTTGAGAATGCGTCTTTCTCAAATTTTTGTGATGAAGTTGGTATTACTCACACCTTCTCTTTCCCTCACGCACCTCCTCAGAATGGTGTTGTTGAGAGAAAGAATATGACGCTAGTGGAATGTGCTCGCACTATACTTGATGATAGCCAACTTGGCCATCAATTTTGGGCGGAAGTGGTACATACCGCTTGCTATGTGTTTAATAGGATATTCCCGGCACCAAACAACCTTATTATGAATTGTTGTTTGGTAGATTGCCTCAAGTTAAACATTTTCGAGTTTTTGGTGCAAAATGTTTTATTAAAAACACATATGGTAGTTTGGACAAATTTGATCCAAGATCCGATGAGGGGATATTTGTTGGATATTCCTCCCGTAGCCAAGCCTACCGGATATACAACAAACGAACCTCAACGATCGAGGAATCACTTCATGTTTCATTCAATGAAGGTTTTGTCCCGACTAGAATTACTAATGATGATGACTCCATGGATGTCTTATATGATTCTATTGGTAATTCTAATTCTATTGATTCTAATGTTACTAACCCTACTAATGAATCTTTTGAGAATGTTCCTAGTGATCAGGGAATTCCCAAACGGCTTCATACCGTTCGTGACCATCCTCATGAGCAAGTCATTGGCAATATCCTTGATAGTATCAAGACGAGATCTCAAGTCAACTACTTCGCTCATTGTGCCTTTGCCTCCTCAATAGAGCCAAAGAATATTAACGAAGCATGCGAAGATAGTGCTTGGATCTTAGCCATGGAGGAGGAACTCATTCAATTCGAGAGGAATGAGGTTTGGGAGTTTGTTCTATTGACATCGAAGAACCACACCGTTATAGGAACGAAGTGGATTTTCAAGAACAAGACCGACGAAAACCAAATCGTCGTCTGGAACAAAGCTCGGTTAGTAGCTCAAGGCTAACGGCAAGAGGAATGTATTGATTTCAAAGAATCCTTTGCTCCGGTAGCTAGATTAGAATCTATTAGATTATTGTTATCTTTTGTATGCCATAAAGATTTTAAACTCTTTCAAATGGATGTAAAAAGTGCGTTTTTAAATGGAGATGTTGTTGAGGAAGTTTATGTTTCTCAACCTCCGGGTTTTATAAATGAAAAATTTCCAAATCACGTTTTCAAACTTAAGAAAACACTTTACGGTTTGAGACAAGCTCATCGAGCTTGGTATGACCGTCTAAAGAATTTTCTTTTGGATTTAGGTTTTAAAATGGGAGAAGTTGATTCTACATTATTTGTTAAGTATTCGAATAATGATATCATTTTAGTTCAAATTTATGTTGATGATATCATTTTCGGTGCTACTAACTTCACTCTTTGCGAAGAGTTTTCTATTGTTATGAAGGATCAATTTGAGATGAGCCACATGTGTGAGCTCAAATATTTCTTAGGTCTCCAAATTTGCCAAATGAACGATGCAATCTTCATCCACCAAACCAAGTACACGGTGTGTAATGCCCTGCTAAGCTACTGCACAAGTACTAGAGGGGGGTGAATAGTACTTTAAAATAATTAAGAGGCTAATTCCTAATTACCTTGCAAACTCTACCAAAAAAGCGGAAATGCGGAATAGTAAATAATCGACAACAAATAAACAATCGCAAACAAACGATATTACTGGGTTCGGATCCACCCAAGTCTCCCCGACTTGTTCCCGATGATCCTACGTCCCAACCACCCGGATCACTTCCGGATACTTGAGTTAGAAACCCTAACTCAAGATATCCACTATGAAATACTTGTGAAAACCCTTCACAAGTCAAATCATACACAAATGAAAGTTGTGACTCCCACAACCCGGGATCACAAACACACTCTCACAACCGAGAGCGAAACACTTATAATAATCAAAGTAAATTGAAATGAAAGTTCTTACCACAAAATACCTATGCCTTGAGTAAACTTACGATTTAGGGCAAAACGGATTTTGGGGAAGATGAAGAGGCACCAAACCCTAGCTCCAAGATGAAGATCAGCGATAGAGAGCTATGAGGTTGTTGGTGACCTAGGATCAAGCACTTGGCTTGGAAGGCTCACAATCAATGAATCTCTCTTTTGAAATAAGAGTGAGAAGAGATTCAAGATTGGAAATGAATGAGCTTTAATGAGATGGAATGATTTCTCTTTGATCTCTAAACTTGTCTTAATATCAGCCTTGAGTGCAATGAATGCAGCTCAACAAGTATTTATAGGTTAGAGGAAAGAGAGAGAGAAAAATGTTTCAATTAAAGCTCCAATGGCTCTATTCTGAACCAAACTAGTCGGTCAAAGAACAACCACTGACTGACTAGTTCATTAACTAGTTGGTCGGTCAAACAACATGAACCGACTAAGTGGTGAATAGGGAATAGGTCGAAGTTCAGACAAACAGAACTAGTCGGTCAAAGCACACTTGCCAACCGACTAGTTTCACAACTAGTCGGTCGGTGAGTTAACTTAGACCGACTAAGAGATAAAACACAAAGTCTGAGAACAAATAGAATTAGTCGGTCCAAGAACAAAAGTTGACCGACTAGTTCATCAACTAGTCGGTCGCCAAATGTACATGGACCGACTAACGACAAACAGTAACTTGGCATGTACAGTAGAAGCTCAACTAGTTGGTCTAAGAAGGATCACTGACCGACTAGTTCACAAACTAGTCGGTCGGTGAGTCAACATAGACCGACTAACTGTAAACAGTAAAGAGCTATGATTTGAGAAGGCAAACTTGTCGGTCCAAGAAGCTTTGCCGACCGACTAGATCACCATCTAGTCGGTTGGTTCTTCTTCTTGAACCAACTAACATGCACAAGAAGTCGCGAATCGAAGCGCGATGCTTTGGGAAAGTTAGTATGGACTTCTTACAAGTTCCTAGCTCTAAGATAGGAGCGTTATGAAGATTAAAACGTAAGACCTACTCAAGGCTTAACATTCTACGGAACGAAGCTAAAAGACTATAAAATAAACTTAACGAACCATCTTCGAAAGCTTCGATCCGAATCTTCATGACTTCTAAAATGGTCCATAAGCTTCAACGAAGCTTTAGGCATACGATCACGCACTTTGAGAAGTCTCGAGACGTCGCTTTGGATGTTCACATGAATTTGGCGACGATCTCCATAACTGCGCTCACAAAGAGTTAGTTCATGATATATTTATGTTTGTTCATCATCCAAAACCAAATCTGGGGAGTCCAATATTCAATATTCTCCCCCTTTTTGGTAATGACAAACCAACATAAATAATAATAAAAAATAATTATTCAAATGTAATTTACTTACTTCCCCTGCATTGATGACACGTTAATTCGAAATTAGACAATAATAATACGCATCAAGCAGACGCGTGAAGTATATAAAATGAGAATCAACTATTGAAATTTAGGATTTTCAATCCAATTTTTGTATCTTAACTCCCCCCTGAATCTAACAATCAAATTAGATTCTTGGAAAAATGCTTAAATTATCATTTAGCACATGTCATTATTATATCTCTCCCCCTTTGGCATAAGCAAAAAGTGTGGGAGGAGATCAACGACAACAACAATGGCTTCAAATAAACGCACGGAAGTCGTAGAATACGACCACGGTCCAAATGACACCAAAGAAAAATACGAATGAAATCAAAGCGTGTCAATGAGACCAAAGTCAAAAATCGATAATTAAAATCATCAAAACTCAAATTAATTTTACGAATTGAATTATGGAATATACTCTCCAATATCAACATTCTTGGTTAATTTAGTGCATGGAAAACAATTCTATATTTTCATAAAATGAATTCTATTTAACCAAGTATTTTCGTCGAGCGACGAAATAAAAACATCAGAGACAAATAAAATATTAAATGTGCACAACAGAATGAAATGTCAACATCGATGTATATATATATATATATATATATATATATATATATATATATATAAAGCATGAGTACATCAAGATGATACATCGACAACATACAAAAGCGATCCAACGATCGGTGCACAAAATACATCAAAATATCAAAACATATAACATCATCAGAGATACAATAGCATACATCCAAAAGTATCAAAAATCATAACCACAAAACCACCCAAAATATCCTAACCCACACTCTCTCACTACAAGATATCTCATCTAATGTGCATCAGGAGAGGCCTCAAAGAAGCTCAGGAGGCAGTGGCAGGATCTGCAGCAGCAGCAGGCTCTGCAGCAGGAGTGGTGGTCACCGGGTCTGCAGAAGTGTCCACGGGAGCGACGGTAGTGGTGATCTCTGGCACGACAGGTGTGGAGATCTCTAGAGCAGCAACGGTAGTGGCCTCGGGAGCACCCGTCGTAGTATCCACCGCAGGAACGGTGGCAACAGGAGTACTCTCGGGGTCACCAGCAGAAGATGCAGTAGCTCTAGAAGTGCCCTCGGGGGCACGAGTAGAAGCACGAACCAGCTCCTCAATCTCCTCCTCATCCAACTCCTCCTCGTCAGAGACTGACGGAGTGATCTCAATACCCAGACGTGAGGCGATACGAGAAAGTATCTCCTCAGTCCGAGCATAACGAGACTCCGTGCGTCGCACTGAACGCAAGAGCTCGTCAAGAGTGGAAGAGGGAGCAGCTGAGGCAGAGGTAGAGGCAGACACAGACGCTGAAGGTGTCGTCCTCTGAACGTGACAGAGCGCCGCAAGAGACTTCTTGACGGCCATCGCGTTCACAGGGGGACCAAGGGGACGCTCATCATCAGGGGACAAGGGGACTCTGAAGTGTCGGAAAACAAGAGTCAAAAGACATGGATATGGGATATGTGTAGATTTCGTGGACTTCCGGATACACTCGAAAGAATCCATCTTATCGAGTATGATCCAGGCCCAGTTAATCTCGCTACCCAAGAAGATGGCGTAGATCAACTTCAAGAATGGCTGAGAAGGCAAAGAAGAGGAGCCGTACTTAGAAAGTAAGCACGACTTCAGAATGAGGTTCAGGACCCAGCCATTGGGCTTGAAAGATTTAGAGGGGACGCCAATCATGGCGGGATGAATCTCATGGTAGATCTCAGAAAGGATAACCTGATCAAGTGAGGAGATTTCATCGACAGAAATGTCAGAGGGGAGGAGGCCAGACGACGAGCAACTTATCAACTCGCCTAAGGTTTCTGCCGTGAGGACTATCAGAGTCCCCAAGACAGAAGTCTCAATCGAGTGGGTATCGTCATACTGACCCCGGGTCCTATTGGCATAGAAAAGCTTCACTAGGCGAGGGTATGGGTGAGGATTCGCCTTAGGGTCATACCGAAGATAATCGATAAGACCCGAAGACGACAGAAGGTCATCTAGGCCTATGAAGTCACTTACCTAAATGAAATGCTCCAGAAGCAGCGGACTGTGTTCGATACGGTTGTAAGCCGCGAGACACAACGGGTCGTCACGACACAACGAGATATCGACACCCCCAACCTGCATCGGAGCCTTTCACTTAGGTTGACGAGTACGGGGTCGAGAGCTAGACTCAGGTTGCCTAGGAGGAGGTGAGGGTTCCCTACGGGTCTCGGTCTCGGGTCTATACTCCGTGTCGGAATCCGAAGGAGTATGGAAAGAGGAGGGAGACACAGTTTCCTTCATAAGCTTGGGTTAGGCTTGGGCTGAGATTGGGCACGGGGCTTCGCTGTCGTCGTCCTCTTCTGCTTGAGAGGAGGCGACGACGACGAGGGTAGGGTTGTTTTCGATCGGCGTCTAGGTTGCGAGGGTTCAATGGGATCCGTAGGGGATGACTCTACGGTCATAGGCGATGGGCTCGAAGGACGGATCAGAATCCTTGTCTTCGCCATTAGCGCGACGAGACAAAGCACGAACAGTAGAGATCTAATCGATAGCCCTAAACAGCCCTAGCTGAAATGAAATGAAACTAGAAGAACCCTAACCCTAGAGAGGTAGAAAATGAACCCTAGAACTAGGAGAGAGAGTTAGAACAAACCCTAGGGGAGATCGACGAAAAGATGGCCGGAGATAGGTCAGAATCGACGATCGGAGAGGGAGGAAGTCCAAGAGGTCGGGGGTTTTTGAGCTGGAGGAGAAAGAGAAACCGACTTGAATGAGATCAAGTTGATTAGATGAGCTATTAAATGAACGGAATGCGAAAAGACAAGACAGTCCCCGTCACAACTAGTCGGTCACAGTTCAAGCACTGACCGACTAGATCACGATCTAGTCGGTCGGTCAATGAGCTTGAACCGACTAGTTGTAAACAGTAACTGAAGCCAAATTTCCTGACAAGAATTAGTCGTTCTAAGCTCATTCACTGACCGACTAGAACTGAATCTAGTCGGTCGGCCAATGAACTTGGACCGACTAAGAGAGTCCAAAAATTGAAAATTTTGAAAATTTGATTTCTCTCCTAATCACACTTGGATGAAACATCGAAATACTCTCATTAATCATTATACTACCCCATTAAACATCGGAAAACTGAAATTTGACGTTTACGAACAAATCGAGTGAAAATTCCGAAAATTCAACAAAAAATCCAGAAAATTCCAATAAATCTAGCATGTGCAAATATAATGAAATTGAATAGCATGCAAGATTATTGAATAAAAAATGAATCCTAAATCTCGGATTCACTCATAATCCCCAATTCTCGACGTAACCGCACAAAGGAGTCTTCCTTTAGGGGTTTCGCGAAAATATCGACGATTTGCTTCTGGGTTTCAACATACACTAATATGATGTCCTTTTTAGCAACATGATCATCTAAGAAATGGTGACGAACATCTATGTGTTTCGAACGGAAATGGTGTACCGGGTTCTTGGAGAGACATATTGCACTTTGGTTGTCAACCATGATAGGGCAAGTATCACAGTTTATACCAAAGTCTTTAAGTTTGTGTCTCATCCAAAGAACTTTAGCACACGCGGCACCGACGGCAATATATTCCGCCTCGGTGGTTGAAAGTGATACGGAATTCTGCTTCTTGGAAAACCAAGAGACAAGAGAATTTCCTAAAAAATGGCAAGTGCCACTAGTACTTTTCCTGTCGGATTTGCATCCCGCATAATCTGCGTCACTATATGAGATTAACTCATACGTGCTAGATTTTGGATAAAGTAATCCAAAATCAAGTGTATAACTTAAATAACAGAAAATACGCTTTACCGCTACTAAGTGTGACTCCTTAGGTTGAGACTGATAACGAGCACATACACATACGGCAAACATAATATCGGACCTGCTTGCGGTAAGATATTGTAAACTACCTATCATACCTCGATATAGACGAATGTCTACATCTTTACCGCCCGCATCCTTATCAAGATGTGTAGTCGTGCTCATCGGAGTCTTTTTCCCGGAGGCATTCTCCATTCCAAATTGCTTTATCAACTCCACCGTATACTTCGTTTGGTGGATGAAGATTGCATCATTTATTTGGTGAATTTGGAGTTCTAAGAAATATTTGAGCTCACCCATGTGGCTCATCTCAAATTGATCCTTCATCACATTAGAAAACTCTTCGCAAAGAGCAAAGTTAGTAGCACCGAAAATGATATCATCAACATAAATTTGAACTAAAATTATATCATTGTTCGAATACTTAACAAATAATGTGGAATCAACTTCTCCCATTTTAAAACCCAAATCCAAAAGAAAATACTTTAAACGGTCATACCAAGCTCGAGGAGCTTGTCTCAAACCGTAAAGTGCTTTGTTAAGTTTGAAAACATGATTTGGAAAATTTTCATTTATAAAACCCGGAGGTTGAGAAACATAAACTTCCTCAACAACATCTCCATTTTAAAACGCACTTTTTATATCCATTTGAAATAATTTAAAATCCTTATGGCATGCAAAAGATACCAATAATTTAATTGATTCTAATCTAGCTACCGGAGCAAAGGATTCTTCGAAATCGATACCTTCCTCTTGCCGATAGCATTGAGCTACTAACCGAGCTTTGTTTCGGACGACGACTTGGTTTTCGTCGGTCTTGTTCTTGAAGATCCACTTTATCCCTATGACGGTGTGGTTCTTCGAAGGCAATGGAACAAGCTCCCAAACCTCATTCCTCTCGAATTGAATGAGTTCCTCTTCCATGGTAAGGATCCAAGCGCTATCTTCGCACGCTTCATTAACATTCTTTGGCTCTATCAATGAGGCAAAGGCACAATGAGCGAAGTGGTTGACTTGAGATCTCGTCTTGACACTATCATGGATATTGCCAATGACTTGCTCATGAGGATGGTCACGAACGGTATGAAGCCATTTGGGAATTCCTTGATCACTAGGAACATTCTCAACAACTTCATTAGTCGGGTTAGTATCAATAGAATCAATAGAATCAATAGAGTTAGAATTACCAATTGAATCACATAAGACATCCATAGAGTCATCATCATTAGTAATTCTAGTTGGAACAAATCCTTCATTAAATGAAACATGAAGCGATTCCTCGATCGTTGAGGTTCGTTTGTTGTATATCCGGTAGGCTTTGCTACATGAGGAATACCCAACAAAAATCCCCTCATCGGATCTTGGATCGAATTTGTCCAAACTACCATACGTGTTCTTAATAAAACATTTTGAACCAAAAACACGAAAATGTTTAACTTGAGGCAACCTACCAAACAACAATTCATAACAAGTTTGTTTAGTGCCGGGCCTCAAAAGTATTCTATTAAACACATAGCAAGCGGTGTGTACCGCTTCCGCCCAAAATTGATGGCCAAGTTGGCTATCATCAAGCATAGTGCGAGCACACTCCATTAGCGTCCTATTCTTTCTCTCAACAACACCATTTTGAGGAGGTGCACGAGGGAAAGAGAAGGTGTGTGTAATACCAACTTCATCACAAAATGTCTCAAAAAGACTCATTCTCAAATTCACCTCCATGATCACTACGAATAGTGACAATGGTGGTTCCTAAGAGATTTTGTACTTTCTTAACAAAAATTGTGAAGTTTTCAAAAGCATCATTTTTATTACATAATGAAAATACCCAAGTAAACCTAGAAAAGTCATCAACGATGACAAGTCCATATCGTGCATTTCCTAATGAAGCAACTCTAGTTGGCCCAAATAAATCTAGATGTAATAGCTCTAGTGGCCGCTTAGAAGAAATGCTTTTCTTAGGTTTAAAAGACGATTTTGGCAGCTTGCCTCGTTGACACGAGTCACAAAAGCTTTTCTTTTGAAAGACAAGCTTAGGGAAGCCTCTAATAGAATTTAACTTGGAAAGCTTAAATAGTGTTCCAAAGTTCACATGACCAAAACATCGATGCCATAAGTGTTGTTCACTTGTGTTGGCAAAGAGACATTGTTCATGTGATCTTGGAAGATCTAGGATGTATATATCCTTATGGCGTGTGCCGAAAAACAATAATTCATTATTATCTTTTCTTAAAATATGGCACATTCTTTTCGCAAAGCTAACTTTGTAACCTTTGTCACAAAGTTGACTTATTGAAATAAGATTGTGGTTTAATCCTTTAACAAGGTAAACATCACTTATTAGGGGTTTAGAAGGATTACCCACTTTACCAACACCTATGATGGTTCCGCTCTCTTTGCCTCCAAAGACGACGCGGTTTCCATTTGCAATGGGCACCACTCCGGAGAGCAATTGAGCGTCACCCGTCATGTGTTTTGAACACCCGCTATCGAGTATCCAATTCCCCTTGGAGCTAAATTTAAATTTGTTTCTCCGTTTCTTTTTCTTGAGTACCTAAAGATAGAAAATTTCATATCAAGGTACCCAAGTTCATTGGGTCCAAAAGATTAGACCTTTGGAAGCCAAGTCCAATTGGACTTAGACTTCCCCACATAATTATCACTATGCACAACATCCGAAAAATAAGCATTCATGTAAACTTGTTTTTCATCCATGCTTGTGTCCCTTGGGCTCCAAATTGTGAATATTTTGGGAGCCCTCATCCTATTGGATGCATGCATGCGTTGTTGATTTCTACGTGATGCATGTCGTGGATAGGCATAAGCAACATGATGAAATGGTGCATTATGAGAATTATTCATACGATGATGTGGGTGTACATATGCATGTGGAGGAACACGTGCATGAGGGTGTCTCACATGGTGTGCACGTGCCCGTGAACGTGTAGCAAAAAAATCATTATATGTGTGAGCCGGTGGAGTATGACGTGTGTTCCTACGTGGCATGGTATTCGTGTACATGTAAGCATGGCCCTTCTTTGGAGATCCACCCAAAGTGGGTTTCTTTCCGAAAGAGGGTGTGAACGAGGTGGAAGCACCATTGGTAGATGAACTACCAATAGAGTGTTTGCTACCACTCGTTGAGTCACCGGAAGTTGGCCTAACAAAAGTAGTGGCCGATTTGGATGAACTTCCCATCGTATACCCCAAACCAATGTGGTGATTGGCCGGAAGTAAGTCACTTAGGATTTTATCCAAATGGTCCTTACCCTTATTGAATTTATTAATTCGGCCTAATGTGTTCTCATATTTCTCGGTGAGAGAACGCATAGAAGCATCTAAAGTGGATACTTGCGATGTGAGCACATAAACACGAGATTTGAGATTTTCATTCTCAATACTCAAAGTCGAGTTTTGAGAGGTCAAATCCGTTATCTTGTGTTCCTCCGGATCCTCAATGCTAACATTTTCAAGTTGAGTCTTGAGATTAACAATCTCATTCTTCAACCCTTCAACAACGGTGTCGTTGTTGGCGATGATAGTTTTAGGCGAGGTTTGGATGCTAGCTTAATCATCTTTTACTTTAGTATACCTATTTACTAGCTTAGTGTATTTAGACCATAGTTGCTCATTAGCATTTCTAAGGTCATCCATGGATACCTCATCGCCTTCGTTGTCGCTATCATCGGAGGATGCATCTTTATCTTGCTCCTCTCTAGCCATGAAGCACATGTGTGCTTGCTCCACTTGCTCATCATCCGACTCTCTGCTAGAGGAATCATCGGAGTCGGTGAATGATCCGACAAGCCCCTTTTGTTCCCTTTCTTGTACTTCTTGGACTTATCGAACTTCGGCGCCTTCCACTTCTCCTTTTGCTTGTTTAGGGGACACTCCGCTTTCATGTGTCCTGGTTTGTTGCATTTAAAGCACAAAGAAGAGGAGGCGTTAGAAGAATTAAACTTCGATTTTTTTTTTGAAGTTACCTTTCCAAAAGAACCGGTTGAACTTCTTGGCCATGAGAGCCATGGACTCCAAGTCTAACTCGTCTTCCGAGTTTTCATCATCGGTCGATGTGGAAGTAGATAGAGCGGCCTTGAAAGCAATAGCCTTCTTCTTTGGCTCGTCTTGCTGTAGGTAGGACTTCATCTTTTCCTGCAACTTTAACTTGCTATCCTTGCGTACCTCATAAGACATCAAGGTACCCATTAGTTGAACAACGGTATAATTTTTCATGTCATTACCTTCCTCGATGGCGAAGGTACGTTTCTCCCAACTAGAAGGAAGTCCATTGATAATCTTCGAGACTTTCTCCTTTTAGGTGTAGGTTTTTACCGAGAGCCTCCAACTCGTTTGTGATGTCGATGAAGCGAGCATAATACTCCTTCATCTTCTCACCCTGTAGCATATGAAATAACTCGTAATCTTTATTAACTACTACGAGTTTGGAGTCTCTTACCCTACTAGTCCCTTCATGCAAGATGACGAGCGAGTTCCATATTTGATATGCACTCTTACATGTGCATATCTTGTTGAAATCCTCGGGCTCCAAAGCGCATTGCAAGGCGTTCATTGCCTTGGCATTGCTTACCTCCGCGGCGATCTCCGCGGTAGTCCATTTCTCGAAATCTTCTTCGGCGGGCTCGACATACTCCTTCATCGTGGCCCTCCATAATGAAGCACTCCGGAGGAAAGTTTCCATCCGGCATTTCCAGTACCCGTAGTTGGTACCGTTGAAGAAGGGAGGCCTCGTTGAGGAGTGTCCTTCCATCACCGAAGACGCTCCTTCACGATTCTTGAAGGTGCTATAGTCGGAAGGTGGACGCAGTTTTGTTGTCGTTGGCAGACATAGCTATAGACTTGGCTTTGATACCAAATGTAATGCCCTACTAAGCTACTGCACAAGTACTAGAGGGGGGTGAATAGTACTTTAAAATAATTAAGAGGCTGATTCCTAATTACCTTGCAAACTCTACCAATTAATGCGGAAATGCGGAAAAGTAAAAAATCGACAACAAATAAACAATCGCAAACAAACAATATTACTGGGTTCGGATCCACCCAGGTCTCCCCGACTTGTTCCCGGTGATCCTACGTCCCAACCACCCGAATCACTTCCGGATACTTGAGTTAGAAACCCTAACTCAAGATTTCCACTATGAAATACTTGTGAAAACCCTTCATAAGTCAAATCATACACAAATGAAAGTTGTGACTCCCACAACTCGGGATCACAAACATACTCTCACAACCGAGAGCGAAACACTTACAATAATCAAAGTAAATTGAAATGAAAGTTCTTACCACAAAATACCTATGCCTTGAGTAAACTTACGATTTAGGGCAAAACGGATTTTGGGGAAGATGAAGAGGCACCAAACCCTAGCTCCAAAATGAAGATCAGCGAAGGAGAGCTATGAGGTTGATGGTGACATAGGATCAAGCACTTGGCTTGGAAGGCTCACAATCAATGAATCTCTCTTTTGAAATAAGAGTGAGAAGAGATTCAAGATTGGAAATGAATGAGCTTTAATGAGATGGAATGATTTCTCTTTGATCTCTAAACTTGTCTTAATATCAGCCTTGAGTGTAATGAATGCAGCTCAACAAGTATTTATAGGTTAGAGGAAAGAGAGAGAGAAAAATGTTTCAATTAAAGCTCCAATGGCTCTATTCTGAACCAAACTAGTCGGTCAAAGAACAACCACTGACTGACTAGTTCATTAACTAGTTGGTCGGTCAAACAACATGAACCGACTAAGTGGTGAATAGGGAATAGGTCGAAGTTCAGACAAACAGAACTAGTCGGTCAAAGCACACTTGCCAACCGACTAGTTTCACAACTAGTCGGTCGGTGAGTTAACTTAGACCGACTAAGAGATAAAACACAAAGTCTGAGAACAAATAGAATTAGTCGGTCCAAGAACAAAAGTTGACCGACTAGTTCATCAACTAGTCGGTCGCCAAATGTACATGGACCGACTAACGACAAACAGTAACTTGGCATGTACAGTAGAAGCTCAACTAGTTGGTCTAAGAAGGATCACTGACCGACTAGTTCACAAACTAGTCGGTCGGTGAGTCAACATAGACCAACTAACTGTAAACAGTAAAGAGCTATGATTTGAGAAGGCAAACTAGTCGGTCCAAGAAGCTTTGCCGACCGACTAGATCACCATCTAGTCGGTTGGTTCTTCTTCTTGAATCAACTAACATGCACAAGAAGTCACGAATCGAAGCGCGATGCTTCGGGAAAGTTAGTATGGACTTCTTAGAAGTTCCTAGCTCTAAGATAGGAGCGTTATGAAGATTAAAACCTAAGACCTACTCAAGGCTTAACATTCTACGGAACGAAGCTAAAAGACTATAAAATAAACTTAACGAACCGTCTTCGAAAGCTTCGATCCGAATCTTCATGACTTCTAAAATGGTCCATAAGCTTCAACGAAGCTTTAGGCATACGATCACGTGCTTTGAGAAGTCTCGAGACGTCGCTATGGATGTTCACATGAATTTGGCGACGATCTCCATAACTGCGCTCACAAAGAGTTAGTTCACGGTATATTTATGTTTGTTCATTATCCAAAACCAAATCCGGAGAGTCCAATATCCAACACGGTGGAGTTGCTAAAGTGATTTGGAATGGAGAATGCCTCAGGCAAGAAGACTCCAATGAGCACGACTATATATCTTGATAAAGATACGGGTGGCAAAGATGTAGACATTAGTCTATATCGAGGTATAATAGGTAGTTTATTATATCTTACCGCAGGTAGGCCCGATATTATGTTTGCCGTATGTGTATGTGCTCGTTATCAGTCTCAACCTAAGGAATCTCACTTAGTAGCGGTAAAACGTATTTTCCGTTATTTAAGTTACACACTTGACTTTGGATTACTTTATCCAAAGTCTAGCACATATGAGTTAATCTCATATAGTGACGCAGATTATGCGGGATGCAAATCTGACAGGAAAAGTACTAGTGGCACTTGCCATTTTATAGGAAATTCTCTTGTCTCTTGGTTTTCCAAGAGGCAGAATTCCGTATCACTTTCAACCACCAAGGCGGAATATATTACCGCCGGTACCGTGTGTGCTCAGGTTCTTTGGATGAGACCCACTCTTAAAGACTTTGGTATAAACTGTGATACTTGCCCTATCATGGTGGACAACCAAAGTGCAATATGTCTCTCTAAGAATCCGGTACACCATTCCCGTTCGAAACACATAGATGTCCGTCACCATTTCGTAGATGATCATGTTGCTAAAAAGGACATCATTTTAGTGTACGTTGAAACCCAAAAGCAAATCGCCGATATTTTCACGAAACCACTCAAGGAAGACTCCTTTGTGTGGTTGCGTCGAGAATTGGGGATTATGGGTGAATCCGAGATTTAGGATTCATATCTTGTTCAATAATCTTGCATGCTAATAAATTTCTTTATATTTGCTCATGCTAGATGTGTTCAAATTTTCTGGATTTTTGGTTGAATTTTCGGAATATTGCTCGAAATATTCATGAACGTCGTATTTAAGATTTTCGATGTTTTATGGGGTAGTATAATGATTAATGAGAGCATTACGATGTTTCGTCCAAGTGCGATTAGGAGAGAACTCAAATTTCAAATTCTAAAATTTTTGGACTCTCTTAGTCGGTTCATGTTCAATGACCGACCGACTAGATTGCATTCTAGTCGGTCAGTGAATGAACGCAGACCAACTAACTCAAGCCCTAATTTTGGCTTCAGTTACTGTTTGCACTTAGTCGGTTCATGTTCATTGGCCGATTGACTAG
The DNA here is from genome assembly GCA_030789695.1 of Scilla litardierei. NCBI lineage: Eukaryota > Viridiplantae > Streptophyta > Magnoliopsida > Asparagales > Asparagaceae > Scilla > Scilla litardierei. The sequence continues at coordinate 266,702,156 of CM061133.1, read as the reverse complement.
ATTGCAATCTAGTCGGTCAGCGCATGATCTGTGACCGACTAAATGCTCAGGGGCTGCTTTGGTCTTTTCGCATTCTGATCGATTTATTCTTGCCCACACCGATTAGAATTCATTCTAATTGGTGCAAGCTTGTCTCTCTCAGCCCTCAACCCCGAAACCCCTTCATCTCCTCCGTCAATTCCGTCGATTGCCTGCCGTTTCTGACCAAGCTCGGCCGTCGATCTCCCTCCATCTTCGTTCTAGGGTAACTCTCTAACTCCATCTCAGCTTTTAGCCCTAGTTTCCTATCGATTTCCGTCGGTTTAGGGTTTGCTCCTAGGGTTTGTCCTAGGGTTTGTTCTTAGGGGTAGCTATTCGACCTAGGGTTTAGGTTTTTAGCTTTCAATTTCTACTTGATTACACGTATCTCGTCTCGATCATAGCGAAGACACGCATCCCCATCGAACCCTCGCGTCTGTCACCCATGACTGTAGAGTCTCCGTCTACGGACCCCCCGTAACCCAAACGCCGATCCAAATCGACCCATCCATCGTCTTCTTCGCCTCCTCTTAAGAAGAAGAGGACGTCGATAGCTAAGCCTAGATCTCAACCCAAGCCTAGGAAACAGCCAGTGTCCCCAGCTTCATTTCGTGCACCCACTCCTCCTGCTGATTCTGACCCAGACACGTAATATATTCCAAAGTCCGAGCATACCGCTAGGGCTCCTACTCCTCCACCCCGTTCTAGCACTTGTCAGCCTAAGGGGAAGGCTCCCATGCCAGTAGGCGGTGTCAATATATCGTTATGTCGCGATGACCCGTTGTGTCTCGCGGCATACAATTGTATCGAACATTGTCCACTGTTATTGGAGCACTTCGTTTAGTTCTCCGACTTCCATCATCTCGCTGATCTTCTTTCTCATAGTGGCCTTATAGATTATCTTCGCCATGACCCTAAGGCGAACCCACACCCGTACCCCCGTCTAGTCAAGCTTTCTATGCGAACCATGTTCGCGGTCAGTATGACGAGACCCATTTCATTGAGACGACTGTCTTGGGGACACCGATTGTCCTCACGGCAGAAATCTTAGGGGATTTGATAGGTGTCTCCTCTTCTGGCCTTCTTCCTGCCGATATCTCTGTTGATGACATTTCTGATCGTGACCAGGCCATGCTCTCCGAGATGTTTCATGTGATCCATCCCGCCATGATTGGCGTCCCTTCAAAATCTTTCAAGCCAAACGCATGGGTCTTAAATCTTATCCTAAAGTCGTGCCTCCTTCCGAAGTACGGCTCATCGAGCTTGCCATCCCAGCCATTCCTAAAGCTGATCTATGCTCTCTTCATGGGGAGCGAGATCAATTGGGCTATGATTATTCTTGATAAGATGGACTCTTTCGAATGTATCCGAAAGTCCACGAAATCAGCTCACATCCCATATCCCTACCTTTTGACCCTTGTCTTCTGTCACTTCAAGGTCCCTCTCCCTCCCGATGATGAGCGTCCTCTTGGTCCTCCTCTGAATGCGACGGCCGTTAAGAAGTCTCTTGCGGTGCTTCGTCACGTTCAGAGGACGACTCCTTCAGCTTCTGCTTCAGCTACTCCTACTCCTTCTCATACTCTCGCTGAGTTTGCTGTCTCTCTGAGATGTGTTGAGTCTCGTTGTGCTCGTTCTGAGGAGATACTTTCTCGCATTTGTTCTCACTTTGGTATTGAGATTCCTCCGTCTGTTTCTGACGAGGAAGAGATGGATGAGGCTGAGCTCTATGAGCTCGTTGGATCTACTGCTCATGCCCCAGAGGGTACGTCTGCTTCTGCTGCTACTTCTGCTGGTGCCCCCGAGAGCACACCTGTTGCACCATCCCTTCGGTGGATACTTCGTCTGGTGCTCCCGAGGCCACTCCCGTTGCGACTCTACCATCTGTGGACACTCTTGTTGACCCAGTGACCACCACTCCTCCTGCAGAGCCTGCTGCTGCTGCAGATCCTCCCTCCGCCTCCTGAGCTTGCGTTGGAGGACTCTCCCTATGCACATTGGATGATATATCATGTAGTGAGAGTGTGGGGTAGGGTAATTTGGGTGGTTCTGGATTTTGATGTATTTTGATGTATTTTGGATGGATGTCTGTATGTTTTAAGATACTTCGATATATGTTGTGATATATGTGGTATGATGTGCTCCGATCGTTCGATCATTATTATGTATGTTGGCAGATGTATACATTTTGGTGTACCATGTTTGATATATATATATATATATATATAGACACACATCGTGTTGACATTTACTTCCGTGTGCACATTATATATATTTTGTTTGTCTCTGATGTTGACTTCGTCGCTCGACGACTTTCTTGATTTAATAGAAATTAATTCTATGAAAACATAGAATTGTTTTCCATGCACTTAATTCATCGAGAATGTTGATATTGGAAAGTATGTTCCATAACTCAATACGTGAAATTAATTTGAGTTTTGATGATTTTAATTTTCGATTATCGACTATGGTCTCGTTGGCACGCTTTGATTTACTTCGTATTTTCCTTTGGTGTCATTTCGACCGTGGTCGTATTCTACGACTCCCGTGCTTTTATTTGTAGCCATTGTTGTTGTTGTTGATCTCCTCCCGCTCTTTTTGCTAATGCCAAAGGGGGAGAGAATTAATAATGACAATGTGCTAAATGATAATTTAAAGCAATTTACCGTGAATCTAATTTGATATGTTAGATTCAGGGGGAGTTAAGATATAAAAATGGATTTCAAATCCGATATTTCAATAATTGAATTCTTTTTTTTACTTTCCTCGTCTGCTTGATGCATATGATTATTATTTAATTTGGAATTAACGTGTCATCAATGCAGGGGGAGTAAGTAAATTTCATTTGAATCATTATTTTTGATTATTATTTATGTTGGTTTGTCATCAACAAAAAGGGGGAGAATGTTGAGTATTGATTCCCCGGATTTGGTTTTGATGATGAACAAACATAAATATCGTGAACTAACTCTTTGTGAGCGCAGTTATGGAGATCGTCGCCAAATTTCTATGAACATCAAAAGCGACGTCTCAAGACTTCTCAAAGAGCATGATCGTGTGCTTGAGGCTTCGTTGAAGCTCAAGGACCATTATTGAAGTCAAGAGATTCGGATCGAAGCGATTGAAGACGGTTCATCAAGTTTTATTTATAGTCTTCTAGCTTCTTTTCGTAGAATGTTAAGTCTTGAGTAGGTCTTACGTTTTAATCTTCATAACGCTCATATCTTAGAGCTAGGATCTTATTAGAAGCCCATACAAACTTTCTCGAAGCTTCGCGCTTCGTTTCGCGGCTTCTTGTGCATGTTAGTTAGTTTAAGAAGAAGAACCAACCGACTAGATGACAATCTAGTCGGTCGGCAAAGCTTCTTGAACTGACTAGACTGCCTTGTTCAATTTCAGCTCATTTACTTTTTACAGTTAGTCGGTCCAAGAAGGTTCACCGACCGACTAGTTATGAAACTAGTCGGTTAGGAATCCTTCTTAGACCGACTAGTTGAGCTTCCACTGTTCAGCCTAACTTACTGTTTACAGTTAGTCGGTCAAAGCACAATGACCGACCGACTAGTTGAGAAACTAGTCGGTTAGAAGTTGTTCTTAAACCGACTAGCTGTATTTGAATTCAGACTACTTGATTTCATCTCTTAGTCGGTCAAAGAACACTCAACGACCGACTAGTTATGAAACTAGTCGGTTGGCAAGTCTTCTTGGACCGACTAGTTCTTTATTCCATGAAATTCTATATTGACTGTTCACCTATTAGTCGGTTCATGTTGAATCACCGACCGACTAGTTTCTGAACTAGTCGGTCAGTGATCCTTCTTTGACCGACTAGTCTGCTTCAGAATAGAGCCGTTGGAGCATTAAATGCCACGAATTTCTCTCTCTCTTTCCTCTATCCTATATATACTTGGAGTGCTGCTTTCATAGCATTCAAGGCTGATAATTACTGATCTTTAGAGAATCAAAGAGAAGCATTTAATCCTCATTCAAAGCTCATTCATTTCTAAAGAATCTCTCTCCCACTCTTATTTTCAAAGAGAGATTCACATTGATTGTGAGCCATTCAAGCCAAGAGCTTGATCCAAGGTCACCAACAACTTCCTAGGCTTCCATAGCTTGTCAACATCTTGGAGCTAGGGTTTGGTGCCTTCATCTTCCCTAAAATCCTCTTTCCCCTAAATCATAAGTTTACTCAAGGCATAGGATTTTGTTGGTAAGTATTTCGTATTTCATTTACTTTGAATATTGCAAGTGATTTACTCTCAGTTGTGAGAGTTTGTTTGTGATCCCGAGTTGTGGGAGTCACAATTTTCATTTTTGTATGATTTGATCTTGTAGAGGTTTCTACAAGTATTTCATAATGCAAATTTGAGTTAGAAGTTTCTAACTCAAGTATCCGGAGGGGATCCGGGTGTTTGGGACGTAGGATCACCGGGAACAAGTCGAGGAGACTTGGGTGGATCCGAACCCGTTTTATCGTCTGTTTGCGATTGCATTTCTTTGTTGTCAATATTTACATTTCCACATTGTTGGTTGAGTTTGCAAGATAATTATGAATTATCTTCTTAATTATTCTAAAGTATTATTCACCCCCCTCCAGTACTTGTGCAGTAGCTACGTAGGGCATTACAACGTATCCTCTGAGACAATGAATTACACTAGTCCCACAGGTCAAGTCAAGTGCCAGGTTAACAATATGTGTTATGTATAATCAAGTCTGTATTTGATACTTTTATGTATGACCATATGTCCCAATAGGACATTTAATCTGTTCTATGCAAATCTGTGATGGCATATATGTATGTCATGTCCAGTCATCCAATAATTAATGCGAATAATACTATGAAAATTTCACGATGAGTGATAAGGCAACAAAATAGTCAACAAATCCATATTCAAAATTTTAATTAGATAATATCACACAATACTTAATTCAGAAATGTTAACAGCTGAGAATATAAATTTATTTTAGCAGCAGATAATTTTATGAGGCAAATGGGTATTTTTAATAAATTCTAAATAATAAATAACTAATTTTCTAGAAAAAAACAACTAATAATTATTTTTCGAAATTAAAAATAAGTTACTGATAACATTAAATTTTAATATCTAGACGCCTACACGTCAGAATTTTATGCATAAGAAATCAAACTGATTCTCTCATCTAGTAGAATCATGACATATTTTTACGTCTTTCTATTTTCGCAAATTAGGACAAAAATAAAGTAATTTACTAAATTAAATATAAAGATGATAAATAAGAAAATTCAAATGGCAACATACTTGCATGATTTCTGCGTTCTAGTTATTCGCACGTTCCTTACGATGGGAGGATTTTTCTGTAGGCTTAGTTTTTTATATTATATTTAATTGATATTTTCTTTTTCTTTATATATATATATATCTCTCTCTCTCTCCCCTCTTTTTTCTCTCTCTTCTCTTTTCTCGTCTCTTTCTTTCTCTATGTGGTTTTGCAGCAAGGCAGCGGGCAGTGGGTGCTTAGGTGCAGGAGAGATGGCATGACATGTGTAAGGAAGGTAATGAGGGTATTCGTGGGTGGTCTCGGGAGTGGGGGTAAGGTCACCAACGATGGGAGGCATGCTCAACACAATGATAAGGAGTGGGTGAGGCCAGTGGTGTTTATGGGGTGTGGGTATGACAAGGGATGAAGATGTGTAGCTTGTGCAAGGCAGCAAAGCCTGGTGGTGTTGGGTCAGTGCATGGGGTTGGGTGTGGATGTAAGGAGGGGAAGGGGGTTGCGGCTAGCTGTGGTTGGTTTTCTTGCGGAGATGGTGGAGCTTGCAAAGGAGGGTGATGGTGGTGGAATTTGATGTTGGAGGAAGATGAAGTCTTGAAAGGTTGCGTCGAGGGAGGAAGCTGGCGATGATTGTGTGAGTTAAGGAAGTGGGTTATGTTGAATGATTCGGGGTAAAAAATGTATATTTATACCCCCTAACTACCCCTATTTTGTGCTAAGGATTAGGCTTAATCTTGCTCTTTTGGGTATAATCTCACTTTATGTTGCCTATAAGGGATTATTCGTATTCTTTGCACAAAACATCATCATATGGACTAATTTCTCCTTCTCCTATTTTTTAGGTACACCTGGAAGCCTTGGAGATTTTTCAGAATTTTCTGAAATTTTTCCGGGATTTCTGGGTATTTTTGGTGAATTAAAAGGAGGAAAAGGGGGAGAAAATAGGGGAAAGGAGAATTAAATGGGGGCGCCGCGTGGCGCAATCACGCGACGCCATGCGGCACCATCACGGCCGCCCATTGGGCGGGCAGTTATTACCAGGGGCTTTGCCCCGTTTGGATTATCAACGGGCCGCTGGCCTGCTTGAATATTTCGAGCGGGCTTCGGCCCGCTCCTCTGTTATTGTGGGAACCAACCCGCAATTTTGTGGGCTTATGAGCCCGCCCGCTCTTCGAGCAGGCGGATGTCGAGCGGACCGGTCCGACCCGGCCTGCTCCACCTCAAATGTGCAGGCGCACGCGGTTAAGTTCCCAGCGGGTCGGGTGTTCGAATACCCGACCCGCAATGCAAAACTCAGACCCGATAATTGATTTTGGGGGTTTTTGTGCGCCTGGGGGTGTTTCCAGCGAAAGAGACTTCGGCCTGGGGATTTTACTATTCTATTGGGGGTTTTATACCCCCTCTTCTTCCCCAAGAGCTAGGGCTTGGGCTTGGAGGCCATTGGAGGCTAGGGAAGCTTGGAGGAGGAGCAAGAGAAGGGGAAAGCTTGAGCTTCTAGGGTTTCTATTGGTGATTTCTCCCCATTTCTTGTAGCTATTGGTTTATAAATGATTTGTATGAACTTTTGAATGATTGTTGATTGAATGTGAGAATCTTTTGATAGTTATTCAATTAATGGCTTGTAATGAATGCTCATCAATGTTTTTCATCTTGCTATTCATTATGAAGGCCTAGAGTCAATAGTGTGTGGAATTGGGATTAGTTAGGGCTTGTGTGGTTGATTATTAATTGCTCATTCCTAGCATTTAATTGGATTAGCACGCCTTGAAATGGGTGCTAATAGTGTTGATTAATGGGTTGTGCCCTAGGTTTAATTGAGTCGTGCACCACTCTTGGCGGGGCCGTAGAACGGTGGTGCACCTTAAGGGTCACACCTACCTACACCATCCTTGCATTCTATTGACACGGATGGAAGGATTGACTCATGGGCTTAAGTTAGGGATTCCAACCCACTAATCGACACACGAATGAATCGTGCATTACTCTTGGTGGGGCCGTAGAACGGCGGTGTGTCTTAAGGGCATTACCTATGTGCACAACCCCACATACCTTGAAATGGATGCGAGGGTAGATTCATTTGGAATGAACCGATTGCTAATCAACTCACAACTCTAATGACATCCCATTCCACACACTTCTCCTTGATTGACTAGCTCCCAACTTTGGTCTCCATCCTACCTACCTTGGGTTTGGCTCAACTGTCTTACCACCACACTTCCTCACACGATACTTGTTAGTTTAGTTGGTTGTGCCAACATCTTTAGCATTTCCATAACCAATTGAGATTGTGAATGTGAAACGAATTGTCTCTGTAGATTCGACCTCGTACTTACCGGGATTATATTGCTTTGACACTCATACTCTTGGGAGGTGAGCGTGTGCATCCTACGTCGCTTGTGCACGTCTCACAGTCAATTATTTTGGCGCCGTTGCCGGGGACAACAGTTTTCACACTCACATTTTTGGTTGGTTTTGGACACTTTAGGTGTAGTACTTCCAGCTTAATGTTGAGTCTTTATGGTTGTTTGGTTTATGCTTTTTTGAGTCGTTTTTATTTCTTTCTTTCTTTTGTTTCAAAAATCTTTTGTGGATAATTTTTTTATGGATTCATTTTCAAACTTTAGCGATGCTTATGTGGAGGATTCCCAACTCCCGCCGTTCTTTCACGGTAAGGAGTTGGAAAATCCTAGTTCATTTATGCAAAAGTTTGAAAATGGTGTAGAAAAGAGTTTTGGGATTTGTTTGATGAGACCACTTGTGCAGATTTTATTTATTTTAAAGTGTTCCCATATACTTTGAGAGATGATGCTAAAATCTGGTTTGTTGCTTATCCTCGAGATTCTTTTTCTACATGGCTTTCTTTTCAGACTGATTTCCTTCAAGCTTTCTTCCCTACTTATTACAGGAATCAGGTACAGATGCGTCAGGCATTTGAGGAACACATGAAGAGCTTTGTCTAATTTGATGGTGAGACTTACCGTCAGGTTTTGGAGAGGTTCGATGATTTAGTGCTCGGGTGTCCATGCCATGCTTTCAGCGTAGAGGATCTACTTCGGATTTTCTACACAGGGTTGCAGCCGTCTACGCGTGACTTTGTGCAGATGAGCATCAGTGGAGAGTTCTTTGCATACACTACAGAGGATGCATGTTTGTGCCTGAGGGACCTAGCGGAGTGGGAGCAGACTACGCCTTCAGGAGAGCCGTCACTGGGATATGAGGATGATGGCCAGTCCCAGCTTCTACTTCAGGATACAGAGCAGGTTCAGTGTCAGTCTGAGGAGCCATCTTTGGGCTCTTTTTCTTACGACCCCATGTGATATCTAGCAGATCATGAGGATGAGTTGCATGAGAGCTAGGTAGAGGATATTGAGAGATTTCATATTGAGGATCAAGGGGAGATGGATGATGGAGTATGTGTCACCCAGGTTGGAGACACGATGCAGTTTTGTTGGGTTGGTGGTGATGATGAGATGTAGGTGTATTCAAGCGAGAGTGATATAGATGACATCAGAGAGCCTGAGTCACATTGCCTGTCTGATCCATTACCATGGCTGGAGGTGTCCGAGCATCTTGGATGGACTGCTGAGATGGTTTAATACGGTAGTATAGACGAGAATGAGTGCACGGGACATAGCCTACAGACTACTTTGGAGCCCGAGCCCTCCCTCCCTTCAGATTCAGTTCAGCAGCCATCACTTCAGACACCTCGGGACACACATCAGTCCGTCATCCATGATGATGATATTCAGGGTGGACCACGGAGTCCAGAGTTGACTACAGAGGCCATTACCTTTGATGGCGAGGATTCGGCAAGCAACAGTGACTACGAGATGATCTACATTGAGCCTGCACTGCCTTTTCCTCCACACTTGCCTTTGCAGCCATTTCACCCTCCTTCTGAGGAGTCACATCAGCCAGGCGATAGCATCGCCATTCAGGGAAGTCCTCATCACACTTTTCCCTTCATATCTGAATCTCCATCTCCATCTCCATATACCTTAGATTCAGATAGTCGTAATACATATTCATATCCTCATTTTCTTTATGACGACCCTTTTTGGACTTCCTTCATTGGAATTCAAATTTATTTTCCTTGGATTGACACAGCTTGTCTCCCACAGGACACAGTAGCACATTCTAGGGAGATGCTGGGAGCTGTGTTGCTAGGATCCAAGGAAAGTGGAGGAGCAGCGTTTCCAAAACAGCTGGCTGAGGAACGCAAGGATATGATTGAGCAGCTGCCTCCACCATTACACATTCAGGATCCGCCTTTTGCCAAGGTGTATTCCTTCCTTTCTTTAGTGTAAATAAAAGAAAAAATAAAATTTTTAGCTTAGTTTGCTTTAGTATGTGTGTTTTCCCTCTAGCATCATTGAATAATATCTAGTTTCACTTCAACCATTGAGGACAATGCTCACTTTTAGTTGGGGGGAGTGAACTATGAAGTTGGATGCTAGATTTGGGTAGTTTTGAAACATTTTGATGGTAATAAAATTTTTTCTCATTCATCATCATCATTCATTCATTTTGAGAATATCATTTTGATGCCTCCATCCTTGCTTCAATCACCTTTCTTTTGCTTTGTCCCTACATGCTTAATGCTAGGCAATTTTTTCGGATTATTACTTTGGTATCAAATTTCTAGATGTTTGATTGGAGTGTTTTAATTTCTTTTCCATTTTGGAATCAAAGCTAATATGCCATGTATGAAACGATTTTATATGTTTTGATGCTCTCTTTGAAATAATTCGGGAATAGTTTGATGTAAGTAATTGCATGAATTGGGATGAATGGCTTAGTTTTTGGTTGGATTGGATGTGGCCAAGGGTGTATTTTCTGTTTTCCTCTTGAGGAGTGGGTGGATGAGTTGATAATTCATGTTCGAATGAGAAAGAAAATTAACATAAGTGAATGGTTTTTCTAATCAAATTGAGTAGCCGGTGCCCCACGAAACATTGGGGAGGATGCCAAAGATGAGATTTAAGGGATCATTCCATCTATTTGCCTATATAGCGTCATCACGTGTATGAAAATGTGGTCGTGTTTGCATTTCATAGCATTATTGCGTGAATGCAAAACATAAGCATACTAAAACAAAAAGAATACAAAAAAGAGAGAAAATGAAAGAAAATGAAAAAAAATGAATAAATAAATGAAAGAATAAGCTTCTTGAATGATACAATCTCATCTCCCACCACTTAGAAGGAATTTCTTTTGGTTTTGGCCATTTCCATGAAAATTGAAAATTTTACCATGTGCGCAACTTCCCAAAGAATGTGATACATGCTTATTTCCTTACTTTTCTTAGATTTGGATTAAGGAGAATATCATTTATTTTTTACCTTCATACATTGTGTATATTAGATTTGAAATCAATTGGAAATAACATATGAAGGATGCCATGATGATATTTTGAATTTGGTGCATATTTTTCCATTTAATCCGAAATTATCGTTCTTTTGCTAGGGACTAGCAAAATGCAAGTTGGGGGGTGTGAGTCGTGGTAAAAAATGTATATTTATACCCCCTAACTACCCCTATTTTGTGCTAAGGATTAGGCTTAATCTTGCTCTTTTGGGTATAATCTCACTTTATGTTGCATATAAGGGCTTATTCGTATTCTTCGCACAAAACATCATCATATGGACTAATTTCTCCTTCTCCTATTTTCAGGTACTCTCGGAAGCTTTGGAGATTTTTCAGAATTTTCTGAGATTTTTCTGGGATTTCTGGGTATTTTTGGTGAATTAAAAGGAGGGAAAAGGGGGAGAAATAGGGGAAAAGGAAATTAAATGGGGGCGCCGCGTGGCGCAATCACGTGGCGCCACACGACGCCATCACGGTCGCCCATTGGGCAGGCAGTTATTACCAGGGGCTTTGCCCCATTTGGATTATCAGCGGGCCGCTGGCCCACTCGAATATTTCGAGCGGGCTTCGGCCCGCTCTTCTGTTATTGCGGGAACCGACCCGCAATTTTTGCGGGCTTCTGAACCCGCCCGCTCTTCGAGTGGGCGGATGTCAAGCGGGCCGGGGTCCGACCCGGCCTGCTCCGCCTCAAATGTGCAGGCGCATGCGGTTAAGTTCCCAGCGGGTCGGGTGTTCGAATACCCGACCCGCAATGCAAAACTCAGACCCGATAATTGATTTTGGGGGTTTTTGTGCGCCTGGGAGCGTTTCCAGCGAAAGAGACTTCGGCATGGGGGTTTTACTGTTCTATTGGGGGTTTTTGACCCCCTCTTCTTCCCCAAGAGCTAGGGCTTGGGCTTGGAGGCCATTGGAGGCTAGGGAAGCTTGGAGGGGGAGCAAGAGAAGGGGAAAGCTTGAGCTTCTAGGGTTTCTATTGGTGATTTCTCCCCATTTCTTGTAGCTATTGGTTTCTAAATGATTTGTATGAACTTTTGAATGATTTTTGATTGAATGTGAGAATCTTTTGAAAGTTATTCAATTAATGGCTTGTAATGAATGTTCATCAATGTTTATCATCTTGCTATTCATTATGAAGGCCTAGAGCTAATAGTGTGTGGAATTGGGATTAGTTAGGGATTGTGTGGTTGATTATTAATTGCTCATTCCTAGCATTTAATTGGATTAGCACACCTTGAAATGGGTGCTAATAGTGTTGATTAATGGGTTGTGTCCTAGGTTTAATTGACTCATGCGCCACTCTTGGCGGGGCCGTAGAACGGTGGTGTACCGTAAGGGTCACACCTACGTTCACCAACCTTGCATTCTATTGACACAGATGCAAGGATTGACTCACAGGCTTAAGTTATGGATTCCAACCCACTAATCAATACACGAATGAATCGTGTATTACTCTTGGTGGGGCCGTAGAACGGCGGTGTGACTTAAGGGCATTACCAATGTGCACAACCCCGCATACCTTGAAATGGATGCGAGGGTTAATTCATTTAGAATGAACCGATTGCTAATCAACTCACAACCCGAATGACATCCCATTCCACACACTTCTCCTTGCTTGACTAGCTTCCTACTTTGGTCTCCACCCTACTTACCTTGGGTTTGGCTCGACCGTCTTACCACCACACTCCCTCACACGATACTTGTTAGTTTAGTTGGTTGTGCCAACATCTTTAGCATTTCCATAACCAATTGGGATTGTGAATGTGAAACGAATTGTCTCTGTGGATTCGACCCTGTACTTACCGGGATTATATTGCTTTGACACTCCTACTCTTGGGAGGTAAGCGTGTGCATCCTACGTGGATTGTGCACGTCTCGCGGTCAATCATTGAAGGCAGGGGATTGTCTTGGTACTTGTGGCTGAGTGGTAGGTTGTTTATATATATAGTTTTCACGTTCATTTCATTCACATTTTATTCCACTTCGCCTCGTTTTCCATGCCATTTTGCCACCTTTTGTTCCTTTTTATGCTTTTGGTGTCCCAGGCGTATTTCAGGTGAATTCAGGGAATTATAAATCTAAGGACGATATTTTAGGCTTTTGGAGCGAATTTTGGCGCTTGGGGCTTGATCACATGGATTTCGGGAGCTTGGAGTGGATTGTTGAAGGGATGAGAGCCTGGAGTGTATTGCTGGGAGCATGTGAGTTTTGTTAAGGAATTGGAGGGGAGCGTTTTGCAGATGGACTTTGGAACTTTGGAGTGAATGGTCTGGAGCTTATTTCTAGAGCATAGAGCTTGTGAATTCAGCTTCTTGTGGAGTTCTTATTGGGAGCTGAAACATTGAACTGACATGTGGAATGGAGTTGGAGGAGAAGAAGAGCCTTGGAGTGAAGCTGCAACATTGAGCCTAGAGCTAGACATGATGGAGCTGGAGATCTAAAGATGAAGCAATGCTGGAGTTGAGGGATGATGGAGCTGGAGCATGATAGCATCGGTCTGGAGATGAAGCGAACATAGTCTATACGGCCATATGGGATGCCTCCCTACGGTTATATCCTCTTCAACAGCAGCAAGCAAATTTCATACAGCCGTATGGACTAACTCCATTTGGCCGTATCATTTCTCCTAAACCAATGGTGGCAATGCAGCATCAAAGCGACTAGACGACCGAAGGAAATTTAATCATACGATTGTGTCATTCCATCTATCACCCAAGCAGCAGCACAACAAATGAAGAGTACGTGGCTGTTTGGATCAACCAAATGGCCGTGTCGATTGGAGCTCTACCAAGTATTCCATATTCTGGGATCAACACGGCCGCGTGGTTCAACCATGCAGCCGTTTGAAAACAGGTCTGGAGCTGCGCCCAATGGACTTTAGGGTTGTTTTAAAGGCACGAGGGGCATCGTTATTAAGGGAGAGCCGAGCTTTAGGTTCTTTTTCTGTCTTTTCACTATTTCATTGATAGTTTTAGGAATATATTAGGAGATAGATTAGGTTTAAATGGGATTTTGGAGAGCTTTCTCTCTAGATTTTGTTAGCGGGATTGACAATTCCCCTTGCAGATGAATGAGATAAGCCTTTCACTTCGTTTTTCTGAATGTTATTGATATTATTTTGTTATTTTCTGACATTCTTAATTGTGTTCATCTATTTTTTCCTTACCCCCTTTGTTATCATTGTTGCTCTACTCATTTTTGCATCTCCATACATTTTCTTTGTTAAAACCCTGTTTTTCATGTTTCTCCAATCCAATTAACGTAACTAGCATAAACCCCAAATCGAGCTAGTACTAGATCAATCCGCCTCCCTGCAGACAACCCGTAAAGTACTATGGCGACGCCATGCTCTTGCGGTTTATAAATTTAAAGCTCTAACAAGTCTTTGGCGCCATTGTTGGGGAGGCATGATTTGATTGATATTAGTTAGATTCAGGTTCTCTAGACTACATTTTATTCATAAAAATTATAAATATCTTAATAACGAAATTTTCCCACCACCGGCGTTCATTTGTTTACAATTCTCTTGTACCACTGACATGATTGTCTTATCTATATCTTTTACATTTCATGTGCTATTTGGAGAATATATGGATGCCCGATGGATCGTATGTGGAGTGTTTTAGCGACATATTCTCACGTGATGTTCAAACGGGAGGTTATGATCATGTTCTACATGTTGTGGTGCTTTGTATAGGATGTGAGATGCATGGACATGTGTTCACCCAATACCGAAATTGTACATACCCCTATGACCCACCATCATATACCCACAACCTATCTCGTGAACCCTCCTCCCTTAACCCTCCACCACCACCACAAAAATCCCACACAAAGTTGCTTTTAGAAGACCAACTCCAAGACAAAGGTCGATGGCTCGAAAAACCATAGCCCAAGCCCGACTCCATGAACTTACCCAAAGTGTGACCAATTGGTCATATTACAGGGGCAGTCACATTTGCATGGTAGGGATTTGATTTCTTTACAAACATCATCAGTATGGGATAATCTCGATGGAGGAGCCACCTCCACCATCGAGACTCAGGCAAGGCAACTCCACACACCACAGGATCAGATCTCTTCCCTCACCCAGATCACTGAAGAGATGCTTTGGCAAGCTTGGGAGAGATTCATCAGATTGGTGGAAAGATTACCGAAGCATGGGTTGAGCATGCACGACCTCCTTTGCTTCTTCAGTGGAGAACTGCACTATTATTTGCAGGAATCCATGATGAAGGTGAATGAAGGGAGATTCTTTGATATGCCGCCTAAGGATGCATGTGAATATATGGAGATTGCAACCGCGGATCACGTATCTTTGAAAGGTAACTCATATGATTTGAATGTGAAAATTTTTTATATGAGTTTTTTCCCCATGCAGACACCACCCCTGAGGCATGTACAGCCGATGTTTACGTCCATCACCATACCCCAGATATATCTTAGGTGGATGATGAACCCCACATTGGCCCATGGATGAACATGATTTTTCTTGGAGTGGTTGGCAGTGAGCAAAGACCACACCAGAGCGTCATCGACCTCACGAACGATAATGATATGGATTTTGGGGATTTTGTACATATTGCAGGGGATGCTCTTCATCACTATTCCACTGCGGAGAAAGGGAGTGATGTGTTCTTGGGTGAAAGCATGATCTCAGACATTGAAGAACCCAAGTCACTCTTCTCGTTCGATCGCATCCACCACTTCGTACCACGCGAGAGCATCAAGGAGACCGTGTAGGATGGCCACATTGATGAGGGGGATGAGAGTGAGAGCACTCCACCATCACCTCCACAGGACACTCCCACTCCACCAGAGACATCGCATCCACCAGAGCTTACCGCTCTCGTTCAGGGAAGTATTTTAAACTCCACTTCTGAATCATCCATTCCATTTCATAACTCTTTTGATTCAGATGCTATTGACCCAACATACCCCCCACAGGATACAGATTTGCATCCAACAGAGGTGTGTTGGTCCATGTTTACATCTGAGGAGTATGTTTACAGGATTAGCGAAGCGAAGATAGCATCATCGTTGAGAGATTGCATCTCATTTCTAGGGAGTTTTCATCACCTCATTCCATGCATTTCAATATATCTTAACGATATCTCTGGATACATTCATATCGGGAAAAATTTTGTCGCCTCAGACTGATGCTCCTTTTCTTTTGTAGGACATATGTGGATGTCATCGAGAGAAGATGGGGGGATCATTGCTAGGGTCAGTTGGTGTTCGTGGAACCATGACGTTGTCGGAGCCATGAAAAGAGCGGATTTAGCAGCTTCATGCTCCAATAAAAGTGTTAGATCCACCCATTGAAATCAGGTGTACCCAACCCAGTAGTGTAGATATTTTTACATTCTCCTAGGATCCCAATAAACTTGCCTCCTCTCGATAGCGAAAGGAGCATGTTAATATTAGGATTTTCCTAAGTTTTTAGATTTTCATTCACCCTATGAATAATTCACTCCATCTTTGATTGGTGTGCCCCAAAATCATTAAAACCTTAGCATGCCAGGCTTAATTGTTGTTGGGTTTTTGAAATCCAAAATTTAAGGTTCCCAAGCTTTATTTGATGGATTCTAATAGCCCATTCTCTAAGAATTGTAATGATGCCATTTTTGTTGTTTTTCATTTGCTACAGGAGCATTGAATGGGAGCAATGGGGAAAAGGGCAAGAAGATTGAGAGGGAATGGGAGGTAAAGCTAAGGTAATGGGAGAAGCAATGGAGTGACAAAAGTAATGAAGAGGAAACTAAGGTCTGAAGGAAGACAAAGGGATAAAGAACTCAAGAGAGGAAGGCATCAAATGCAGGCGCAATACTCGCACAACCGTATGGCCTTACTTCGTACGGTCGTGTGATAGGAGAGGCTCTTTTCAGCTCAAAGGGAGGCCAAGCATCAAATTCTACGCAACCATTTGGATTAATCCAAACGACCGAGAATCTCTCGGGAATTTTTGAAGAAATGAAGAGGGTTCTACAGGCTTTACCGTTTCGATTTATCGAAACGACCGCATCAATTTCTCTCCAAAACAGATTTCACGCGACTGTTTGCAATTCTTCCAAACGGCCGCGTCGTCAACTTAGCCCAGGCCACTCTCCAACTCGACTTCATACGACCGTATAGGTTTTCCCCATACAGACGTATCATTTAACCTTGCCACTTCCCCTATAAATACCCCTGGCATATGGTCGAATCTTTATATTTTAGATACTGCTTCACCTCAGCTTCTTCCTCCTCGACTCCAAATGCTCCCTCGATGATCTTCGAGACCTCAGCTACCACTCCAGTCCATCACTCCATCTTCCTCCACCATTAGTCTTCATCCTCCACCGTTAGTCTTCATCCTCCACCATCAAGACCCCCCTTGCCCCTTTCTCCAGCCCTAATTTGCGAGCTCGTCGGTACAATTTGAAGTTAAGGCTTGATTGGGAAGAATGAGCAGGTCAGGAAGGTAAACATGGCTCAATTATCTTGGATTTGCAGCGACTATAGCAAGCTTGGGTAATCTCTTCACTCTGCTTTAAAAATCTCGAATTTACGTCGTTGTGCATACTTTTTAAGTCTCGTTGTTGAGTTGTTGACGTGCACCACCCCTTTGCCATCACCCTCACTACCACCATCACACACCACAAACCCGAACATACACATCACCTTCACCTCATGCACACCTCCACTACACATACACACACTCCTACACTTCAAACCCCAGCACACATCACACATCACACATTTTTTACTTCACCATTCACACACACTCACATACACTCATTTTCACCCCCACACTCTCATATTCACACTACGTACACATCATGCCACCTCGCATGAAGCACCCACGTCCTCCACCCCATGACACCTAACTAGGGAGATCTTCATGGTAGAGTACCTCAGCCTCATCCATCCACTTCCACCCCACACACCACCATCCCCACGACCATCGAGGAGCGTAAAACCACACAGATTCCACTTATCATCGACGGCTCTGAACCCTCAGGTCCCCCTCCTCCTCTCGATGAGCATGCACATATTGTTATTTTAGAGGGGATGACTCGGGATTTCGAGCGCCGTATGGATGCATTTGAGGCGACACAGAGCCAGATCATGAGATACGTCTCCGACATCCATCAGTACTTTTTCCCACCACCACCACCTCCTCCTCCTCCTCCTGAGGCTGGCACTTCTAGTTCTCCTACACTTTCATTTGCACCCACCGAGCTTGCACCTAGCTCCATGCTATCTTGGGGGAGACCCCCACCTTCCCCCACACTGTTTATATATCCTTGTACTTCATTGTTTATTTTGTATTGAGGACACTGCAGATTTTAGCTTGTGAGAGTAACGTTTACACTTTTTACTTTTCTTTTTGTTTTACCTTTCTCCACTTCCACCGCTATGTTCATTTTCATATGTATAAATCATGTTTTCCCCTTTTATTTGTGCTTTCATTTCCATGCATCATACATTATATTTCATCTTCTTTTATTTTTCTTTTTATTCCAGGCTCATGCATCATGTTTCCCTTCTATATGCATAAAAAATCATCATCAAAATAAAAAAAATCCAAAAATATTTGCATCGCGTCATGCATTCTTCATCATCCATGCATCATATGTAAATACATATTTCGAGAAATTTCTGAAGTCGAGCGATATATGCGTGGTTTTCAAATAGGACTTCACTTTCTATCTTTTACGCTCGATTTCCTCGATATCGGGTTGACTATAAAACTAGGACATGAATAAGTCTCAGATCCCATTTAATATGCATGTTATGATCACTCGCATATCCTTTAGGATAGAAGTACTCAAAACTGACCTAGGCCTCTTAAAGATCCACTTTATGCATGAGCCTTTGAACTGATAGTTGAGTTTAACTATTTATAACCCCTCGAAACTTGGATAATAACATGTTAGCAAGTATTGAGGAGTGTCATCACCTTGCTTATTCACGCTTTCCAATACAAGAAAATTGTGTATAAATGAGAAAACGAATAAAGCATGCACCGTTCCCCCAGCGAAACTGAGTAACCGGATCACCACGATAGAAACCGTCGGGGCCTCGCGTCAAAAGATTTAGCTTGGGGGAGTGCATGAGAATAAGGATTATGATTGGTTAGAGTTAGTAGGTCTGAGAGGTCCTTCTTGGCCTAATTCCATATGGTCGTCTGACCTGGGAGTCATCGACCCAACGCTCCATACATGAACCAATTAAAATCCAAATGAAAAAGGGAAAAGAAAAAAAAGAAGAAAAAGAGAAAAGATTTGGAAGCATGAATATATTATTGATTTCACGAGTCATGAGAAGTTGAGGTGTTGTGAGAGCCATTTCTTCAATGGACCAATAACCCGTTATATCAAATTTATCACTTCCTCGACCCTTGCATAGCTTAGATCCCTTTGTTTTTGGCCTAAGGACTGGTTAGAGGAAACATCCTAGGTTTTGAGCTTGATCATCGCGTATTATATTATTTGACGATTCGAGCTAAAAATCATGTCCTCTGGTTATATTCTTATCGATAGAGAGGAGTCGGCGTTTTAGATTTCCATGAATTTGAATTTCCTATTTGTCCACGTATATGTGCTTGATTTTATAAATTTCTCGAAACTCATATCATAATTTGCATACCCCATTCATTGCTATTTCTTCGTCTTCCTCGAGGACGAGGACGTGTTTAGCTTGGGGGATTTATAGGTTATTTTTATATATAGTTTTAACGTTAAATTTTCATTCACGTTTTATTCCACTACGCCTCGTTTTCCGTGCCATTTTTACCACCTTTTGTTCCTTTTTACGCTTTTGGTCTTCCCAGTGCATTTCAGGTGAATTCAGGGAATTATGAAGCTAAGTGCGATATTTTAGGCTTTTGGAGCAAAGTTTGGCGCTTGGGGCTTAATCACATGGATTTTGGGAGCTTGGAGTGGATTGTTGAAGGGATGAGAGCCTAGAGTGTATTGTTGGGATCATGTGAGTTTTGATAAACAATTGGAGTGGAGTGTTTTGCAGATGGACTTTGGAACTTTGGAGTGAATGGTCTGGAGATTGTTTCTAGAGCATAGAGCTTGTGAATTCAGCTTCTTGTGGAGTTCATGTTGGGAGCTTGAACTGAAACGTGGAATTGAGTTGGAGGAGAAGAAGAGCCTTGGAGTGAAGCTGCCACATTGAGCTTAGAGCTAGAAATGATGGAGCTGGAGATCTAAAGATAAAGCAATGCTGGAGTTAAGGGGTGATGGAGCTGGACCATGAAAGCATGGATCTGGAGATGAAGCAAACATAGACCATACAGCCATATGGGTTGCCTCCCTATGGTCGTATCCGCTTCAGCAGCAAGCAAGCAAATTTCATACGGACGTATGGACTAACTCCATTTGGCTGTATCATTTCTCCTCAACCCAGGTGGCAATGCAGCATCAAAGCGACCAGACGGTCGTAGGAAATTTAATCATATGACTGTGTCATTCCCTCTATCACCCAAGCAGCAGCACAACAAATGAAGAGTATGTTGCCGTTTGGATCAACCAAACGGCCGTGTCGATTGGAGCTCCAATGTAACGACCTATATTTTTAGCTATGCTGGAGTTCAAGCTTTATTATAATATGCCTATTATTATTTTTTATTTTGTTTATATTATTATTATTTTTATATTTAGTTAATTAATTATTAAATCAATTATAATTTTTTCATTTAAATTTCAAAAGTTTAAAGTCTCAATTCAAATTTTAAAAACCTTCTAATTAATCCTAATAAAACCTATAACTAATTAGGTAATGTTTCTCTAACTAAACCCCATCAGTTTCGCCATAATTTTTGTAACAAATTTAAATACTTTCCTTCTTATATCAATTCAAATACCTTCCATATAGGCTCTATGAGACTTTTACCATATGTTAATGCCAATTAAAAAGGTTAAATCTTTATAATTAAAATTGTAATTAAAACTTATTTACTACCTTTTTTGTTTGTTGCCCCTTAAGTCGTTAAAATACCACACCAGAAAACAAACCCTAGCAAACCCTCATCGCCCCAACTTTCAGCTTCACCTCCCATCCACCTACAGCCACGACCAACCCCCGACCACAGCCTCCCCCGTTCATCCGCGCCGCACCTCCCCTTCACCCACGAACACCGCCAGTCTAACCTGCCGCCTTCCCTCCTTCTGCTGCATCCCGTACACTGGCCACCAAACCCACTTTCGACCCGCCATCACCGTCGTGACCCCCACTTCCACAGTCGAGCCTTGCAGCCCACAACACCACCACCTCTCTCCACTGCCCTCTGCTTCCTCCGACCACCACCTCCCTCATCTCCTCCACCGCGGCCCTCAACATCTTCGATGATCACCTCCTTCTTCTCCTTCTCAGCAGCCCAAGCTTCACATGGCAACATCTCTCTCTCTCTCTATCGAACACCGCCGCCAGGCCCTCCCTCCGACAGCACCTGCCACCTCCATCACTGCCAAAACCTACGTGACCCACCCTCCTTTACGATGTCTGACCTCCCCTCTCCCTTCCACTCTATCCTTCGACAACGGCAACACTGCCCTTTCCCGCAACCCCGACCCTCATCTTCGTCAGCCCACCACCACAGCGACCCCTCTTACCCTCTCTCTCCCTTACCTCAGGCGACCCCATGGCGTCGTCCCTGTCGCCAGCTCCCCTAACACCCCCAACAAAACACAACAGCCATCCCGTTCCCTTGCTCCCCACAGCTGCCACCTCCACTCACCGGCACGTAGCCTTTGCCATCGCCACCTTCGGCACCGACCACCCACTATCGCCGTCTGTCGTCGTCCAACACAGTGCCCCCACCTGCAAACACGAATCAACAACAACGTGAAACTGTGAGGTGTAGTATTTGTAATGCCCTGATAGCTACTGCACAAGTACTAGAGGGGGGGTGAATAGTACTTTAAAATAATCAAGAGTATAATTCCTAATTATTGTGCAAACTCAACCAACAATGCAGAATGAAAATTGACAACAGAAAATAAGCAATGCAAACAAGCGATGTAACGGGTTCGGATCCACCCAAGTCTCCCCGACTTGTTACCGGCGATCCTACGTCCCAGACACCCGGATCCCCTCCGGCTACTTGCGTTAGAATCCTCTAACCCAAGTTTTGCACTATGAAATTCTTGTAGAAACTACTACAAGATCAAATCATACATAAATGAAAACGTGACTCCCACAATCCGGGATCACGATCTTCTCTCACAACCGAGAGAAAAACTTAATAGCAAAGTAAATAAAACAATAAAACACTTACCAACAAAATCCTATGCCTTGAGTAAACTTACAGATTTTAGGGCAAGGAAGATTTTGAAGGAGAGAATGTCACCAAACCCTAGCTCCACCAATATGAACAGCGATCGAAGGCTAGGATGGAGTTGGTGACTTTGAATCAAGCTCTTGGCTTGAGTGGCTCACAATGAAGAGAATCTCACTTGAGGAAATTAGGGCTCAAGGAGTTTGGAGAGATTCTTGTGAGAAAGAGATAGCTTTAGAAAAGGTGTTGAATGCTTCACTTTGATTTCAAGTCTCAATAATGGCAGCCTTGAATGCAAGCAATAAGCCCATCAAGTATATATAGGGTAGAGAGAAGAGAGAAGCAAAATTCGTAGCATTAAATGCCCAACGGATCTATTTCTGAAGCAGTCTAATCGGTATAAGAAGGATCACTGACCGATTAGTTTTGCAACTAGTTGGTCGGTGATTCTTCTTGAACCGACTAGAAGGTTGACAGCCAAGATAGAGAATTCAGGAGATAGAACTAGACGGTCTAAGAAGACTTGCCAACCGACTAGTTTGACAACTAGTCGGTCGGTGAGTGTTCTTTGACCGACTAAGTAGTTGAAATTCAATAGGATGATCACTAGGAGAACTAGTCGATCTAAGAACAAATTCCAACCGACTAGTTTCACAACTAGTCGGTCGATGGATGTTCTTGGATCGACTAACAAGTCAACTGAAGCTAGGCTGAAAAAATGAAAGTATAACTAGTCGGTCTAAGAAGGATTCCCAACCGACTAGTTTGACAACTAGTCGGTCGGTGAACCTTCTTGGACCGACTAATTGGTCAACAGTGCCTACGCTGAATTGAGCAAGGAAATCTAGTCGGTTCAAGAAGGATTCTTAACAGACTAGATGACAATCTAGTCGGTTGGTTCTTCTTCTTGAACCAACTAAGATGCACAAGAAGCCGCGAAATGAAGCGTAAAGCTTTGGGAAAGTTTCTATGGGTTTCTAAGATAATCCTAGCTCTAAGATATGAGCGTTATGAAGATTATAATGTAAGTCCTACTCAAGGCTTAACATTATACGAAAAGAAGCTAGAAGACTATAAAATAAGCTAGACGAACTGTCTTCAAAACTTCAATCCGAATCTCTTGACTTCAATAATGCTCCTAGAGCTTCAACGAAGCTTCAGGCACACGATCTCGCGCTTTGAGAAGTCTTGAGACGTTGCTTTTGATGTACGTAGAATTTTGGCGACGATCTCCATAACTGCGCTCACAAAGAGTTAGTTCACGATATTTATGTTTGTTCATCATCAAGACCAAATCCGGGGAATCAATACTCAACATTCTCCCCCTTTTTGGTGATGACAAACCAACATAAATAATAATCAATAATAATGAGTCAAATGAAGTTTACTTACTCCTCTTGCATTGATGACACGTTAATTCCGTATTAAATAATAATCATACGTACCAAGCAGACGAGGAATGTATAAAATATGAACCCAATTTTTTGAAATTTAGGATCTAAACCCATTTTTATATCTTAACTCCCCCTAAATCTAACATATCAAATTAGATTCACGGTAAGTTGCTTTAAATTATCATTTAGCACATCGTCATTATTAATTCTCTCCACCTTTGGCATTAGCAAAAAGAGCGGGAGGAGATCAACGATAACAACAATGTCTAAAATAAAAGCACGGGAGTCGAAGAATACGACCACGGTCCAAATGACACCAATGTAAAATAACGAAGAAAATCAAAGCGTGCCAACGAGACCATAGTCGAAATCGAAAAAAGAAATCATCAAAACTCAAATCAATTTCACGTATTGAGTTATGAAACATACTCTCCAATATCAACATTCTTAGTGAATTTAGTGCATGGAAAACAATTCTATGTTTTCATAGAAACAATTCTATTTAATCAATATAATCGTCGAGCGACGAAATCAACATCAGAGACCAAAAAAATATAATGTGCACACTGAAGTAAATGGCAACACGATGTATATATATATAACAGGATACATCAAAAGGTATACATCCGCCAACACAAATATCGATCATCAGATCGGTGCACAACATACAACACATGTCTCAACAGACATCAAAACGAACATACATCAAAATGTATCACCAAAACATCCAAAAATACATCAAAAATACATAACCACCCAATTATCCTACCCCACTCTCTCACGACAAAATAGATCATCGAAGTGCATATGGGAGAGTCCTCCAACATAAGCTCAGGAGGCGGAGGCAGGATCAGCAGCAGCAGCAGGCTGTGCAGAAGAAGTGATGGTCTCTGGATCGACTGGAGTGTCCACCGACGGGAGGGTGGTAGCAGGAGTGCTCTCGGGAGCACGAGCAGAAGAAGTGCCAACAGAAGTACCCTCGGGGGCACGAACTGGAGAAGCAGCAAGCTCCTCATCCTCAGCAGCATCCATAGCCTCCTCATCAGAAAGCGTAGGAGGAACCTCAATGCCCAGATGGTCACAGATGCGAGCAAGCATCTCCTCACATCGAGCAATACGAGCCTCCTGACGGCTCTGGGAAGCCAAAGAGTCAGGGCGTGAAGGTGGAGGAGGAGCTGAAGGGGTAGTCCTCTGAACGTGACGCAAGGTCGCAAGAGACTTCTTGACGGCAGTCGCGTTCAGGTGAGGACCCAACGGACGCTGATCATCGGGAGGGAGAGGAACGCCAAAGTGGCGGAAGACAAGAGTCAGCAGATAAGGATATGGAATGTGAGCAAACTTGGTGGACTTCCTGATGCACTTAAAGGAATCCATCTTGTCTAAGATAATGTGGGCCCAATTTATCTCGCTCCCCATAAAAAGAGCGTAGATAAGCTTCAGGAATGGTTGGGATGACAAACTGGAGGAGCCGTACTTCAGTAGACGACATGACTTCAGAATGAGATTTAGGACCCACGCATTCGGCTAGAAAGATTTCGATGGAATGCTAATCATGGCGGGAGGAATAACGTGAAACATCACAGTAAGCATGGACTGGTCAAGATCGTGGATATTATCCACGGAGATATCAGAGGGGAGCAGGCCAGAGGAGGAGACATCAAGCAACTGCCCTAAGATCTCTGTCGTGAGGACAATAGGTGTCCCCAAGACAGTGGTCTCAATGCAGTGGGTGTCATCATACTCACCCCGAACTCGATTGGCATAGAACAATTTGACGAGTATGAGGTAGGGATGAGGATTCACCTTGGGATCATGACGAAGATAATCTAGGAGGCTGCTATAGGAGAGGAGATCTGCGAGCTGAGGAAAGTCAGAAAACTGAACAAAGTGCTCGAGGATCAACGGACAGTACTCAATACGGCTGTATGCTGCAAGACACATCGGGTCATCGCGACACAACGAGATATCAACCCCACCCGAAGGCATGGGAGCCTTCCCCTTAGACTGACAGGAGGTAGGGCGAGAGGGAGGAGTATGAGCCTGCTCGGTAGCCTCTGTCTCCAGAATATAGTCTTCATCGGAGTCAGAGGGAGTACTGGAAGGGGAGGGAACACTATGGGGGCCAGGGGTCAGAATATTTTCTACGACCTTGGTCCGAGGCTTGGGCTTGGGTTGACCTTGAGGCTTGGGCTTGGGCTGTGAAGGAGTCGCCTTCTTCTTTTTGAGAGGAGGCGAAGAAGAAGATGGAGAAGTTGGGGGTGGACAAGCAGATTTGATGCGGCGTTTGCATTGAGTATGGTTGGGTGTAGGCTCGACAGACATGTGAGTGGGGCCAGAAGAGGGAATAGGAATCCTAGTTCTCGCCATGAGATCGTGACAAGAAACACGAGAAATCGAGCTAAAATCGATCGAAAAACGAAAGAAATTGAGAGATATAAACCCTAACAGCTGGAAGTAGAGCCCTAGGAGGAGAGAGATATACCCTAGGAGGAGAGATGGTCGACTCTGGAGGACCGGCGGTGGCCGACATCGGCTGAAAGTGGCGGCGCACGGTGGAAAGAGGAGAGGAGTCGAAGGGTTTGAGGGGTTATAGAGGGAAGTCGCACCGATTAGAGTGAGATCTAATCGGTGCACAATCAATATAAGTCGATTGCAAGAGTGAAAAGACCAAAGTGCCCTAACGCATTTAGTCGGTCTCAGTTAAAGCGCTGACCGACTAGAATACAATCTATTCGGTCGACCAATGAGCTTGGACCGACTAACTGCAAACAGTAAATGATAGTCAAAACTAGGGCATGATTTAGTTGGTCTGAGTTCAATCACTAACCGACTAGAATTGAAACTAGTCGGTCGGTAAATGTACTGGGACCGACTAAGTGAGTCCAAAATTTTGAGAATTTGAAATTTTGAGTTCTCTCCAACGAACACTTGGACGAAACATCGAAACATTCTCATACACTCTTATTCTACCCCATAAATACCAGAAAATCTTTAATCCGACGCGCAAATCGAAAATCCAATCACAAATCCAGAATATCACAACAAATCTAGCATGAGCATATAAATATCATTATCATGCAAGATTATCAAAAATATGAATCCTAAATCTCGGATTCACCTATAATCCCCAATTCTCGACGTAACCGCACAAAGGAATCTTCCTTGAGTGGTTTCGTGAAAATATCGGCGATTTGCTTCTGGGTTTCAACGTACACTAAAATGATGTCCTTTTTAGCAACATGATCATCTAGGAAATGGTGACAGACATCTATGTGTTTGGTACAGGAGTGGTGTACCGGATTCTTAGAGAGACATATTGCATTTAGGTTGTCCACCATGATAGGGCAAGTATCACAGTTTATACCGAAGTCTTTAAGAGTGTGTCTCATCCAAAGAACCTGTGCACATGCAGCACCGGCGGCAATATATTCCGCCTCGGTGGTTGAAAGTGATACGGAATTCTGCTTCTTGAAAAACCAAGAGACAAGATAATTTCCTATAAAATGGCAAGTGCCACTAGTACTCTTCCTATCGGATTTGCATCCAACATAATCTGTGTCACTATATGAGATTAACTCATATGTGCTTGACTTTGGATAATATAATCCGTAGTCGAGTGTGTAACATAAATAACGGAAAATACGTTTTACCGCTACTAAGTGTGATTCCTTAGGTTGTGACTGATAGCGAGCACAAACACATACGGCAAACATTATATCAGGCCTACCGGCAGTAAGATATAATAAACTACCTATCATACCTCGATATAGACGAATGTCTACATCTTTGTCGCCCGTATCTTTATCAAGATGTGTAGTAGTGCTCATTGGAGTCTTCTTGCCAGAAGCATTCTCCATTCCAAATCGCTTTAGCAACTCCACCGTGTACTTGGTTTGGTGGATGAAGATTCCATCGTGCATTTGGTGAATTTGGAGACCTAAGAAATATTTGAGCTCATCCATGTGGCTCATCTCAAATTGGTCCTTCATGACATTAGAAAACTCTTCGCAAAGAGTGAAGTTAGTAGCACCAAAAATGATATCATCAACATAAATTTGAACTAAAATAATATCATGATTGGCATACTTAACAAAAAGTGTAGATTCAACTTCACCAATTTTAAAACCCAAATCCAAAAGAAAGTTCTTTAGGCGGGCATACCAAGCTCTAGTAGCTTATCTCAAACCATAAAGTGCTTTCTTAAATTTGAAAACGTGATTTGGAAATTTTTCATTTATAAAACCCGGAGGTTGAGAAACATAAACTTCCTCAACGACATCTCCGTTTAAAAACGCACTTTTTACATCCATTTGAAAGAGTTTAAAATCTTTATGGCATGCAAAAGATAACAACAACCTAATAGATTCTAATCTAGCTACAGGAGCAAAGGATTCTTCGAAATCTATACCTTCCTCTTGCCTGTAGCCCTGAGCTACTAACCGAGCTTTGTTCCGGATGATGTTTTGGTTCTCGTCAGTCTTGTTCTTGAAAATCCACTTCGTTCCTATAACGGTGTGGTTCTTCGAAGGCAATGGAACTAGCTCCCAGACCTCATTCCTCTCAAACTAAATGAGTTCCTCTTCCATGGCTAGGATCCAAGAACTATCTTCGCACGCCTCGTTGATATTCTTTGGCTCTACTGAAGAGGCAAAGGCACAATGGGCAAAGAAGTTGACTTGAGATCTCGTCTTGACACTATCTAGTTTGTTGCCAATAACTTGCTCATGGGGATGGTCACGAACTGTATGAAGCCGTTTGGGAACTCCCTGATCACTAGGAACATTCTCAAAAGAATCATCAGTAGGGTTAGTATCAACAGAATCAATAGAATTAGAATTACCAATAGAGTCACAAACTACTTCCATAGAATCATCATCATTGATAATTCTAGGAGGGACAAAATTTTCATTGAATGAAACATGAAGAGATTCCTCGATCGTTGAGGTTCTTTTGTTGTATATCCGGTAGGCTTTTCTACGGGAGGAATATCCAACAAATATCCACTTATCGGATCTAGGATCAAATTTGTCCAAACTACCATACGTGTTTTTAATAAAACATTTTGCACCAAAAACTCTAAAATGTTTAACTTGAGGCAACCTACCAAACAACAATTCATAACAAGTTTGTTTGGTGCCGGGTCTCAAGAGTATCCTATTAAACACATAGCAAGCGGTATGTACCGCTTCTGCCCAAAATTGATGGCCAAGTTGGCTATCATCAAGCATTGTGCGAGCACATTCCACTAGCGTCATATTCTTTATCTCAACAACACCATTTTGAGGAGGTGCGCGAGGGAAAGAAAAGGTGTGAGTAATACCAACTTCATCACAGAAATTTGAGAAAGCCTCATTCTCAAATTCTCCTCCATGATCACTACAAATAGTGACAATGGTGGTCCCAATGAGATTTTGTACTTTCTTAACAAATACTGTGAAGTTTTCAAAAGCATCATTTTTATTAGTTAAAGAAAATACCCAAGTAAATCTAAAAAAGTCATCAACAATGACAAGTCTATATTGAGTATTCCCTAATGAAGCAACTCTAGTTGGCCCAAAAAGATCTAGATGCAAAAGCTCTAGAGGCCGTTTAGAGGAAATGCTTTTCTTAGGTTTGAATGACGATTTTGGAAGTTTGCCTCGTTAACACGAGTCACAAAAGCTTTTCTTTTGAAAGGCAATCTTATGAAATCCTTTTATAGAGTTTAACTTGGATAGTTTGAAAAGTGTTCCAAAGTTCAGTTTAACTTGGATAGTTTGAAAAGTTTTTCAAAGTTCACATGACCAAAACATTGACGCCATAAGTGTTGTTCACTTGTGTTGGCAATGAGACATTGTTCATGTGATTTTGGAAAATCTAGGATATATATATATATCCTTATGCCATGTGCCAGAAAATAGCACATTATTATTATCTTTACTCAAAATATGACACATTCCTTTCGTAAAGCTAACTTTGTAACCCTTGTCACAAAGTTGGCTTATTGAAATAAGATTGTGATTTAAGCCTTTAACAAGGTAAACATCACTTATAAGTGGTTTAGAGGGGTTACCAACTTTACCAACACCAATGATGGTTTCGCTCTCGTTGCCTCCAAAGACTACTCGGTTCCCATTCTCAATGGGCACCACTCCGGAGAGCAATTGAGCTTCACCCGTCATGTGTTTTGAACACCCGCTAATGAGTATCCACCCATCCTTGGAGCTAAATTTGGATTTGTTGCTCTGTTTCTTTTTCTTGAGTACCTGATGATAAAACATATCATATCATGGTACCCAAGGTCATTGGGTCCTAAGAGAATAGACCTTTGGAAGCCAAGTCCAATTGGACTTAGACTTCCCAACATAATCATCATTGTGCACTACATTCATGAAATTAGAATTAATGTATGCTTGTTTTTCATGCATGCTTGTGTCCTTTGGGCCCCAAATAGTGAATGTCTTGGGAGCCCTATTCCTATTGGGAGCATGCACGTGTGGTTGATTTCTACGTGATGCATGTGGCCTACGAGGAAGTGGCCTAGGGAATGCATGATGTGGATAAGCATATGACACATGATGAAATGGTGGTGGCGACATATGATATGGTGCATGATGGTAATCATTTATAAAGTAGTGATTTGGTTGAACATATCCATGTGGAGGAACACGTGCATGAGTGTGTCTCACTTGGTGTGCACGTGCTCGTGGATGTGGCGCATAAAAATCATCATATGTGTGAACATGTGGAGTAGGAGGTATGTTCCTACGTGGCATGGTATTGGTGTACATAAATGCATGACCCTTCTTTGGAGGTCCACCCAAAGTGGGTTTCTTTCCAAACGGGGGTGTGTACCTAGTGGAATCACCATTGGTAGATGAACTACCCATTAGGTGTTTACTCCCACTAGTTGAGGCATCTGAAGTTGGCCTTACAAAGGTGGTGGAATATTGGGATGAATTTCCCTTTTATACCCCAAGCCAATACGATGATTGGCCGGAAGTAAGTCATTTAGGATATTATCCAAATGGTCCTTGCCTTTGTTGAATTTATCAATTCGGCCTAATGTGGACTCATACTTCTCGGTGAGAGTAAGTATTGAAGTATCCAAAGTGGACACTTGAGTTGTGAGTACACAAACACCAGACTTGAGATTCTCATTCTCAATACTCAAAGTTGAGTTTCGAGAAATCAAATCCGCTATCCTGCGTTCATCCGAATTCTCAAGGTGAACATGCTCAAGTTGAGATTTGATATTTACAATCTCATTTCTCAAGCCTTCAACAACGGTGTCGTTGTTGATGATGATAGGCTTATGCGAGGTTTGAAGACTAGTTAGCTCATCTTTAATCTTAGTATATCTATTTACTAGTTTAGAATACTTAGACCAAATTTGCTCGTTAGCTAATCTAAGGTCATCCATTGTTACCTCATCGCCGTCATCCTCGCTTTCATCGGAGGAGGACTCTTGATCATGTTCCTCTCTAGCCATGAAGCACATGTGTGCTTACTCCACTTGGTCATCGTCCGACTCTCCACTTGAGGAGTCCTCGTCGAAGTCGGTGAATGTGCCAAAAAGTCCTTTCTTGTACCCTTTCTTGTACTTTCGAGACTTGTCAAACTTTGGCGCCTTCCATTTCTCCTTTTGTTTGTTTTGAGGACAATCTGCTTTGATGTGTCCTGGCTTGTTGCATTTAAAACATAAAGGAGCGGAGGCGTTAGTAGAACTAAATTTAGATTTGTTCTTGAAGTTACCTTTCCGGAAGAATCGGTTGAACTTCTTTGCCATAAGGGCAATGGATTCTAAGTCCAACTCGTCTTCTGATTCTTCATCATCGGTAGATGTAGATGGAGCGGCCTTGAACGCAATCGCCTTTTTCTTCGGCTCGTCTTGCTTCAAGTACGACTTCATCTTGTCAAGCATCTTTATTTTACTGTCCTTGCATACCTCATAGGACATCAAGGTACCCATTAGTTGTACGCCAGTATACTTATTCATATCATTACCTTCCTCGATGGCGAAGGTACGCTTTTCCCAACAAGAAGGAAGTCCGTCAATAATCTTTGAGACTTTCTCCTTTGGGGTGTAAGTCTTTCCAAGAGCCTCCAACTCATAGGTAATGTCAACGAATCAAGCATAGTACTCCTTCATCTTCTCACACTGTTGCATGTGAAATAATTCGAATTCTTTATTTACAACAGTGAGTTTTGAGTCTCTTACCCTACTCGTTCCTTCATGCAAGATGAGGAGTGAGTTCCAGATTTGATATGCATTCTTACATGTACATATCTTGTTGAAGTCTACGGGCTCCAGTGCACATTGCAAGGCATTCATTGCCTTGGCATTGTTTACCTCTGTGGCGACCTCCGCGGTAGTCCACTTAGCAAAGTCTTGTTCGGCGGGCTCGACATACTCCGTCAACGTAGCTCTCCATAGTGAAGTGCTCCGGAGGAACGTTTCCATCCGGTATTTCTAGTACCCATAATTGGCACCGTTGAAGTAAGGAGGCCTAGTTGATGAGTGTCCTTCCATCACCGAAGAAGCTCCTTCACGGTTCTTGAAGGTGCTATAGTCTAAAGGTGGACGAACGGTCTTGTAATCGTTGGTAGACATAGATATTAACTTGGCTCTGATACCAAATGTAATGCCCTGATAGCTACTGCACAAGTACTAGAGGGGGGGTGAATAGTACTTTAAAATAATCAAGAGTATAATTCCTAATTATTGTGCAAACTCAACCAACAATGCAGAATGAAAATTGACAACAGAAAATAAGCAATGCAAACAAGCGATGTAACGGGTTCGGATCCACCCAAGTCTCCCCGACTTGTTACTGAAGGGTTTTCTGGGACCCTTAGGGCACAAAAACACTATGCCCGTCCTAAGTCGGACGGAACATAGACAGAAAAGCAGTGGAAAACTTTATGTTAATCTAATTAACATGTAATCCTAAGGAACAAGACCATAATCCAAGATCTATGCCGACTTGGGATGGGTCTGACCATCCCAAGAAGGATCTAGCCTACTGCGATTAAATAAAACTAATGCTAATAACACATACCCGGAATCTCAACCCTGGAGCAGGCGAGATGTTCCGCACCGTCTTCCGAGCCGCTCC
This sequence comes from Scilla litardierei, assembly GCA_030789695.1. Taxonomy (NCBI): domain Eukaryota; kingdom Viridiplantae; phylum Streptophyta; class Magnoliopsida; order Asparagales; family Asparagaceae; genus Scilla; species Scilla litardierei. The sequence continues at coordinate 266,669,756 of CM061133.1, read as the reverse complement.
CATCCCACGCCGAGTCGCTCCTCGAACTGCTCCTCGAACCGCTCCTCGAACCGCTCCGCATCCCGAGGCGATCAATCCCGTGTCGCCGAGCCAACCACACGCTGAAGAAAGTTTCACGCGAGTGAAACTGTTGGATATGGAAGACGTTTGTACACCCTTGTGGGGGATGTATGAGGGAATACGGACCTCGAATGTCGCGTACACGAAGTCGTGTGCGAAGGGAATCTGTTCCCTTGCGGAGAGGATCTCTAGATTAATGGGAAAGTCGCATTTTATGTGCATAAGTGCATGCGACATATGGCTAATAAAGGGGTAATATCTTAAGCTTATGTTGTACCATGCATATGGTACAACTTAAGCTTATAATGTGCCATGTACGATGGTACACCTTAGTTAAATTGTTCCAAAGGAACAATTACTCCTAAAATAACTACCTTGGGGGCTATAAATAAGACCCAAGGGTTAGCCATTTCCTACACACTTTTGCATGGTATTCTTGCCTTGCATTTCATTCTAGCGAAGCCCTGCCGAAATCCTTCCTCTCTCTTTATCCAAGTTCTTAATCTAAAAGTAGAGATTTAGATTGTGGATTTAGTAGCCTTACTCCGTTCGTGAGAAGACTCGATCCGTCGTGGCGAATCCGCAGGCGAAGTTCTGTGACTACTGTGCCGCATACGCAAGCGTAAGTCTCAACTTCATTTATCGATCCTAACTCTGTTTTGACAGGATCCTACAGAAACCTCCGCCTAGATTTTGGATCTGAATCCGAACTCCTTTGCGGCTTTGCTAGAGCCCTCGGGAGCAAGGCAGAAATTTATAGGGAGAGGAGAAATATTAATTTAGCTTAGATCCGAGTGTCCTCCAACATTTACGAGAGCCGCTCAGATCTAGAGCTTGGGATGAGTTATGAGGAAGGGGGAGGGCCTCTATTTATAGAGGCGGCTGACTCTCCCTTTTTCTCCACAACCAAGGTGGGACTATTAATTGGGGATTAATTAAATCAAGTTAGTTTGCCTTTCACAAAGGGCAAACTTCCTCGAATTTTAACTCCCTTATCGTTGAGCTTCAATGTTGGTACAACCTCCCAAATCGAAGAGGGTTCAACAGTGGACGTGATCGCTCCGGATATACACCCAAAGAACGGTTGTAGTTTTACCGCAAGTGCACAGTGTAGCAGCGAGTGGGTATCGAACACAGGGAGGACGAATGACTGTGCTTGCTCCGAATCAACCTGGCTATTTGAGAACAGAGAAAATTGCCTTGGGCGATCCTGTCACAATCGTCAGACAAATGTGCGAAATATCAAATCAAATAAAGAACGTCTAGGGAATGGGGAATTCCCGCTACTCACCGTATTTCATAAATGTGGTTCGTCGGTATCAAAATTGCTAGAATGAGAATTCGGATGAACTAGTTGCAACTGAATGTAGAACCAAGCTCACGCTCTCGTGCTGTTGCCGGTCTATAGCTATCCTAGGGTTGGGTCCAATCTCTTGCAAACCCTGGCCTAGGGAAGCTAGCATTAGGATCAACATCATCGTCCAATTGCGCACCGAGCCCAATCTCTTGCAAACTCGGTCCACAATCTAAATTAGGATAGTTCCTACCCGTCCAATCTCTTACAAACGGGTATTGGCATGGAATTGCAATCGGAAATCCTGGTATCGGTCCAATCTCTTGCAAACCGATACTTCGAAAATCCGACTCCAACCCAATTCGGATTTCTAGGGCTTCCTATCAAATTGGAATCCAATCTCTTGCAAATCCCAATTGATATGAATTCCTAGCTATCCGTAGTAAATCGATCCCAATCTAATACCTAATAGCAATTCTAGCTCAATTTCTACCAATTCATCACAAATAGGAAATAGGGCTTGTAGGGTTCATCCCCACGCCCCAAGACGTGGAGACTACTCACAAATCATAGCAATAGCACAAAAATAATCAATGAAATAAGCAATAGAATTCATCACAAATATTGGGATAAACAATAGAAATAGGATTTTTAGGGAAGAGAGATGCAAACCAATGGAATTCTTCAATTTAATCCAACAAAAAATCCAAGTTTTTTCCTCTTCTCCAATCACAATAATAAAGCTAAAAAGTAATCTAAAAAGCTGCAAAAAATCTAAGAGATGGCTCTCAAAACTAGGGTAAAGACAGGGCTTAAATAGCCCCAAAAATCGTCCAAAAATCGTGACCAAAATACCCCTGCACAGCCTGTTTTCGGCAGTTTTCGCTATAGGCCGCGCATCGCACTCGGCCGAGTGATAAAAGTCGCTCGGCCGAGTGAAAACCCTGCAATTTTCCAGAAAGTTGGGGCTTTCAGGGGTCTTCAGTTCGGAGGCGGCTCGGCCGAGTGCGTTGTCGTCACTCGGCCGATGACTTCACTGCACTCGGGCGGACGGGATTCGCCACTCGGCCGAGTGGGTCTTCTGAAGTTCAGGCAACCGAAAAACAGAAACTTCGATGTTTTGGAAGGGCTTCGTCTGGGCGCCACTCGGGCGGACGTGGTATCGTCACTCGGGCGAGTGGGTCTTCTGTGCTCGGCCGAGTGCACATGTAACTCGTGTCTGAACTGGTCGGCCGAGCAGTGTCTCGCTGGTCGGCCGAGTGGCTCCTCCACTCGACCGAGTGGGACACAAAAAATGCCCAATCTGCTTGTTTTGGCCTCCTCGTCGCTCCTGAGACGTCCATTCTTCTTCCGCTCCTCTCCAACAGCAAAATACCCCTCGGGGAGGTCGTTAGTGACCGTCTAGAGTACGCGCATCTCGAGATCACTCCAAATCGCGCCAAATCACCTGAAATGCGACAAAAACAACAAATCGTGAAAAGCATCGCAATATCGTCGATATATCGTGAAAAACATGATTTGGGCGATCCAAATGGCATGCAAACATGCGGAAAAAAGGTGTAAAATAAGGAGTGATCAAAATCCCCCAAGCTTGCCTCTTACTCGTCCTCGAGGAAGATAAGTAAAAGGCAAACCCGGTGGATTCTGAAAACGAAAACGGCGAAAAACGGAGAAATGAAATGAAAAAAAACGAAGAAGAATGAAAACGAAGTGAAAATAAAGAAGAGAGAAAGAAGCGAAGAGGTAGGATGCTAGATCATTTTCTCAGGACGTGGGTTTCACTTACTCTTATAGCATGCACCGAATGAAAGACTCATGTCAAAGGATTTTATTTTGATATCATAGTATAATAATGCAAATAGAGATAGAAAACCCACGAAAAACGATATAATCATGAAAAACGGAATAATTTCAAAATTAACGTCGTCTGAATCATTTAAAGCGGTATACAAATCACAGATCACACACTTTTCAATTGAACGCTTTCTATCTGGAGTATAAGAGTATCACACTATAGAGTAGAGAGAATAGAAAAGTATGGATTTCATGAAATGAACGCTAGGCTTAGATTTCTGGATTTCGTAAAACTAAAATAATCTCGCTGAGTATAGAATATTACTTAGCCTAGGTTGTCGTGCAATGTCAAGTAGTCACTCTCTCACACATCAATGGATCCCCTCCCCCAAGCTTATCTATAAGCGTGGTGGCATAAAAAAACATTTACATCCCCATTTATATATATAGCTCCAAAAGCAACGAAAAGAAAGAAGAAAGAAAGAAGGTGAGATGGGATCTTTTATTGAGGATTTTTTTTTTCTTTGTTTTGTTTTTTTTTCTTTGCAATAAGCAATATATACACAACGATCCCAACTCAGAGAGAGATAATGATGTACAAGAATGTTTTTTCTCTCTCTGTTTTTTTTAGAATAAGAGATTTGGAGCTAGGAATTAGTAGCGGGGGAAAATGCCATAAAATAGAATCACTAAGGGGAGATTCACCAATGATTTTAAAAGTAGAGAAATGATGTTCAAGATTTGTGGAGAAAGAAATAAATGTAACTCTCGGTTCACTCTATAAGACATCCACGACAACTTCAGCAGGGTAATCTAATCTACTCAGTTTCGATCACAAAAAAGCTAACTAATCCAGATTTATCATAGCTAACATCATTCAATCATCCTGAAGTGAAGTGTACAATTCATGCATATAGAAGTGATATAGGAAAAGAAAGTCAGTACTCCAGATATAAGCATTCAATGCGTGAATCTTGGTGTGTTTTCTGTGATAGCATACATATGAATATTCAGACTTAGCTAATAACAAAATTACATCCATTTTCATGCGGAAAAAGGTGTGGGTTACTATTCTAAATGCAAAGCAAGTCATAGCATCTGATATCTGAAATAAAACCTAAGACATGACAAATATAGCATGCATATAGAATAAGCTAAATCCAACGTCATCATCATCACAGAAAAGTCATCTTTAGCATGAGATGAAAAAGAAATAAAGATAAAGGGAAAATAGAAACTATGCAGTGCGGCACACAGGAAAATAAGAAAAACATGATGCATGGCAAAATAAAAGAAAAGTGATGAAAAATAAGTGCAAAAGTGAAAAAATGGTGTGAAAAACTAAAAATAAAGGTGGCAAATCGGAAAAGAACGTGAGAACTCACTCCCCCAAGCTAAATGACACAGTGTCCTCAATGTGCAAAGTGTGGCACACCGAGAGACAAGCGATGGGAGGGGCAAGTGAGGATGCATGCATGGAAAAATGAAAAGAAAAAAGGTAAAATAAAGAAATGAAAATATGATGCGGACATGATGCATGCACAGAAAGGAGCGATACATAGATATAAGTGTCACCAAAAACTCTCCCTCTCTCCCAGAATAGATATAAAAAGATATGATCAAAAAGAGAATACCAGAATAATAAGTGAGGGGAGGGGGGGTGGACAAAAAGTGCAACATGACCCAGCAGAAACGGGCAGCACAACGGCAGAAATGGATCAAGGCATCAAGGGTGCCTAAGAAGCTGGTGCTGCGCCGTCTCCGTCCTGAGGTGGAGGAGGTGGTGGTGGTGGTGTAGGCTGCTGAGCTGGGGTGGGCGTGGAAGTGGAAGCAGGTCTAGTGTGTGTGGAAGTTTGTGTGGGAACCTGCTGGGTGGGTGGGGGTACGCGTGGGAGACGCTCCAAGACCTGTGTAAGGCAGTAGTGGATCTGGGGGATCAGCTCGAAGCGTCCAGCCATCGTAGAGACGGTGGAGGACAGGGTCATAAGGTCACCTCTAAGACCACTCACCGCCAACTCAAGAGCACGTATGCTCTGCAGTACAGTGTCGGGCGGGGGTGGTGCAGAGGGACGCACCGGTCTGGGCTGTGCAGGGCGAGGCTGGCGTACGCGAGTGGAGTATGTAACGGGCTCAGCCGGGAAGGGGACAAAAGGTGCTGCGCCTGCAAAAGTGGGCCTGGCCTCAGTGTGAGGTCGGGGCACCGGCTGGTGGGAAGTGGAGGCAGCGGCAGCGAAAGAAGTGTGCAAAGGTGGCAACGAGGCGGCCAGAGAGGTCAGTGGCACAGAAGTGTGGACAGACGCCACGACACTCTCGGAAAATACAGCGGGGGTGGAGACAGAGGTAACTACCGCTGGGGCGGAACTGTGTGGACCAAAAGGCGCAACCCCAGTGGAGATCATGCTAGCCATGGTCTCCACGACCGCGGCAAACGAGGGCTCTCCACTCTCGACAAAGGTCGGCGGGCGCTCGGGGAGTGCGGAGCAAAGAGGCTCCACGGACAGAGGGCCAGAGGTGGCAGTGGGAGTGGTGGTGACAGCCTCGGGAGTGGTGACAGTGGTGGAAGTGGGCTCAGCAAAAGTACTCTCGACACCGACAGCGGTGTCAGGAGCGGCGGAAGCATCAGGTATGGGCTGAGGAGCCACTGGGTCAACAGGGTCGGCGGCAGGCTCGGCAGGGTGTGCAGCAGGGTCTGCGGGGGCAGCCTGGGCAGCGTGGGCGGCGTGGGCCTGCTCGGCCTCCTCGGCCTCGAGCACATAGGCGGAGGGGATGAGAACATCCATCGCCGGGAGCCAGTCGACGTGGGCTGGTGCAATCTGAGTCCGAGCAGGGCTCGGGAGAATCATGTAGTCGGCACCGTAAGGGCCGTGCAACCAGACCCAGTGATGCTCACCATGCGGGCGAAGCATCTTCATCCGGGCCATAACGTCTATCGACAGAGAAGTGGGGCCCGGGACGCGTCGCAAGTCATCAGTTAGGTCTTCGCCGGTCATCATGGTAAGCAGGGTGATCAGACCGCCGCAGCAGATCGGTGAGCGAGCGCCCACCGATACAATGATGCGGTCTAAAAACCAAGCCGCAATGTTCATCACGACGGCGGGGACAAGCTCGTGTCCATCCCTAGATAGAGCTCTGGGACGTGTCATCGCATAGAGCATGTAGAGCTCTAGCGTAGACATCGTGCCCGGCTCATACCTGGCCAAAAAGGTGGTCGCTATAAGGCGCTGGGCAATGAGTAGGCAGGGGTGGACAATGGCCGAGGCCTTGGCCCTACTAGGGTCAAAGGCGGCGTGGTAGCCCATAATCCAGGCCCAGAAGGCACCGGCGTCGAAGGAAGGTGGGGGGATATGGGTGGGGCCGTAACCGCGATCGGCTCCGGGGACGGCGGGCCACGAGAAGAGTGCTCTCATCATATCGAGAGTGACCTGGCACTCTCGATCCATGAACCGGAATGAGCATCCCTCATCGGTCCGGGCGATCGAACTCAAAACCTCAAGTGTCGGGCGGGTAAAAGTATCCGCCGACACCTGCAGAAAATCTCGCCAGCCCACGTTGTCGTACAACGTGAGCATCCCCTCTAGTACCCCCAGGCGTCCTAGGTCAGCGAGGTGTGCAAACCTGGAGGGTACGATAGAGCGCTGGGAGATACGCTCGAAGACGGCGCGGTGTGCGTCGTCTCGGAACGTAATCCCGAGCGGCCCGACCAGTGGAGCCGGTGGTGGTGGCTGTGGGTCAGCAGGGAGAGGCTGTGCGGGCTGTGGGTGCACTGCAGGCTGTGCGGGGTGTGCGGGGCCTGCAGGCTGTGCTGGGTGTGCAGGGTGTGTGGGGGACGGTGGAGGAGAGTCCTCCAACTCGTGGGAGGGGCCGGCATCATCCGACCGCTTCCGCTTGGCGGAATCTCTCTTCGACCGCAGCCGTGTCCGGGGCGGCATATCGGCCCCGAGCGCGCGCCGAAAAAACGTGAAAAGTGTGGCGTGTGCAAAAAGAATGGAAAGAGTGTACCCAAACACGCCGCGAGTGCTAAGCAGTGGAAGCGTGCGAAGTCCGCGCCTCCACGAAGTCCAAAACAGCCCGTAGAAGCTCCCCTGAGCTCCCCTAAGCTCCAAAAAGCAACCTGCGCATGAAAAAGCGATATCAGCGAGTAATAATCAAAATGTATGGAGCAATAGGGGTATAATGGATAGATATAGAAATTGATTTGAGTTAGGGGGGCGTTTAGCACATGGATCCTCAAGAAATACACGAAAAGAGGAGAAAACGGCGAAAACAGGGGTACCGGAGGTGATCGGACGGTCGGCCGCCGGCGGCGACTCGGGCGAGGCGTCGGCAGGTGCTCGGCCGGCGGTGGCGGGCCGAGCGGTGGCGGGGCGGCGCTGGTTGGGCGAGTGAGGGCGAGAGCGAGGGGGGTTCGGGCGAGGGGAGCTGGAGCGTCGGGGGGTTTTGGGGTTTTTGCGTTTCGAAATCCGCGCCCCCCCTCGGCCCTTTATATAAAAAATTTACGACTCGGCCGAGTGACGTGGTCACTCGGCCGAGCGAGGTCAATGAAAATTTCCTCCCCGCTATCGCTTCGGCCGAGTGGCTTTGCCAGCCTCGGCCGAGTGGAGTAAGTCCATTCGGCCGAGTGACTCAAGCTACTCGGCATGACTCGCCCTAGGAGGGTATCCGTTTCACTCGGCCGAGTGAACATATATACTCGGCCGAGTAGCAGTTATATCGAAATCAAGAAAATAAACAGAGAGTTGGGTACAGCAGACTTCCCTCGTTCGTGAGCGGCTCGGCCGGACGAACTTGTGTACTCGGCCGAGTGACTAGTATACTCGGCCGAGTGAGCCTTGTGTTCTGCTGTTTGTCTTCGTTTTGGCTCTAAACTCCGTCTTTCTTCCTCCAATCGATTTCATCTTCCTCCTAAGCGTCGAGCGCCTTCTTGGGGTGCTCCTCGTCGACTCGTTCATCCTCCTCAAGATGGATCTACCTATCTCCTCTCCTGTCAAGAAAAATAGGACCCGTTATCACAAAATTTTGGGCGAACGACTCAAAACACTAAAAAATTTCTAAAACGAAAATAAGGGAAAAGTAAAAATAAAGCAAAAACCGTCGGGTTGCCTCCCGATAAGCGCTCGTTTAAGGTCGTGAGCTCGACCCCCTATAATTTTCAATCAATGCGGGATGTTTGGTGCATATGAGATGCACCCATCAAACTTTCCGGGGAGCGCGCTTGGATTTGGATGTGGCGGCGGCGCGTTCTCCCTCGGTGGTCTCCTATCTCGAATAGTGTTGGGGGGAGGCTCCCCCAAGCTAGCATTTGCTCCGGTCAACGGCTTTGCCGGTGGTGCCGATTTCCGTGCCGGTGGAGCTTTCTTTGGAGACTTTAGTTTCGAGAGCTTGCAGAGCTCTCGAATCCTTGCGACATCAGCGTCGCCTTCATCTTCTTCAGCGGAGAAGTCGGGGGAATCATCTTTATTCTCTTCATGGCCTAAATCCGGGCCTTCTTCAAATTCTTCATCAAAAAGAGCGCCAATTGAGTGGGGAATCGCCTCCTCTATCACCTCATCAAGGAGGTCCATGTAGTCAAGTTCCTCGTGATAGGGCATATGCTTCATAGCCTTAGGAATGTGGAGCTCCACCTCGATGTTTCCGACGTTTAAGGTTAAGGTACCTTCGCGCACGTCGACGATGACTCCGGTGGTGGCGAGGAACGGGCGTCCAAGTATCAATGAGGTGTCTCCCTCCTCCTTAACGTCCATGATCACAAAGTCACATGGCAAGCATATTCCACCCGGGACTTGAAGCGGTATGTCTTCGGCGATCCCCACCGGCCTTGTTATCCGTCCATCGGCTAATTGAATGCGCATGTCGGTGGGTTTCAACTTTGTCCCGGTGTTTAGCTTTAAGAACATGGAGAGGGGCATGAGTCTCACACTAGCCCCAAGATCAACCAACGCCTTTTGAAGAGGAACGCCGCCCAAGGTGCAAGGAATCCGAAAACTCCCCGGATCTTTGAATTTTGCCGGCTCCTTCTCTCTCTTGGTGAACCAAGAGCCCTCCTCGGCTAGCATGATCTTCTCCTTCCTTTTCCTCCCCGAAATCAAGTCCTTCAAAAATTTAGCATATGTGGGGATCTCGACGATGGCGTCAAGGAAGGGGATGTTAAGGCTAACTCCTCTTAGGTACTCGAGAAATTTCGCTAGCCTTTTCTCCATTTTCGCTCTAGCGAGCCATTGGGGGAACGAGACCGGTGGCATGAAGCGCCTTTCCTCAATTAATTGCTCCGCCCTAGATTTCTCCTTGTCTTTTGGCTCCTTCTCCTTTTCAACTTCAACTATCGGCTCAATCGGCTCCAAGATTTCCTCCACGGCCTCCTCGGTAGGAATCATAGCGGGGGTGGTGTCCTTCCCACCTCGAGTAGTAACGGCAACTACGGCGTTGATGTGGCCAGTGTTGCCCCGTGGGTTTTGCTCCGGTTGCGCCGGCAATCGTTGAGTGTTCCGATTGAGCAACGCTAATTGCTCCGATATTTGAGCCACTACGGTATTAAGAGAGTCTTGCCCCGCCTTCAAAGTAGCATTCACCTTATTTTGCTCGACCATGAACGCCTCCACTCTAGTTTCGAAATCGGACCGTTGTGGAGCTTGCGGAGGGTTTTGATTTTGATTCCTCCACCCTTGGTTGTAACCGGACGGCCTATAAGGTGGAACTTGTTGCTTCGGTTGAAAGTTTTGTTGAGTAGGCCCCCTCGGTGGATAGTTTTGTTGTTGGGGTGGTGGTGGTCGAGCTTGTTGAGGTAGTGGTTGTGGCGGGTTCAAAGCTCCTTCATTGTTGGCATAGGAGAATCCGGGATGATTTCTTGCGGCCGGATTGGACAAATACCCTTGGTTCCCCGCAACATATTGTACTTGCTCCAAGGATCCTTCTCCTTGCTCTCCTCCCGAGTACATGGCTTGAGATTGGTCTTGCCAATCACACATTTGGTTGGTTGGAGCGGAGGTGGAAGGGCTTCCTTGGGGCTCCGTGATGAACTTCTCCAATCTCTCCACCACCTTGTGGAGAGAATCGAATTTGCTCGTGAGCTCCGCTACGGCCTTCGCCTCGTAGATGCTAGTTGGCTTTAAGGAGGACGTGGAGTGTCCTCGCTCATCGCCCCATTGTTGGTTATTTGAGGCCATCTCCTCAATTAGGGCCGTAGCTTCTTTGGGAGTCTTTGACAAGATTGCACCATTCGCCGCGGCATCAATAATTTGTTTGGTCCCCGGTTGGAGACCGTTGTAGAAGCTATGAACTAGCTCCCAATCTTCTATACTGTGGTGCGGGCATTGATGCTGCAAATCCTTAAAATGCTCCCAAGCTTCATAGAGCGTCTCCTGTGGTCCTTGCTTGAAGGACATGAGAGCGCTCCGGATCTTCACCGTCTTGGATGGCGGATAGAATTTGTCAATAAATGCACTCGCCAACTCGTCCCAAGTGGTGAAGATTCCGTCAGCCTGCGTCCTCAACCAATAGAGTGCCTTGTCCTTAAGCGTGAAGGGGAAGAGACGCAGTCTGATAGCATCGATGGAGACTCCCGGCATCTGGAATGTGACGCACTTTGACAAGAATAATTGGATGTGGTAGTGGGGGTTCTCATGGGCGTTCCCATGAAATGGGTCTTGTTGCATCAAAACCACCAATCCAGTCTTTAGCTCGTAGTTCTTGTCAGCCGCCAACTGCGGCACGGCAATGGACGAGGTAGTAGAAGAGGTCTTAGGCCGAAGCCTATCACGAATAGAAATTATCCTCGCCATCCTTGCCGCCAATTCTTCAGGAGTTTCCGGGTTGGTCATATACCTCCCTTCCGGATCTTGTCTTCTTTCCGCTCTAAGTCTCCGCGCGGTACGTTCGATCTCGGGATCAAATAATAAAGCTTCAGGGTCCGCCGTAGATCTCGTGTACATGCACAGGGGAAACAGAGTTTCAAAGAAATGGTTAGCACCGTGGAAGGGTTAGGTAAGAAATAAGAAATAAAAATAATGATAATAGTAATAAAAAAGAATAGCTAGGGTGAGAAAGAATCAAACGCAATCGCCTCCCCGGCAACGGCGCCAAAAATTTGATCGCTCCGGATATACACCCAAAGAACGGTTGTAGTTTTACCGCAAGTGCACGGTGTAGCAGCGAGCGGGTATCGAACACAGGGAGGACGAATGACTGTGCTTGCTCCGAATCAACCTGGCTATTTGAGAACAGAGAAAATTGCCTTGGGCGATCCTGTCACAATCGTCAGACAAATGTGCGAAATATCAAATCAAATAAAGAACGTCTAGGGAATGGGGAATTCCCGCTACTCACCGTATTTCATAAATGTGGTTCGTCGGTATCAAAATTGCTAGAATGAGAATTCGGATGAACTAGTTGCAACTGAATGTAGAACCAAGCTCACGCTCTCGCGCTGTTGCCGGTCTATAGCTATCCTAGGGTTGGGTCCAATCTCTTGCAAACCCTGGCCTAGGGAAGCTAGCATTAGGATCAACATCATCGTCCAATTGTGAACCGAGCCCAATCTCTTGCAAACTCGGTCCACAATCTAAATTAGGATAGTTCCTACCCGTCCAATCTCTTGCAAACGGGTATTGGCATGGAATTGCAATCGGAAATCCTGGTATCGGTCCAATCTCTTGCAAACCGATACTTCGAAAATCCGACTCCAACCCAATTCGGATTTCTAGGGCTTCCTATCAAATTGGAATCCAATCTCTTGCAAATCCCAATTGATATGAATTCCTAGCTATCCGTAGTAAATCGATCCCAATCTAATACCTAATAGCAATTCTAGCTCAATTTCTACCAATTCATCACAAATAGGAAATAGGGCTTGTAGGGTTCATCCCCACGCCCCAAGACGTGGAGACTACTCACAAATTATAGCAATAGCACAAAAATAATCAATGAAATAAGCAATAGAATTCATCACAAATATTGGGATAAACAATAAAAATAGGATTTTTAGGGAAGAGAGATGCAAACCAATGGAATTCTTCAATTTAATCCAACAAAAAATCCAAGTTTTTTCCTCTTCTCCAATCACAATAATAAAGCTAAAAAGTAATCTAAAAAGCTGCAAAAAAATCTAAGAGATGGCTCTCAAAACTAGGATAAAGACAGGGTTTAAATAGCCCCAAAAATCGTCCAAAAATCGTGACCAAAATACCCCTGCACAGCCTGTTTTCGGCAGTTTTCGCTACAGGCAGCGCATCGCACTCGGCCGAGTGACAAAAGTCGCTTGGCCGAGTGAAAACCCTGCAATTTTCCAGAAAGTCGGGGCTTTCAGGGGTCTTCAGTTCGGAGGCGGCTCGGCCGAGTGCGTTGTCGTCACTCGGCCGATGACTTCACTGCACTCGGGCGAACGGGATTCGCCACTCGGCCGAGTGGGTCTTCTGAAGTTCAGGCAGCCGAAAAACAGAAACTTCGATGTTTTGGAAGGGCTTCGTCTGGGCGCCACTCGAGCAGACGTGGTATCGTCACTCGGGCGAGTGAGTCTTCTGTGCTCGGCCGAGTGCACATGTAACTCATGTCTGAACTGGTCGGCCGAGCAGTGTCTCGCTGGTCGGCCGAGTGGCTCCTCCACTCGGCCGAGTGGGACACAAAAAAAGCCCAATCTGCTTGTTTTGGCCTCATCGTCGCTCCTGAGACGTCCATTCTTCTTCCGCTCCTCTCCAACAGCAAAATACCCCTCGGGGAGGTCGTTGGTGACCGTCTAGAGTACGCGCATCTCGAGATCACTCCAAATCGCGCCAAATCACCTGAAATGCGACAAAAACAACAAATCGTGAAAAGCATCGCAATATCGTCGATATATCGTGAAAAACATGATTTGGGCGATCCAAATGGCATGCAAACATGCGGAAAAAAGGTGTAAAATAAGGAGTGATCAGAACGCGTAGGAAAAAACGGCTCGTCAATCCGAGTCCGTTTGACCCTTCAAACAATTGTCCAAAGTTAGCCAAAAGTCATGCTTCTCATAGAAACGTAGCCGTCTTGAAAATCCTAGGTTTCAAAAAACCCTAACCAGAAAATTCGGGCTTGGTGGGCCTCCATTTTCGCTGGTTTCAGCCCAATAGTTTGGGCTGACTTGTTTTGGCTATAACTTGTGCATTTGGACTCCATTTTTGACGCGGTTTGAACCTGCGTTTAGAGCGGGACGATCCCGTCATCTAGGTAACCTTTTCAACGCGTTTATTTAATTAAATATAGTCTTAAACAATTTAAGACACATTTAATCTCTTTTGCATCATTTGCAAATTAGTCCCTATCTAGGCTTAAATTATCATTTGCATCAAATACAAATGATCCGAGGGCATATTCCTCTACATCTCCCACTTGCACTCAGGATCATTTATCCCGAATGCAGGAGATGATTGCAGATATCTTTTGCAATATTTTATCCCTTGCATCAAATGCAAATTATTCTCCCTAACTAATTTCTACCTATTACTAGACGAAGGTCACACTCTGTGTGAGACCCTACAGCCTGACCCTTACAACAGGTTGGGCTCGAAGCCCTATACGGTAGTCACCACGAGCAGTGGTTGCCATCCCTGCTTCAGGAATCATTATTATGTGGTTGACTCATTGACATGAGTATTGTCGGGACCACCCTGACTGTTTCCGTGATGAATTCCGCAGTTATAGTCTCTTCGTCTAAACTATGTCGTATAGATCAAGTCTAGGGTACGGTCAAACTGTCAAACCCAATAACTTGACTCCGGTTAGTTTCTATCGATCTTTTAGTCAAAAATGTTGGACTTCTTCCAACATACTCTGGCCAGATTTTTTACTAAAGACCGAACTAACCCTACGACACTAACTCCCATTGACCGGGAGAGACGCATCCTCTCTTGGTCATTACTCTCCTCATACTCTTCAAGTGTCACCCAATCAAAGACCTTTCGACAGGCCTTACCTCGAAGCTAGGTCATTTGATCTAAGTGGCACCGTTCACGCACAGGTTCGTCAAAATGACCTCAAGTCAAAAGACCAACTAGCCTATCATCACTCAGAGTCATCATTGACAGATTGGTCAATATATCCATATGATAACTCTTGTGGATCGTTCAGTGAACTCATTCTCTAATGAGCACCTGTGTCTCGTCTACGACTTCTCCAAGTCAAGCGATCATGAGATCATCGCCACCGCTAAAGGGTGAAGACTAAGACACAATGGTTTATCCGATGTTTCGATATCCTTGTCTGGAAACATCTACGACCACGAACCCTTTTAGACTTATGCTACAGACGGTCAAACATTTCTCCATGATCGAGATACTCATCTCGATACATGTTTGACATTGCATAAAGTCGCAGGACTTTACCTAAGTTAATATCTAATGTTAACTACATTACAACATAACTTTAGATAAATTATTACCAAACAGCTTACTGTTATTTCGAACAAGATGTTTATGCTATTCACACATGAAGATAGATAGCCTCGAGGGTATCATCTCTCAACATCTCCCACTTGCACTTAGGCCCATTTATCTCGATATCTTATACCGTTTTTACACATAAGTTTTACCGACTTCATGTGATAGAGCCTTCGTGAGTGGATCTGCTAAAACCGTCTACACTATAGACTTAAGGGGTTTCTATGTTCATGTTAGACCAACCATTTGAATCTCATTCAAATAATTCACTTGGTCGTTCAGAATCTATAATATTTTTATTTACTTGGATCTTATCCAGTTCATCGTACCTTACGATAATCATTAGTTAATGGTCATTTCAAATGGCTCATTTCTATTTCTGATAAAGTGTCAAACCATTTGATAACTTTGTCAAAATAAATGTTCCATCCCTTTGATGTCTCGCATGTAATTTATACGCTCCCACTGACCTTGAAAACTTTCTGGTTAATTCATATAAGTTGGTCCGTCTAAATCATATTTAGAAAAACGAACTTATAAGTGAATGTTCCAATTTTCATGGTCAACTTTGAGCATTTTACATCGAGCTTGGTCCGAATAGATCTGTGCACATCTGCTGGCGAGACTGTTTCAACATAATCCATTTTATAGGAATTAGGATGAAAACCGTTCTCGACCAACATGATTGCACTTCACTATTTTCCTTTCTGCACAAATCTTTCAACTTAAAGATTTACTTGTAGAAAGTGAGGAAAACATTTTCCTTGGGCACGTAAACTAAATTCCAAAATTTATTTATGCACACGGACCTATTCTGATTGCATCAAATTTTAAATCGGAGTACTTACTCCGAATTTTCATCCTAGAAGTTGGCTAAGTCATCATCAATTATGATGTCTAACTCGACTCTTCGTCTCCCGAGATTCGAGTAATTATACAACTTCTTAATGATTGATTTTATGAATATCTTATTAATAATGTCCTCACAGGACATTATCAAAACCTAGGCATTACTATCTGGGACTTAACCCAGAAGGAGGACTTAACTCAGAGTCACTTACAATGGATCAAACCAAGTCTAACTAAGTGTGATTCATACATTTTAACACACGGATGTGTTAACAGACTTGACCTGAGAGAAAATCACATTTTCTTTTAATTACGCAAGATTTAATGTAGCTAAGTATTTGACCATTCGATCTAATCGAATCAGTTTTAATACTTTAGTCATTTCATTCTTTATTTTATCAGACTTGTGTTTCATCAAGAACACGTGTCTTAATAAAATATACGAATAACTTAATTTGGTTAATATAGACTCGAGCACATCAGTATGTACCAGACTGAGTTCGACAACTCATTCTCCCACTGTCTTACAGATGGGTTTCGGCCATTCTATCTAAGAGGATAAGACTCACAAGTGTCCGCAGACTTCATAATACGAGAGGTCAGACCCCTCTTTATGTAACTTGTGAAGCTTAGTCTCTCGATACGGCCTAGTCTATTTTTCCATACAAGTCTGCTACTATCTTGTGTATTTATATATATTAACATTTAATATATATATATATATATATTATCGTTATACATAAATTACCAACGCAAAACATTGCTTCAGAAGCGAGGTGACGGCATTCGTCAAATTGTGTTAGACGTCTTTTGTATAACAATAATTATAAAATCGTGACATCAAAATATGTCACATTTTCATTTCCTCCTACTTATGCCTTTACTAATGATAAATTAAACTATTAAACTCGATTGACTTTTCGGAGTGCCTTCTTCCTTTTTCTAAATCCATTTAGATATAAATAGCCCAACATAAATAAATAGCTATGCAAGCATCTCATGTATCCAAACGCCTGAGTGTTGCAATCTTGAGTGTAGCTCAAGAAGTTGCTTGTCTCAAGATCCGGTTGGGATACATAGTCTTGCACCACTCATGCAATCGTATTCGACTCAAACGGTTTGATCGAATTCTCGAACTTTACGGATCAGAATTGTTTGTCCATACAACCTTGAGAGTAGCTCGACAAGTTGTAGGGAGAAACATACTTCGAATATCCTATATGTTCAAGCTGCCTCATATAGAGACGAGTGATATGTAGCGTGAATTTATTTGTTGGACCCAGAAATTAATGAAATCATATTTCTTAAGTCTGTTCTTTAGAAGGTCATTTTAATGTCAACGAGAATATAGTTTTAATTCTATCAATTAGAATTTAACTTGATATTCAATTAATCAACATATTTGACCAATTAACTTATTCCATTAAAATATTATAAGTTGATTCCTTCAGTAAACATAGTCTTGCCATAGTTTAGCATATGTTCAAAATTAAATATAGGTAGAATGGCTTTTATCTATCTATATCCTCCCACTATTTTTACGATCGTTTCAAAGCTTAATAACGAACGATTTAATCGAATTAAAATATTTAAAATTTAGTGAAAGAGGGATCCAATCATCCTGAACCTCACAACCTTGAGGAGACTCAACAAGTTGATTGGTTCCATTATTGGTAGACTAACTCTTAGTCAATCACATCATATGTGACTCCCTATCGTTCTTTTTACCCACGGTCACTTATGATCTTGAGGAGACTCAACAAATCATAATGACTGGTCTAGTCAGACCCTTGATTTCGTGTCCAGATTTGACTTAGATCGATGCTCGAGTAGACCCAACGTATCGATTTGGGTCAAGTCTAGACTACATCACATGTATGTTGGAGTTTGTTCCTTAAAGATAAACATGTCATAGCTTGAGGAGACTCAACAACTATAATTGTCTTCTTTGAGTTACCAAGCTCCAAAATCAAGGAGGGATACGGATTAATCTTTAATAAGATTTATAACGCATTGACTAGATATAGTCCAGGGTGTCATACAATCATGATTCGTGACATTGCGGTCCAGCGGAACACAGCCAGGGAATTGACTAAGCCAGGATCACTGCCCCTTGGACTAGTAAGGGTTGACCCAGCAAACTTAGCCAAGCACATTGACTGGATCATGGTCCATTGAATGAAGCTTGTCATTTTTATATGCGTGCCATAGACTAAACAGCTTTTATTAACAACTAATTAATCCTATCAACTAGTTGCATCCTTAAATTCAAAATTTTAGGATTTGTTTAATAACTTTTATTAAGTCCTTATCAACTATAAGGTTCACGTGCTATCCTAATCGTTATTAGGATTTTAATAAATTTTATTAACAACGCTAAAAGCGAAGTCCTTTACTGAGAATTAATAATAACAATTAGAATTAAGATTCATTAAAAGGACTACCCTAATCATGAATTAGGTCTTAAAGGGTTGTTAAACGTTTTATTAAAACAAAGCATGTCATTAAAATTCAAGTAATAAATTTTAATCATTTTTAATGGCTAACCTAAAGGGTTGTCTTGTGTTATCAAATAAGGGACAAGAAGAACTAGCCATTAAAAATAAAGCTACACTAATTTATCGCATAAAGATAATGCACAACTATTTAACAATTAAATAAACAATTTTAGCATACATACATAAATTTAACATTTAAATTTAAAATATGATTTTAAAATATTTTATTTTTATCTCATAAAAACTTGTTTTTAAAATCACAAATTTGCATGCTACTTTAAAAAATTTATCGCATAAAAATTTTAACCTTTAAAATCAGTTTTAAAATATCTCATAAAATTAAAACATCATTTTAAAAAAATTTCATGCTTAAAAATTTATCATATAAAATTTTAGGACTTTAAACTTATCACATAAATTTTAATAGATTTAAATTTAGTTTAAAAAATTATCACATAAATTTTAAAACGTCATTTAAACATTTCCATGTTGAAAATTTATCAAATAGAATATTTGAACATCTAAAACAGTTTTGAAAATTATCTCATAACTTTAAAAACATTTTTAAAAGCATTTAAAAGCATTTCATAGTTTAATAGAAATCGCAGGCTCGATCGTTACGCAGACCTGGCTCTGATACCACTGAAGGGTATCACTCTGATATCATTGCAACGCTGTTAAGGCACATCATCCATGGCACCCTAGACCCGTCACAAGGTGCCTCAGAAACTTGTTTTACGGCATGCCTCTCGACAATGCCCAACCCATTATAAGATCACCATCTTATCGGGACTTGGTACGGTAAGAGCGATTACTTCGGGTCGGCTCATAACCCGAGAACCCGTACTCAAACTCAACAAGCTCTGATACCACTGAAGGGTTTTCTGGGACCCTTAGGGCACAAAAACTATATACCTGTCCTAAGTCGGACGGAACATAGACAGAAAAGCAGTGGAAAACTTTATGTTAATCTAATTAACATGCAATCCTAATGAACAAGACCATAATCCAAGATCTATGCCGACTTGGGATGGGTCTGACCATCCCAAGAAGGATCTAGCCTACTGCGATTAAATAAAACTAATGCTAATAACACATACCCGGAATCTCAACCCTGGAGCAGGCGAGATGTTCCGCACCGTCTTCCGAGCCGCTCCCATCCCACGCAGAGTCGCTCCTCGAACTGCTCCTCGAACCGCTCCTCGAACCGCTCCGCATCCCGAGGCGATCAATCCCGTATCGCCGAGCCAACCACACGCTGAAGAAAGTTTCACGCGAGTGAAACCTCCGCCTAGATTTCGGATCTGAATCCGAACTCCTTTGCGGCTTTGCTAGAGCCCTCATGAACAAGGCAGAAATTTATAGGGAGAGGAGAAATATTAATTTAGCTTAGATCCGAGCGTGCTCCAACATTTACGAGAGCCGCTCAGATCTAGAGCTTGGGACGAGTTATGAGGAAGGGGGAGGGCCTCTATTTATAGAGGCGGCTGACTCTCCCCTTTTCTCCACAACCGAGATGTGACTATTAATTTGGGATTAATTAAATCAAGTTAGTTTGCCTTTCACAAAGGGCAAACTTCCTCGAATTTTAACTCCCTCACCGTTGAGCTTCAATGTTGGTACAACCTACCAAATCGAAGAGGGTTCAACGGTGAACGCGTAGGAAAAAACGGCTCGTCAATCCGAGTCCGTTTGACCCTTCAAACAATTGTCCAAAGTTAGCCAAAAGTCATGCTTCTCTTAGAAACGTAGCCGTCAAGAAAATCCTAGGTTTCAAAAAACCCTAATCAGAAAATTCGGGCTTGGTGGGCCTCCATTTTCACTGGTTTCAGCCCAACAGTTTGGGCTGACTTGTTTTGGCTATAACTTGTGCATTTGGACTCCGTTTTTGACGCGGTTTGAACCTGCGTTTAGAGCGGGACGATCCCGTCATCTAGGTAACTTTTTCAACGCGTTTATTTAATTAAATATAGTCTTAAACAATTTAAGACACATTTAATCTCTTTTGCATCATTTGCAAATTAGTCCCTATCTAAGCTTAAATTATCATTTGCATCAAATACAAATGATCCGAGGGCATATTCCTCTACAGTTACCGGTGATCCTATGTCCCAGACACCCGGATCCCCTCCGGCTACTTGAGTTAGAATCCTCTAACCCAAGTTTTGCACTATGAAATTCTTGTAGAAACTACTTCAAGATCAAATCATACACAAATGAAAATGTGACTCCCACAACCCGGGATCACGATCTTCTCTCACAACCGAGAGAAAAACTTAATAGCAAAGTAAATGAAACAATAAAACACTTACCAACAAAATCCTATGCCTTGAGTAAACTTATAGATTTTAGGGTAATGAAGATTTTGACGGAGAGAATGTCACCAAATCCTAGCTCCACCAATATGAACAACGATCGAAGGCTAGGATGGAGTTGGTGACTGTGAATCAAGCTCTTGGCTTGAGTGGCTCACAATGAAGAGAATCTCTCTTGAGAAAATTAGGGCTCAAGGAGTTTGGAGAGATTCTTGTGAGAAAGAGATAGCTTTAGAAAAGGTGTTGAATGCTTCTCTTTGATTTCTCTAAGTCTCAATAATGACACCCTTGACTGCAAGCAATAAGCCCATCGAGTATATATAGGGTAGAGAGAAGAGAGAAGCAAAATTCGTAGCATTAAATGCCCAACAGATCTATTTCTGAAGCAGTCTAATCGGTCTAAGAAGGATCACTGACCGATTAGTTTTGCAACTAGTCGGTCGGTGATTCTTCTTGGACCGACTAGAAGGTTGACAGCCAAGATAGAGAATTCAGGAGATAGAACTATTCGGTCTAAGAAGACTTGCCAACCGACTAGTTTGACAACTAGTCGGTCGGTGAGTGTTCTTTGACCGACTAAGTAGTTGAAATTCAATAGGCTGATCACTAGGAGAACTAGTCGATCTAAGAACAAATTCCAACCGACTAGTTTCACAACTAGTCGGTCGATGGATGTTCTTGGACCGACTAACAAGTCAACTGAAGCTAGGCTGAAAAAATGAAAGTATAACTAGTCGGTCTAAGAAGGATTCTCAACCGACTAGTTTGACAACTAGTCGGTCGGTGAACCTTCTTGGACCTACTAATTGGTCAACATTGCCTAGGCTGAATTGAGCAAGGAAATCTAGTCGGTTCAAGAAGGATTCTTAACCGACTAGATGACAATCTAGTCGGTTGGTTCTTCTTCTTGAACCAACTAAGATGCACAAGAAGCCGCGAAATGAAGCGTAAAGCTTCAGGAAAGTTTCTATGGGCTTCTAAGATAATCTTAGCTCTAAGATATGAGCGTTATGAAGATTATAATGTAAGTCATACTCAAGGCTTAACATTCTTCGAATAGAAGCTAGAAGACTATAAAATAAGCTAGACGAACCGTCTTCAAAACTTCAATCCAAATCTCTTGACTTCTATAATGCTCCTAGAGCTTCAACGAAGCTTCAGGCACACGATCACGTGCTTTGAGAAGTCTTGAGACGTCGCTTTTGATGTACGTAGAATTTTGGCGACATTCTCCATAATTGCACTCACAAAGAGTTAGTTCACGATAGTTATGTTTGTTCATCATCAAAACCAAATTCGGGGAATCAATACTCAACCGTATTTTTATAAGTTATTATATATAAGCTTATTATATACCTATAGTATATATATGTTAGTTTTATATGTTAGTATATATGTGTAACGACCCGCTCTCCAGGATACCAGAGAAGTACGAATCCGTCCCATGTATTCCCAGATCAACGAGTCTTACGTAGAAAGAGAGAAGGAAAAGAGTAAAAGTACACTGCAGGTCACCACGCACATGTTGGGAAGTACAAGTAAAGCTCCATTACAGAGAAAACACCGAGAAATAAACAAAAGTACAATATTTCATTTTATTATGATACTTCTTTTACATACACCAGCTAAACATGGGGGGTACAAAAGAGGGGTAAAACAGAAAGAGAAACTCTAACCCAAAGTACAACAGGTACCCACATCCAGTACAACACACACTCTAATCTACCCTTGGAGAGTCCAACTGGACGAAGTCACCCGCGGGATCTATCATAGAACTGGGAACAACCTCTGGTGTCGAGACCGCACAAGCTGCTCTAGTCCTACTCCTGAAAGCCACAATGTGGGACACGTCAACGCGTGACCCAGTAGGAATTCCTAACACTCTAGTAGGACCCAGTTTTAGAATTGGTCTACACATCTAGGGGGTGTGTCAAACAAGTAAGGTTCATAGTGCATATAAAAGTATTCCCGTTCCAACATGCAAACATAAGTATGAGGACTTATAAAATATGCATATGAAACCATATCATAATATGCAGGTACTGAAAGGAAACATAAGAACATGTTATCATAGGGTAGCATCATTAACATAACACATGTGCATATTAGTATAGATAGCAACATTAAAGTAAACTGGGGAACAAAAGACATGAGATAACAACATTTATAATTAAAGACAATTACTTTAAGTTGTTGATTTACGTGTTTGAAAACTCGTGTAAACCGTAGGACTCTAAGGAGTCGGACTTCACCCAGGGTGGGTGAAAAGTGGTACCGCAACCAGCGACACGAGCACTGGAGGGGCCTCTCATAACTCCGTACCCGAACGGGGCAAGGTACTAGAGCGAGACTCATCTCGGTTTTTCTGTCGGACAAACGGAGCAAACCATCATTTACCGTCATGGTGCGACACGAGCACACCAGCGGCCTCTCTAGCCCTCTCTAACTCCCCTTCTGGGGCAACACATCGGGCGAGAAATCATAATTCATACGTCAGCTCCTTAAATACTAAAGTTTACCCGTGTTTCCCCCAAACCCACATCTAGAGCTTTACCCATTTTTGAGATGGACTGAAGACTCCAGATTCTATCACTCTGCCTCACTTTCAGTTTATGGAATATTCATCATTTATTCATTTCAGCGGTCTCATTACCACATTCATATCTTTTCATTTCTTTCATAATCTTCACCGATGTCGTATCTCAACAACGACCATCGCATTTACATTTCATACCAAGATTATCACCATACTCTATTCAATATAGTAATTTTATGAAACATAAACTTTAACCACCGGTATAGAACAAGACATATCAACAGTCAGCATTGAATTTGCTTACTCATTAACATGAAGCTATAAATGAAATAAGCATAAAATCACATGGGGTACATCATAATGGAAGCTTGATGACAGAATTTAAACACAACTTAAAACAACATCATCATAACATAATCATAACATGATATATGAATCTGTCTAAAACTATCACAGCAGAAAGATTGGTATTTTTAAGCTGTTTACAGTCAGAATTAGTCGTCGGTCTCTTCATGAAAGTTGTAGATATGGGTGTTTTCCTTTTACTGACCAATTTTCATAAGTTTAGTCGACATACATGTTTTATGGTGAATTTTATCCTGACATGTATAATTTCAGCATACAGAACTAGAAACTGAGTCATATTCAGGTCGATTTTTCTATCATTTACAGGCAGAATAAGAATTTCGAAAAATGAGTATGGAAAATTACAAGTTGAAGAGCTTGAAGTCAGCTTTCCAACGGCACCAAGAACATCTCATTTCATTAAATGTGCAGGAAATTGTAACTATTTCACTAAGACGTGTACAGATTAGCTAAAATCAGACCAGTTTTAAAGACTGAATTTGTAACCCAACTTCCAGTTGGAATTAGAAAAAGTTTTGAACACGAAAGTTGTTAAGGACATCAAAATACATAACATAATTTTTTTACAGGCAATTTCATGAAGCCAATTAAGAGTAGTTCAATACTAAAGTTTCAGTAAATCTGTACAAATTATCCTACATCAAAATTCCTACTAATCCAATCCTAAAACTAAATCCTAACTAGATTGGGAGAAATTACTACCTCAAAAAGTCCTCCAAATGATATTTGGCCCTTCTTAATCCTTGATGACCATCTGATTGCTTCTCTTCCTTCTTCAATTGATAGTTCGAAGCTTTGGGAAACTAGGTTTTGAATAGTAGTTGGCTTTGGTTGAGAAAATGATAGCAAGGTCAAGCTTTCTCATTTTCTTTTCTTTTTTTGCTATCTAATTTTTAGCTTTTAATCCCTACTAATGTCCTCATCATCGTCCCCTTCTCTTCTAATGTTGCCATGAGGTTAGGGAGTAGGTGGGGATTAAGGGAGAGATGCCACATGTTAATGGGGTAGGTGGGGTTTAAGGGCTTGATGACACCTCAAGCTATTAGGTGTCATCATTAAGGATTTCCAAAATTTCATTTTCTATTAAATAGAAATACATGATTAAATACCATATACTCTCACCATATTATGTATTTCATCCAATACTTTACCCATTAGTAATCAAATGATTCTAAAAAATAATAATTCTACCATTTTAATAACTAAAGAAAAATCTTGAAAATACACAACAATACAATTCGCATTTAATGCAATCAAGAATACGTATATAATACCCGTATATGTGATTTAGGGGTATTACAATATGTTATAGTATATATATGTTATATATATATATACACACACACACTAGTCATAACCCGTGCCTGTGGGCACGGTTCATTTAAGATTTTCACCCGCGAAATCTTTGTTCCCAAACATTATTTACACAGTCAAATTTGTGTGGAACAACAAATTCGGCGTAGAACAATAAATTCGGCGAGGGCGCCCTTGAGTCGGAACAACAAATTAGTGTAAAAAAATTTAGCGGGCCCCTTCGGCGCGAAGGGTGGAAGTGCGTAAGTGTGTGTATGGTGTGTGTGTGTGTGTGTGTGTAAAAAGTGAAATGAGAGGGGTTTTTTTAGCAAAAAGGCGAAATATGTGGTATTCTGCGCAAATTTAGTGATTGTGTGGGTTTGAAAACAAAAAGAAAAAAGTGGTGATTTTTCCAAACACTCATCTCAACCCTTCTTTTACCAAGATTAAATCCTAGCCATTCTTCTAGCAACCTCTTTATACATCAGCATGACATCAGCTTGTCCCAATCTGCCCTAGGATTCCAAAATAGTTGTGTTTTAATATATAGATATCCAAATTCTCTTATCCAATTTCTTTTGATATCATCACTATTTTATAGAATAGATATATATATATATACACACACATACATACATACTAGTCATAACCCGTGCCTGCGTGCACGGTTCATTTAAGATTTCCCCCCGTAAAATCTTTGTTTCCCAATAAATTGTTTCCACAGCCAAAATTTAAAACAACAACAAAGTAACGTAAAAATATTTAGCAACACGGAAACCTTTGGCGTGGGCGCCTCCAACGCGAATCAACAAATACAGCGCGGGCACCTTCGGTGTGGAACAAAAAATTCGACGCAGGCGCCTTCGACAAATTCGGCGTAGAACAACAAATTCGGCATGGGCACTTCGGCATGGAACAACGAATTAGTATAAAAAATTTAGCACGTGGCTAAGGCAAGGAACAACAAATTCGGCGTGGAACAACATGCAGGATCCTTCGACGCAGAACAACAAATTCGGCGCAGGCGCCTTCAAAGCGGAACAACAAATTATCGTGAAAAAATTTAGGCGCCTTCGGGTGCACGTGCCGAAACTCGTGCCCGTGGGCACAGTTCATTTAAGATTTTCTCCCGTGAAATATTTGTTCCCAAATAAATTATTTCCACAGCCAAAATTTAAAAGAACAACAAATTAGCGTAAACATATTTAGCAATGTGGGTTCCTTCGGTGCGAAACAATAAATACAGCACAGGCGCCTTCGACGCGGAACAACAAATTCTTTGCGGGTGCCCTCAGCACGGGTGCTTTTGGCAAATTCGATGTGGAACGACAAATTCGGCGCATGCACTTTCGGCGCAGAACAACATATTCTACGTAGAACAACAAATTCAATGCGAGCACCTTCGGCGCGGAACATCAAATTATCGTAATAAAATTTAGCTGCAACAAATTTGACGCAAATGCCTTCGGCGTGGAACAAACAAATTCGGTGTAGAACAACAAATTCGGTGCAGGTGCCTTTGGCACGAAACAACAAATTATCGTAAAAAATTACACAGGCGCGAGCGCCGATTGTTTGTTGGTATGTAGAGCACTTTCAAAATCTTGAGTTTTTCTACCAAATTGATTCCCCCAAAACTTTCTCAAAACTCATCTCCACCTTGCATTCCTCAAGAACAAATCCCAGCCACTCTTCATCTTTCCTAATCAGCCCTAGGATTCAAAAAAATGGTGTTTTAATGTATAGATATATTGAACTGGATAGGCCACATTTTGCCTTTTGTAGAGGGATGATTATGAAATACATGAAGTAACAGCGGCGTGAGTCTGAATCTGTCATCAAGAGCTAAATGGCAGGTCACGAATAGGGAAGTATCATTCGACGCATTGAGGGGGGTTTCACAACATGGTATGCAAGTGGCACACCGATGTCTTTATTCTACTTAATGAGAAGTAGAAAGTTGCACTGCATGGTTTCGATTTGATCACCCCTAGTTAATTGGCAAGCAAGTATTGAGCATGCTGGACAAAAAAATCAGATCTAATAATGGTAGTCTCAGGTTAATTACCAAGATATTGGGGGATGTTGGATGCCTATAATTTTGTCTGGAACACTAAATATGTCAGTTGTCAAAGCAAACTCAAACTAAATGATGTAGAATCAAGACATACAAACTCTTAAAATATCTTCCCATCGTTTTCACTATCATGAAACTAACAGAAATAGTCAGCTGCCATATGCAATCAATAAAGTGCTGATAGAGAATATATGCGGATATCAACTTCAACTTATCATCTCAGCCACCTCTTATAACTTGATTTATTTCACCATATCCATTTTTAGTCCAGGGAGAGATGTTTTCAACACACGTAATATCTCATAACTTGATTTCAGGTAAGATTGAATCAATAAAGTCACAATAGAATCACATTGGTATACATTTAATTTTCGGCCAATTTATCAGTTAAATGCTATAAAGCATACATTGAAGAAAGAGGTAGCTGATGTGCCAGAATTCATGATCTTAGGGCTAATTAAGTTGGTAATGGTGGGCTTGCTATTCCATCTGTAAATGATCATCTTCTTGAGCGTTCGGTTGGTTACTGTCAAGACCACCTTCAACTGTTCGCTAATGTAGAAGGAATTCCTCAGAGTCTCCTCGAGCTTCTTCTCCACTCAGATTAAAACTTTGAGGATCCCTCGTCATCTGGTATGAATTCCTCCATGTAGTGAACATCCCAACCCACGATAGTTATGTCCCAGGTCAGTCACACCCAACTCTCAACAAAATGAAACGGATAACAAAATTCAGCCCACGTTTAAAGTCTTGTTATATGACTCATTACAAGTTACCTCAATGACAGGAAACTCTACCGTTGTATAGCTCCCCCCTTTCATGACAGCTCTGAAGCCATTCTATCATTTTCAGTGAAATCAGTTTCATCGTGTCTCTGAAGGCTGCTGTATTGGATTGGTATGTTCACAGCTAACCTTCATCAAAACAAAACTTGTAGGTCATTTTAGAGAGATTTCACTATGAAACTGAGAAAAAAGACGCATGCTTCTCACCTGAGGAGTGTATCAGTGACTCTGGATGGCCTAGAAAATATGAAGTGACTATGGAAGGCCTAGCAAATATGAACCTGTTCCTCGTTCGTTGGTTCAGGTTGCAAGATCTTGGCATTCACAAAGGTTGATTGTTTTTCAGATTATTGTAAATCAACTACTCATAATTTTGATGCATAGAGAAAACTATGTCAAATTGCAGTATCCAATTTGCTATTAGGTTGTTTTCTTGGATAAAAAGATGTACGAGAATAAAATATATTTCGAAGTCTAAAAACCATGTCTTCCCAACAATGCATCAAACACCAGCATACATCACTTGGTACACTCTCAGCGATTTCTCCTAGTGTTCTAAAATAACTTATCAACATATTTCCACATTTCATGTTACCTATAGGAAGTATAATTCGTTACCTGAGTTCTTAAAGCACAATGAGTTTGTCGTGAATTACTACCAGGCAGAGTGGCCTTCGAAGCAGACCATCCTTAGCATCTTCTCCATTCATAATGATACCCTCAATATATGGACATAAGAGCTCTTGACTTATCAACCACATATTACCCACATCTTATATATCTTGTAAATTTCTATATTGATATCAAATTTATGTACCTTAATAACATGAACTTCTCTATCTTATTTCTAGCAATCCAGGTTCTTTGGGCATATGGGCATACATAGGATGTATACAACCTTCAAAATACAAAAAAAAATCAACAAAAATTTAAAATAAAACTGCCCAAAAATCGAAGAAAAGAACTAAGCTTACACTAAATTAAGTCTACCAGCTAACATATAATTGACAGAACTAAGCATACACTAAATCAGCTTCAAGGAGAATGATTATTGCAAATAATGTTAAACTGAAATAAGTTGTCTACCAGCTAACATATATATATATCTACTAACGATTGTTTTTCTATACACTCCTAGTTACATCTATACATCGTCTGCACATAAGTTGGTATTAATTCTAGTGTTACATTGTTTTACCTGGTTTCTAGTAGGAATATTACCTGTAAGAATCATGTAATAATCGTCAAGTCCTGTGAATTACTCTACCATAATGTAGTTACTTTGTTTTCTGATGTAGTGATATACCCTTGTAAATTTTCAATCTGTGCTGAGGCAATACACAATCTAATGCAGTGATGAAGCAATACACAATCTGTGCTTCTTGACATACAATTCTTTAATATTCAAGGGTGATACATAAACAACCTGTCAATTGTTACATTTATCCTAATAAACTGTACATGGGCACATTTTGCTGATGTCGTCCAATTTTTGCTCAGATGATATACTGCAACGTAATCTAAACAATAGTGTATAAATCAAGAATTACATGTTTAACACCGTCTTTGCATCGTCTTTGCCGTCTTCTTCTCAGTCATCGATGAAGGCAAAGGCCTCATGCTCAGTTCTCGCTTTACTATCTCTGTGGTGATGGGTGAGGGTTTTGCCAACGCAGGCAGCGATGGTGCCCGCGGAGGAGGCAAATTCTAGGGCTGACGGCTGGAATATTGAGCTCGTAAAAAACAAAAGAGAGCATTTTCCGTAAAGAAATAAAACCTATGAATAAAAATGTAGGTAACTAAAACGGAAGCAATAAAGATATCATTATCCTTCTTCACTTGAGAAGTGCATATGTTCTCAATGGTAGACAAAAAAGAACATGTTTTCAGAATTCAGAATAACTGCATTTCTGGACGATACAAAAAATGATGCAACTTTGAGTCAATCACATGAGCTTCATAATTCCCATTAGACTGAAATAACAATATTGATGCAGCATACAATGGTATAGAGAGAGAGATTTTGGAAAGCCAAGGTTAACATAAATCACAAATCCGTAGCGTTACAACAAACTGGTTTACCTCGTCTATGGCTAAGGAAATTGTATTGGCCGTGAAACCCCAAATCATTATACCCTTTCTTCTCCCACTGCAAAAATTGTGGACTAAAGTTTAATGAAGAGAATCATGATTGCTCACTAATTCTAATTGAATGAAAGACTGATTGTTGGCCTAATATGCTGAAATAAAAACAATACTCCAACAAGTTCATCATCTACAAACTATTGATAGCAAATGCAGTCATATTTGAAGAAAATCAAGATGTGGTGTTGAATGAAGATGAAGTTGAAGAAGAATCTCGTGGGTTTGTGGAAACTGGTGAAATTTATGTAAATATTAATCCCGATGTTCTCGAATGCTCCATTTGCTGTGAGATCATCGGGGCCCTTTATATAAGGATTATTGGGATTGTGGAAATTTGACTGAGTCATTGAATTGCTTTAACTTATCACGATGATCAGCATCACTTCGGGAGAGCCACCCTCTCAAATTTTTTGCTCTGTCAACTTCATCCTGAAAAGGACCAACTTCGAGATTAATGTTAAGAATCAAGACCAAATGAGAAGTTTCCATGAATAATTCACACATGATCCCTACCAAATGGACATATGAATTACAAAGAAATTACCCATCTCAAATCATAACCTTCCTGCTATCTCGAGACTCAAGGGAAACTTGAAATATAGCACAACCATAATCTCATGCCAAGTATGATTGTCTCAAATAATTGCATACGATATATATCAAGGCTTTATATCTTACACCAGTCACACCTAAAACATGTGACTTCAAGACCCCTTCATCAATCACTTCCAACAAATCAGGAGGGGTTTCTAGTAGCATCGATTCAGCTGCATCACTTAGGTCAAGATAAACTTCATCAATAAACACACGCTCACATCTTCCTTCTGTAGAGAGTATGCTGACCACCTGCGAGACATTATACCCAAACAATTTTCACAGAAAATGCATTGTCACCACTGTTGTGATTCACCAAAAAAACATCAACCAATTAAACAAACCTCAGAGCCAGCATCTCGGTAAAAATTCAAGTTGGCTGTACCGCGAGCAACTACCTGAACTAAATGAATATTTGGACAGACCTAAACTAAAAAATTGACAGGCTCATGATCTCTAATGAATAATAAAAATTTTCTTAAAAATAAATTTAAAAAATTGCTAAATATAGATTGGCTTCAAAATACTAAAAATTTGCACAAAAAATAAACCCCCCCATATTCCATGATATAAGAGACGCTAAATTACTCTGCTCGTTGCAATTTCACAAAAAATAGATCATCAAGGAGCATGTATTAAATTACTCTGCCCGTTGCAATTTTACTCAAAAAATAGATAGTCATTGAATTACTCTGACCGTTGCAATTTCACAAATTTTTACTAAAATCTTGAAGAAGAAACATGCAATAAACAATTTTCTAAAAATTAAGATACCTTGACTGCAGGGTTCCAGCGAGGGCATCAAAGATCATCAAAGAGCTTGCCGATCATCGAGGAGCTCTGCACCGACGTCATTGTCAGCAATTCGTCATCCCCATTGGAACGCATCGAGGAGCTCTGCCGATCATCGAGGAGCTTGCCGGGGCAAGGGTGTGCTACATCGTCCCCGTTGGAACCATCCAGAAGCCACTTGAAGATGCTGGACTGAGCTTCCCAGGGGCTAAATAAAGTGAGAAAAAAACTTAATACCCCAGAATGAACATGGAAGCTTGCAAAGAGATGAGGTGGTTATGTGAAGCCGAGTGACGGGGATTTGCGACAGCACGTGCTGGATGTCGGATTCCACCTTCTGGTTGATGAGAAGACGAAGCAGTAGGCAAAACCCATCAATGGTGAAGAGAGTGGTGTAGATAAACAGCTAGACAGTGTCCCTTTTTGTGTAATGGTGGGTTATTGAGAGAAAATTTTTATGAGAGTCTCCAGAAAAGTGGGTGGGTTAAAATTCTGCCAAAATTTGGGTTGAGAAAAGTTTTTTGGATTTCCCATCCAAAATTTGGTTTCCCCCAACTCTTTTTAAAATTCAAAATTTTTTTGAGTCACTAGGCTTTTGATTTGGGAGGTGCGGTTCGTATCCCCAAGACTTAAAAGTGGGCTGTTTGTTTTCCAAAGACAAAATTTGGTTTAAAATTCAAATTTCAAACCTAAAATTCAAAAGTCATCCCTTCAAATTTTTCCTAGTCAGCATTATTACCCCCCAAAGTTTTAACAAACTAACAAAAAATCCTAGTCATCAAAACTTGTCCTAGTCATATCCTAGTCAGCTTGTCCTACTAGGACAAAATTCAAAAAATGCTCTCTTTTATAAAATATATTTATGTATCTACATTATATAGTTTTAATAGTGTTTTATTAGTTTAAATCTTTTAGCTTGATATCATAAATCTAATGACGCGGAAATACTTGCGCCTTTCATACGATCACGTGGACCCTAAGAACACTCCAATCAGGTAAGTGTGCATTTTTCTACATATTTTTAAATATTGTGTCATTTAATTGCTTTTTCACAAATAGCTAGTTTCTGGACAACTTACCCGTGAAATGACGCAAAAAAATTACCATGTCAAACTGCACTTTATATGCGACAGAATGACACCAAACTTCATATGTTTACGTTTTGTGAATTGCAAAATAAAAACCAGTGTACATGGCCATTTCAGTAAATTAATTGATAAAGTAGTCTTGAAAATCATAACTCTTGCGGGCCGGTTTGGCTAATCATAAATCTTGTGGGCCGGTTTGGCTAATCATAAATATTGTGGGCCGATTTGGCTAATCAAAAATCTTGTAGGCCGGTTTGGTTGGTCTGGCTCGTGTTCTAGTAAAGTACACGTGAGTGGGGTTGGGTTTGCGGGCACTAGTCGGAAGTGAACGGGTCACCTTCAAGGTCACGAGAAGGTCGATTCACTCACTGTTCGGCAAACGACGTAAACCTTAGACACTAAATTGATACACTCATGAACTCTTGAAAACCGGTATCTCGAATTTATACGATATGTAGAACTGTTATTGCTTCCACTTATGATAGAACTGTCACTGCTTTCACATATGATAGAACTTCCATGCTAATATAATTTCTGTTCATACTGTTTAGAAATTATAAGTGTTCAATCATTCATAATGCTTTAACTGCCATGAAAACTGCTTTTGAAAACCTTGTCGAGTGTTCTATTCACCATTAATGCTTGCCAAGTACCCTTGCTAACATACATTTCTATGTTGTTTGAAATGTATGTCAGGTCAAGAGACAGATTACCTAGAGGACAAGCTGCTTGAGGAGACTGACCCACTGGACCAGGAGTATAATGTTCCAGGAGTTCTCTCCACTGAGGACTAGTTTCTGAGCATTACCCGCTGCTGCTCATGATTTTCTTTACTGTACTTTTGTAGGGTGTGTACCCATCTTTGTAGAACTCTGTAATTTGTTTGGCAATGCTAGGGCCTTATTACTTTTGTGTACTTTTTTGGATGTTGGCTTTAAATTTGTAGTAATTTCTGTTGTTTCTGAACGCGTGCAAGTTCCTGCATATGGTTTTTTTACACAGACGCTTATTGGGCTTGAGCTTCACCGCTTCAGCCCAAGCGGACCTTTGTTGCATCATTGCTCCTAAGTATTATATGAATCGGGATGTGACAGGTTTTTGTGGTGGCCCATGCAGGTTGTGCATTATGCAAAACTTCATAACAATAGAAATACTATCATTGGCGAAAACATCGAGATTTATCTTGTACACAAAATTTACCCAAGTTTCTTGTCTTAGCATGGCAGAGAAACCTTGCTAAGATTTAGTTATTATCATCTTAGGTGTCATCTTAGTGGCTTGCCACCCAGCTTTGACCTTATTTGATTCCGAAGCTTCATTGTGTATCTTATCCCGGAAATTCGTGGTCAAACAATCGATTCCCACCTACCCACTTCCCAAAAGATAGAATATCACTACTAGGAGTGGCGTGGTGAGTGTTTCCTTTGGATGCAAATCATGTCCTTTGGTGATTTGTAGACATGAGCTCTATGTAGACTTCAGGGTCCTGGACACACCCAACTTTGATCCTATTCTCGGCATGGATTGGTTAGGAACCTTTTATGCTACTATCGACTATCACAAGAAGAAAGTAGTATTTGAGATCCCCGACCATCTGGTGTTCGAATTCATCAGTGGAAGTTGCTCGCTTGGACCTATTAAATTTCATGCCCAACCGAACGAAGTGATCGTCGCATCTATGCAAGTTGAACCTGAGAAGCCTGCAATGGTGCGAGACTTCGAAGATGTATTTTCGGAGGATATTTTTGGATTGACGACTGACCGAGCTCTGAAATTCATCATCGATCTTGTGTCAAATACTCAGCCGATCTCGAAAGCGCCTTACCATATGGCTCCTGTAGAACTCGAAAAGCTACGGAAGCAATTAGACAACCTGCAGCAGAAGGGATTCATCATCCTAGCGTATCTCCCTGAGGTGCACCTGTTCTATTGGTCAAGAAGAAGGACGGATCGAGAAGGATGTGCATGGATTACCTGGAATTCAACAAAGTCAAAGTGAAGAATAAGTACTCATTTCCTCGCATCGATGACATCTTCGATCAACTTGGTGGATCACGAGTTTTCTCGAAGTTGGACCTCAGGAGTGGATACCGTCGGGTGAGGGTCAAGAATGAAGACATCTACAAGATGGCTTTTCGGACCAAGTATAGACGCTACGAGTTCATAGTAATGCCGTTCGGTGTAACCAACTCCCCTGCAGTATTCATGAATCTCATGAATCTTATATTCTACGAGTTTCTGGATAAATTCCTAGTGATATTCATTGATGATATATTGGTCTATTTGAAGAGCGAGAAGGAGCATACCGAGCAACTATGGATTGTTTTCGAGACGCTTCGCCGTCATCAGTTGTATGTCAAGTACAGCAAGTGTGAATTCTGGCTGGACCGAATTGCATTTCTCGGACATGTGGTATCAGGCGACGGTATCTCTGTCGACCCAGAGAAGGTTGCATCAGTCAGTAATTGGCATACCCCTCGGTCGGCACCAGATATCAGGAGTTTCATATGATTGGCGAGTTACTATCGGCGATTCATCAAGGATTTCTCAAAGATAACCATGCCTGTGGCTCGATTGACGAGGAAGGACGTCAAGTTTATATGGTCAAACTCTTGTGAGCATGCATTTAGGATATTGAAAGCAAGGCATACGTCTGCACCAGACCTGGCTATATCAGATAGGACTGGAGGATTTGAGATCTTGTACGATGCATCATGCAAAGGCCTTGGATGTGTCCAACACCAGTAAGGTCAGGTACTCACATATGCTTCTCGACAGTTGAAGATTCACGAGAAGAATTATCTAACTTACGACTTGGAGCTAGCCATTGTCGTCTTTGCCTTGAATATTTGGAGACATTTCTTACTGAGTGAGCAAGTGAAAATCTTCACTGATCACAAAAGTTTGAAATACATTTTCACCCAGAAGGAGTTTAATATGAGGCATCACAAATGGTTAGAGCTGATGGCCGATTATGGCATCGACCTCCAGTGTCATCTAGGGAAGGTTAATGTCGTACTCGACGCTTTGAGTAGACTACCAACAGTCATGCCTCTTACAGTTCTGTGGAGGCTATAGCAAGATCTGCAAGCGAGGGGAATAGAAGTTGTTTTACATGGAGTCACATCAACGTTGATGAATATGTAGATTCAGTTGACGATTATGGATTGGATCAAAGCTGCGCAGTCTAGAGATGCAAAGCTACAGAAGATCAGAGAGGAAGTTGAAGCAGGGACGTCGGACGGATTTTCTCATTCATAAGGATGGCTCTCTGAGATACGTCAGTAGGATCTGCGTACCTTCAGGTGATATCAGAGAAGAGCCGACGACTGTATTGGAAACTCACAACTCCTCATATGGTTTTGATGATACAAACATATTATTTTATATGTACTAACTTTATCTTTGTAGATATTATAAGCATAATCACGAAGACAATCATCAAGTATACAAATTGCAAGAGGCATCCACTACAAGACAAATCATATCACAGATTTTTTGTATCTTGTAAAAAGAGATGTAATCTTCATTTTTTTCTTGCATTTACTAAGAATATAAAAGCCTTGATGATGATATCTCCCTTAGTCATTTAGGGTCCAGTCTTCAAAAAATCAAGTCAAAGACCACATTAGTCGACCAATCCCTAATGCTAGTCGACGAATTTAAACAATAAAAATTTTAGAAAATTCTGAAACTTTGTCAGACACTTTCTAAAGTCTCTAGGATCATTTTCCACAAATTTCCTAAATTTTCAAATTTTTAGTCGACTAATAGTTCCTATTAGTCTGCCAGTCAATTTTTAAATCAGATATTTTAAATGATTTATCATTTAAATATTATAATTAATTAATGGAAGTTAGAACTGCCACAAATGGCTAGTTCTAGTCAGTTAAGAGCCGTTTACTTCAGTTTCTTTCCGTTTTCAGAAGTTACATTCTGAAAAGACACTTCAACTACCAAAAATCCTAGCCAGCTTTAATTAGTCGACCAATTTCTTATTTTAGTCGACTAATTTGGACAAAAACGGTTCAGTTTTTTTTGAAAATTTAGGCAGTTGTCCAACGTTAGAGAACTAATTTTTTGGGCTATAAATAGACCCCTAGACCACTGCCTAAAAATCATGAAAATTCACACACTCTCTCTTTTCTTAAGTTTCATTTATATCTCTAGAAAGTGTGTGATTTTAATATTTCCATAAGGAAACCTCTGCAGAAATTTTTCCCCTATAGTAAGTTCAATTTCCAAGAGTGTTCTATCACAATGCATATCTTGAACCTTGGTGATTCCATCTCCTACATTGCGCTATAATTCTGTCATTATCATGGCTATAGGTGATATTGTTTTATACTCTTTCTTTAATTTATTTGGTGAATCTCTTGTTGAAGAGATTGTACACGTTTGCAATCTTTGTATGTGATTACTTACGGGGAGAAAGTGTTTTAGTGTATTCAAATCTCTATGATGTAGATGACTGAACGTAGGATCACAAGGATCTGAACCAGGATAAATCTCTGTGATTACGTTTGTTATTCTCCGAATTGTGTTCATTTATTTTCGCACTCTTATTGCAATTTTTTTATTTACCTTTAATTTTGCAATATCGTCGTGATTTACACTATTCACCTCATCTAGTGTATTTGGTGTTCCATGAGATCCAACATTTGGCATCAGAGCCTCAGGGTTAAGATGGCCTACATCTATCCGACGAACAATTCAACGTCTTTATCACAATTTCTTGAAGGGCACTCTACTACAAGGCCTCCTTATTCGACGGTTCCAACAACTCCTATTGGAAGACAATGATGACGATCTATCTTTAAAGCATCGACTACGAACTCTGGAACATGTTGGAAACTCAATACGAGAAGCTTATAGCTCCTTATGCCCAATGGACCGCTATTGAAAAATCTGCTGCAACTCACAACTCAAAAGCGATTAATGCAATATTCTGCGTCATAGACAAGAATGAGTTCAATTGTGTCTTGCAGGCCAAATTAGCATATGACATCTGGCATACACTCCAGGTACCATACGAAGGAACTAGTAAAGTTAAGGAAACTAAAATCTCTGTTCTTGTTCAAGTTTTGAGTTATTTAGAATGAAAGAGAATGGACCAATTGAAGAGATGATCACTCGATTCATCGACATTGTCAACTCTTTAATAGCTCTCGGAAAAACCTATATTCAAATGGAACAAGTAAGGAAGATTCTTCGTGCCTTAACATCAGAATAGGAGAAGAAAACCACAGCCACAGAAGAAGCCAATGACTTGTCAACTCTCACAGTTGAAAGATTGGTTAGTAACTTGATGGCCTACGAAGTACAAATCCATGAGCGTAAAGGACAAGCAGACTCAAAGAAGAAAACTCTTGCCTTCAACGCATCTTCAGACATCGATGATTCAGACATGGACGATGACGACATGGCACTAATAACTAGAAATTTCAAGACATTTCTGAGAAGAGGTAAGTTTAAAAGTTTCAAACCTAAAACTACCATGCTTCTTTATGTTTTCAATGTAACATGCCTAGACATATGAAAAAGGACTGTCCACTTCTAAAGCCAAAAGAGAGAACATCCAAACAATTTCAGAACGGATAAGAAGTTCGAGAAAAGAAAGAAAGCACTAGCAGCAACATGGGATTCTTCATCTTTTGATGAAGAAGAAGAAACCAACGAAGACACTTATGAAGAAAATGCCCATATGTGCTTCATGGCACAAAATGAAGATGAGGTAAGTAAGTTAGATAATGAAGAATTATTAGATGCCTTTAATGAATTATTCATTAGATTTAAAACCCTTAATGCACAACACAAGGCTCTAATAATTTCTAATCGAGATTAAGTTTCTTCATCTTCATCTTCTTTAGATAATCTTAAAATTGAGAAGGAATCATTATCTTCTAAAAATGATAAGTTGCTTCATGAAAATAAGAATCTCAAATCTGAGAATGATGATATGATATCTCGTATTTATTTATTGGATAAAGATATTTCTTATTTAAAATTGAAATATGATGTTATGTTCTAACATTAATAAGTTTAATAAAGGAAAGAACAATCTCGATGATTTACTTAGCATACAACATCCTGCTAATCATCGACAAGGTTTGGGTTATAAGCATATTTTCAAATCCAATGATTTTGATAATACTTTGAAAAAGAAACAACATGTTTTATTAAAGCAAATAAAATTGACTCTTCTATTATTTTGCAAAAGGATACTATTCAAACTTCAAATAAGACCAATTTTGTTACATCTTCTAAGAAATCCATTATGCATACTATCTGGGTTACTAAAGATGTTTGCTTATATGACAAGGATTTATATGTTTCTAACTTTATGCAAAATGTTATTCTTTCTTCTATTTATTTAAAGAAACCAAATTCCACTTGGGTTTGGTTTCCTAAGGACTAATCCTAAGGACCCATATTTAAAGGGTACCAATATTTATTGTTTATCTTTCAAGTATTCATACAAGAAAGATAGATATTAGATAGTGGATGTTCCAAACACATGACTTGAAACATCAAACTTCTATCAATTGTACAATTCAAAGATGGTGGCACCGTTACTTTTGGTTATAACAACAAAGGTAAAGTTATTGTCATTGGAACAGTTGGTGATCCAACTAAGCTAATCATCGAAAATGTGCTCCTCGTTGACTGTTTGAAACACAATCCCTTATCCATTTCTCAATTATATAATAAACATTTTAAAATTGTTTTCGAAAAGAATGCAAGGATTATATATGATTTTAATATGACTAATGTTTTATTTCAAGGTAGTCGTAAGAATAATATATATATATTATGCATTAAAATATCTTCACATAATCATTGCCTAGTAGCATCTACTGATAACACTTTATTATGGCATAAACGTTTTGGACACACTAACTATAAGCATTTGTCATGCATTTCAAAACAAAAATTAGTTTGTGGAATACCTAATATATCTTTTACTCATACACAATTTTGTGATGCATGTCAAC
Source organism: Scilla litardierei (assembly GCA_030789695.1). NCBI lineage: Eukaryota > Viridiplantae > Streptophyta > Magnoliopsida > Asparagales > Asparagaceae > Scilla > Scilla litardierei. Next base: position 266,630,882 of record CM061133.1, on the reverse strand, counting down.
AAGGTAAGATGCATAAATCCTCTTTTAAATTAAAAGATACTATCTCTACAAAAAGACGTCTTGAACTTTTACATTTGGATTTATTTGGTCCTTTAAGAGTAGCCTCTTTAAATGGTAATAAGTATGCATTTTTAATTGTTGATGATTTTTTAGATATACTTGAGTATTATTTTTAAAGCATAAAAATGATGCATTTGAAGAATTTACAATATTTTGTAAAAGAATTCAAAAGTTAAAATCTTTATCCATTATTATCATTCGTAGTGATCATGGAGGAGAATTTGCAAATGAATTATTCATAAAATTTTGTTATAAATATGGTATAACACATAACTTCTCTTTTCCTCGAGCCGCACCACAAAATGGTGTAGTTGAAAGGAGAAATAGAACGTTGCAAGAATGTGCTAGAACCATGTTATGAGATAATAATCTTCCAAAATATTTTTGGGCAGAAGCCGTCGCTATTGCATGTTATGTTTTGAATAGAATTTTGGTAAGACCACAACTCAATAAAACTTGTTTTCAACTTTTTTATGATCGTATACCACGTGTATCTTATTTTAAAGTTTTTGGTTGAAAATGTTATATTCTTAATACTAAAGATTCATTAGATAAATTTGATTCTAAATCTGATGAAGATATTTTGTAGGATATTCTATATGTAGTAAAGCATATAGGATTTATAATATAAAAACCTTATGCATTGAAGAATCTCTTCATGTAAGTTTTGATGAGAATTTTACACATATCACACATTTAGATGAATAAGACTATACACCTATCACTAGTTTATTAGAAAACATTAAGTTAAGTGACGATGATTCTACTAATTTCATTCCTAAAATTATCCCAGAAAATACACATTTTCCTAAAGCATTTGTTGAAGTTCCTAGTCATCCACATGATCAAGTTATTGGAGATATTTTTGATAGAGTAAGAACTAGATCTCAAAAAGAACAAATGACTAATTGTGCATTTATATCATCCATCGAACAAAAGAATATTATTGAAGCATGTAAAGATAGTTCATGGATTATAGCAATGTAGGAAGAACTAAATCAATTCTAAAGGAATGATGTATGTGAATTAGTACCAAGACCCTCAGATCATCCTGTTATTGGAACTAAGTGGGTATTTAAGAATAAATTAGATGAATCTGGACAAGTGGTTCGAAAAAGGCTAGATTAGTTGCACAAGGATATAATCAGAAAGAAGGCATAGATTATGATGAAACATATGCACCTGTAGCAAGATAGAATCTATTAGAATGCTTTTAGCATATGCATGCTACAAAGATTTTAAGTTATATCAAATGGATGTTAAAAGCAAATTTTTAAATGGTATTATAAAGGAAGAAGTCTATGTAAAACAACCTCCTGGACTTCAACATGAAAATTTGGATAATCATGTTTTTAAGTTAAAGAAAGCTTTATATGGATTAAAACAAGCAACGCGTGCTTGTTATGAAAGGTTAAAAAACTTTCTTTTAAAATTTGGTTATTCTATTGGAAAAATTGACTCTACTTTATTTACCAAACATGTAGATTCTAATGTTATCATTATACAAATATATGTTGATGACATAATTTTTGGTTCGACTAATGATACTCTTTGTCGGTAATTTTCTAAGGAAATGCAGAATGAATTTGAGATGAGTCACATGTATGAATTGACCTATTTCATTGGACTACAAATCAAACAAATGAAGGAAGGCATATTTATACTTCAAAGTAAATATACAAAGGAACTCATCAAAAGGTTTGGATTAGAGAATTCTTCAGAAAAGCGTACTCCAATTTGTACTTCATCGAAGCTTGACAAAGATACAAATGGTAAGAGTACTGATCAAACATTATATCGAGGTATGATTGGATCATTACTTTATCTTACCGCTAGTAGAGCCGATATTATATTTTCTGTTTTCATATGTGCTAGATATCAGTCTGATCCTAAGTTATCACATTTGACTACTGTCAAAAGGATAATTAGGTATATCAAACACACATCTGATTTTGGTTTATTTTATCAAAAATCTAATTCATTTGATTTAATTTCATATAGTGACGCAGATTTTGCTGGTTGCAAATCTGATCGCAAAAGTACAAGTGGTACTTGTCACTTTTTAGGTTATGCATTAGTATCGTGGTTTAATAAGAAACAAAACTTTGTTTCTTTATCTACCACTGAAGTGGAATATATTTCCACTGGTTTAGCATGTGCACAGATTTCATGAATGAAACAAACGATACTAAATTATGGCATCAAATGTAACACATGTCCAATCATGTGTGATAACATTAGTGCTATAAATTTATCCTAAAATCATGTACATCATGCACACACTAAACACATAGATATATGTCACCATTTCTTGGATGAACATGTCCAAAAAGTTGATATTATTTTTAAGTATATAGATAATAAGAATCAGATCGATTATATCCTTACTAAGCCTCTTAAAGAAGAAGAGACTATTATAAAAATTAAAAGAGAACTTGGTATAGTTAGTGAATCGACATTTCAACTATATATTATCGTTATATATTATACTATTATCATTATTTAATTTTTTTGGATTTTTCTGATTTATTTCTGGTTTAAATTAGTCAGCTAATATTTCATACTAGTCGACTAATCCTCTAGAATTAATTATATATATATGTAGTGATATATATATTTTGAAATAATTTTATTATAAATACTGGTCAACAGAATTCTTGTTCGGTGACAACATTATTTTTGAAATTTCCCTCCTAAAACTTTTTGAAGGACAAAGTACAAATAGATTTGTCTTTTCTCTTACACACCCTTACACAATAATTACAAGAGTATGTTATAGTCAACTACTCTCTTACATTTATTCATTCCCTAGGTACTTATGCATCTGGTCCTATTTAACCGATTTTTTTTATTTTCAAAATTTGAACTTTTTCTGTCTTTTCCCCAAGCTGTTCAAAATAAACTCCGACTAGTCTACTAATCCCTAGCACTAGTCGACTAATCGCTGCAAATTTCCAAAAAACAGAAATTTTAGAACGTTATTTTGCGCGGATTTCAATCAGTTTTCGATCATTTTCTCTTCCCAAAACTTAGGAGAGGTTACATGGAGTTATTAGGTGGTTTTCAATTTGGTTTTTGAGTTTGAATTTGAAGTTCCATCTTCAAAAACATTATATATACACTCCATACTTCTTCTTTCTTCTTACATGAGAAAACCAAAGTCCCAATACTCCAACAAATCCTTCCAATTCCGAAGTAAGGTCCAGAAATACTCCGTCGGTAAACTTCATCCCTCTCTAATGGCCTCAGCCTCAAACCCTCGCCATCAACGTTGACCAAATCTGGCTGCAACCTTCGAGAAAGCTGCCTTCTTTCCCTAACGTGCCATCGATTTCTCCAACTCAGTAATCATTAACTTCAACATCCATGATCTTCTTCAAGCCGTTTTTCTTTTTCATCTTTGGTGTGATATCACCTCTTACAACCACATTCTAGTGAAACAATTCTACACCTACAAGAAAGTTGTATAGAATGGTAGTCTTATCTATATTGATACCAAAGTGACAGGAGCTCACATTCATCTCTCCTATGACACTCTTGCCCAAAGCCTTCACTTACCTCGTGTCCATTCCAATTTTCTTGGTATGATCGATATGGATGATCCCAACCTCATAGAACTCCTAAGTTCCAATTTTCGAATTGGAATGACTGCCATAGCCTTGAAGCCTGTAGCTCGACTCCTCGTCAAAATTATCACCAACAATTTGATCTCCAAGAGTGGCTCTCTTAACTACGTCAATGAGACCCGTAGTCAGGCTCTCTATGTCATCATGGGAGAAATTAAGGTTGATTGTGCTAGCACTCTAATGTTCATCTTGATCAAGCCCATCAAGCAACACATTTTCCTTCCTTGTGCCGTCACAAAGATCCTCCAACACTTTGGTGTCTCCTTTGAGAATGAAATCTCGGTTCTTTGAGAATGAAATCTCGGTTCTTAATCCCCAACAATTTGACCATTACATAGTCAGTCGTATGGAACTCCCTACTCCTCTTCCTCAAGTTGATGAAGAAGAAGAAATCGAACCCCAAGTTGAACATCCTTCACGCCGTCACAAGCAACCTGTTAATCCATATGCTCGGCCTCATCCATCACGGCCCTCTCTCCAAGACCAAATTGACCAACTAAAAGAGGATGTAAATCCTAGTATTGTGGGTGTGCAAGAGCATTTAAGCGGCTGTGTGTCTAGTATTGCTCAAGTTAGGAAGGACATGACCACAGGTTTTAAAGATATGCAACCCACTCAAGCGCAAATCCTTAGCACCCTTCAACAGTGGGCAGCGTACACTCCGTCCTCCTCTCGCTACCCGCCTCCTCCTCCCTTGGATTATTGAAGAAGTTCTGAAAATCTTGGCCCTAGTCAACTACTGCATCCTATTGGTCGGCTAATTAGTATGTCTGGCTCGTTTTTAGGTGTTTTAAGTATGTTTTTATGTACGGTTTGATGTATTTCCCTTTCAGTTTATGTATCTCGCTGGTATCAATGTGTAATTGTATCTTTAATTCAGTCAATGAAATCTAGTGTTTATTTCAACTCTTTTTTATAAATTTTTTAGTCGACTACTATTTATGATTAGCCGACTAATTATAACATTTTTGATATTTGACAGGGGAGAAAATAGTAGTATAATATTAATAAAAATACAGAAAAAGATGCAAATACTGCCATACTTCCATAGATTTCAGTATTAATTTTATATTAGAACATTATATGTTTTCAAAGTTATACGTAGTATAAAGTTATATCTTTATTTATTTTACATACTCCTTTTTTAGCATTAATGCACTTTGACAAAATCTTTAAGGGGAGTAAATCAGTAAACACAAATCATATTTTTTTCCTCATATTCAATGATTTACATAATATTAGTCAACATATTATTATTATACTCAATGTTTGTAAATCATCAAAAAGGGGGAGAATGTTGGAAAATCACAACTCCTTGTTTGGTTTTGATGATACAAACATATTATTTTATATGTACTAATTTATCTTTTCAGATATTATATGCACGATCACTAAGACAATCATCAAGTATACAAATTACAAGAGGCATCAACTACATTACAAAGCATATCGAAGATTTTTTGTATCTTGGAAAAATAGATGTAATCTTTATTTGTTATCATTGTTGCTCTACTTGTTTTCGCATCTCCATATCATTTTCTTTGTTAAAACCCCGTTTACCATGTTTTTACAATCCGATTAACGTGGCTTGCATAAAACCCCAATTCGAGCTAGTACTCGATCAATCCGCCTCTCTACGGACGACCCGTAAAGCGCTACGACGACGCCATGCGCTAACGGTTTATAAATTTAAAGCTCTAACACTGAGCAAGGGAGAAAGAGGGGCTGAAGTGAGCAGAGGGTTTGGCTTGAGGTTGTTGCCGTTCAGGGAGAGAGAGATTGTGTGGGAGAGATAGAGAGTGAGGCTGTGTGTAGAGCTGTGAGGGGATGGTTTAAATAGGTTTAGATTATAATTAAAAATTAAAAAATTAAAAATTTAATTAATTAATTTAGGGGAGCTCTCGGTAGCTGGGGTGGTATATGTGGGAGTTGGTTGAGAGGGATTAGGTGAATGATTAGGGAAGAGATTAGGGACATTAATTTAGGTTTTTAGTTTAATTAATTTTTGATTTTCAGGTATGGAAAAACATCCACGAAAAATTCTTGAAAAAATTTCCAAAATTTTTTGTGTTTATAAAGTTTATGAAAATAATTTTATTAATTTTTCAAGCTATAAAATAATATATTTTGGATGAAATCGGTTAATAAATTTTATTTATTATTTTATTGAAATGTAAAGAATTTCGCCTCCTGAAAAGATTTCAGAAAAATCATAAATTCTAAAATATTGAAAAGCTAATGAAAGTATTCTTTGTCAAATTATATGGGCTATAGAATAGCACGTTTAAGGAAAACATTGTTAATCACTTTTAATCTAGATAACATAGTTAAAAATCAGACTATTAAAGAAAAATCGTAAAAGCATTTAAAAATAATTTAAAATAATATTTAATTTAGGCCGTTATATTCTACCCTTCTTATTAAAATTCTATTCTCAAAATTTCCTATGGTTAGGGTCAACTAGTAGTAGTGGTTATAGATAGTTAGGGTGAGCCATAAAGGCTCACTAAAGTTTACAATTAAAAGTAATTAATAAACTATATTTAGTTATGTGTTTAAATTAAATGAAGTGGTAGAAATTAATATTGTATAGTGAATAATCGATATGAATGGTATGTAAGATATTTGAATGAGTACTATAATGAGGTATGTATAAGGGAATGGTACATGATAGAGAGGTAAGATAGCATCGAGTAGTCAGTATGTAAATAATAAGTTGAGTGAATAAAGTAGTCGGAAGTTGATTGATTGTGGATGCAGTTTGTAAAGTCATGATATCATAGTATAAAGTAAACCATTACCGAACACACAAAATTATATCACACTGATATTCTACAGAAGCTGGCTCCTTAAATCCTTGGCTATTCCCTAGTCTGCTCCAGAAAATAACAACTGATAGGTTAGTTTGTAGATCTCAAAAACACAAAATAGGACAAGATAAATATACTTACAAAACATGACCATGATAATAATGTATTAAAATAAGTTGTAAATAGCATGAAATATAATGTGATATCATAGCATTAAGAAAACAAGAGATATGGATTATAGTATTATAGCATCAATAAAACAAGAGTTATGAATTATATTATTAATTTACTTCTTTTTTCTTACAATGATAGCTACTTCTATCTCTTGATGTGCTATTTACTACTAATCTTTTATATTAATGTATCTACCAATCTACTTCTAAAATTGCATTACTCAACTACTATCACTTATAACATTTACTCGTCTAGGTTTTTTTGCATTTCTAGGATCTTTTACTTAAAAATCAAGTCTCAATGCTATATTTGACTGCCATTGACGTGTACATTTATTTACAAAATAATTCGTGATGACCATACCCTATTAATAACAAATTTCTACTCTTCACACCTTTTCGCTTGATCTACTTAGTAGAACTAACACCATACAGACTAGTTTATAATAAAACGTTTCTATCATTAACATTACTTAATTAACATGTAGTATTCCCACACCTTTTTTCAATTGTTATTTTTAAATTTATATACGTAATCTCTAATTTATTACTCCTCTTTAGAAACTAATTTGTACTAAAAAAATTTTCTGATTCACCTTAGAACTATGCAACATAGAGTTAGCTGAAAAGGTGAGTATGTTGTTATGTTCTTAAACAAGGTGGAGTCAAGTACTATGTGATAAAATAAGTATAAATATAGAATGTTCAGACTGTTAACCTACATACAATTTAACGTATATAATCTATAACATAAAAAAGTCCCTATAAATGCCACTGAGTATGAACAATCAAGGATAGAATTAAATAGGCCAAGAAATCAAGGATTTGCCAAGAAAAGTTTCATTATCAAGATTGAATTGATTCAGCCAACTAAAGGCAAGGGAATCTACGAGTAGGTTAAGGATTCCATGAGAATTAAACTGGAATGAAGAGATCAAGGAAATGAATATCAAAGGTACTTTCAGAGAATCAGGACAGTAATGTCATCAATGTTGTTCCTAAAGTGTTTTGCATGACCTGTATGGGTCATTACAAAAGCCAGTCACGCCCCTCGCTTCCCATTATACTTAGGAGAGAGGACGCGAGCAGGCCCACAGTGTGCTTAAAGCTAGGAGGCTGTACTTCTTTCTTCTTGTATTCTCATTTCCTCCTTGATTAAAACACACTAAGCGTCTGTGATTAACTTGTAGATTCTTGCATGCTTAGTAAAGAACAACACATATATATATCATTACATTCCTCCCAGAATAAAGTACATAAAAGTAGGCGTACAATGGCCATTACAACTTGATACATAGAATGCAGTAAAAGTACAATGGGCATTACAACTTGATACATAGAATGCAGTAAAAATAGAATTGCTTGCTACTTGACAAGAACTTTTTTAGTCATCGACATGTTATAGCTTAGCGTAGTCCATGGTTACTAGGTCCGTTTCCTGGTTACGCCTATTTGGATATTACTCTTGAGACCTGATAGGTATTTCATAAGATAATAAACAAAGAACTACATAGCAGTGAGGGTCACTCTGTAAGTATTTTTCCAAAATAGAAATATATAAATAAAGAAGCATGTGTATAACAGAATGTGATGTGAAAGCAATGGAATAATGATATGAGTATAATGGAAGAGCATATGTAAGATTAACTAGCAGTTAAACTTTAATATTTTTGCTAGTGTGCATGTAGTGATGATAAGGATCAAACATATTGTTGTGTCTATATTTTCCATATTTTTATCGCGTATTTCCATATCATTTCGATCGCACGAGTTCATATTTTCGTATTATATCGCACTTTTCTCGATATATTTGATTCTTATGATGTTTTGTATACTTTCAGGGAATTGCACGATTTGGAGCGATATTGGACTATGGACACAATGTTAAATGTTGGAGCTCGCGTCGCCTCGTCACTAAGACTTAAGGGAGCTAAGTGGCCAAAGGAGCTAAGGGAAGAGAGAAAGAAGTGGAGAAGAGAAGAGAGAAGAAGGAGAAGAAGATGATTTCCAGATCGCTCGGTCGAGCGCATGATGCGCTCAGCCGAGCTATGACTCGATAGGAGAGGAGAAAAATGGCAAGGGATCGCTCGGCCGAGTGACCCAGCTCGCTCGACCGAGCCATCCCTTGTAGAGAAATCCAAATTGGCCTTCGTGCTCTCTATAAAATTTGCACTTAAGCTTGGTCGAGCGACCCAGCTAGCTCGACCGAGAGACATCAATGCGAACCGAGCGACATCAATTCTCCAAGATGCCGCTCGGTAAAGCAGCTTCCCCGCTCGATCGAGCGGCCCCTTCTCCAGCCCCCAAAGCGAAGCATCACAAGGATGGTGCTCGGTCGAGCAACCACTTTGCTCGCTCGACCGAGCGGTAGGTCGACAGACTACCTTTTTGGCATTTTTATTGGGTTTCAGGTTGTTTTCTTTGTAAAACCCGAAATTTATTTGGTTGTATATACGTAAACTCAGTTTAGATTAGGTTGGAAAGCTTTCTTTTAATCCAGAAAACCCTTGAGCTATTGTGGAGGGAGAGGTTTCTTGAGCTATTGTTTTGCAATCTAAACTTTGGTGAATCACTTTTAATCTTTAAATTTATTATATTTTGCATCCTTATTCCTTCCTCTACGTTTTGATATTAATTTTGTGATGTTTGCTCAGTTTATGATGAATATCTCCATTGCTTTTGTTGTTGTAGCTATTGCCATAGTAGAGTAGTGTGTTTCTAGGGCTTAGGGATAATCCCTAAGATCATAGGGATTGGATGTTAGGTTAATTCTAGTTGGATGAATCTCGTGTCTCCCTATGGTAGTTTGAATAAGGGGTTTGGATGATTAGCCATAGGATCGGAGGATTGCGAAAGCGGCTCCATATCCTAGGGAGAATTTCCACGGATCCGATTTGGGCTTAGTGGCCATTTATAGGGCTCGTGATTACGAGAGTGACTCGAGAGCTAGGGGTGACCATTAATTCCTTATCTTCTAGTCGATGACTAAGAAAGTAACCCGACCACTAGAACCAACCATAGCGTGGCTTCATAGTCAGCAGATCATGCAAGTGGATATGGATTACGAGGCGGGACCAAGTGTCAATCTTAATGCACGCATTCCTGTATGAAGCCGACTGTGAAAGCACGGCTTCACATAGGGATACGTTAGATGGGTGTGACGACAGAGGTCAAATGCTCGTTTCCATCCTCGGGTGTGACACTCCTACCCTCATCCATCGTCCAACAGAAGACATCTTAACCTGACATCCATAACTGAAGGGCCTAGCTGTCACGCCCCGCTTCTCAAGTACGGAAGGTGAGACGTGAAGAGGTCCGCTCAGACTAAAGCTGTGAAGCTACAGTCTGATAAGTTTTTGTGTGTTCATCTATTCGCAGATTCTTGCATTGCAATGAAACAACAACAATAATAATGAACGCAGGAAATAAATAACCAACATACAAGGCAACATCCAATCTTATTCCATAACATCCAGAGACAGTCATAAAAGAAGGTACATGAGTCTGAAAAGAGAAGTCCCCAAGCATGGCCGAAACTAAAATATAGGTAAGGTGCTACGCACCGAAAAACCTAACAGCAACAACTAGGAAAGCAGACAGTAACTAAGAAGAAGCATCCAACTGAGACTAGGATAGGTCTTCGGTATGCTCGAACTGAACATCAGCGAAAGCCTCAAGCATCGACTTCAGCAAACTGGTCGTCCTCAATAACAACCTCAGACTCAAAACCTAACATGCGACACCCAAAGAGAAAAGGGTGCATGCCAGTAAAAATCTCCAAAAGGTAAAAGAAGAAGACTGTTGTGCAAGGAAATATAAACTTAATGAATGCAATGAGAAGTTTAAGATATGATGACATGGCATAAGATTTAATGAATACAACTATTAAAATGAACATGATAGTTATCATTGCATGTCATGTTGTAGCAAAAAGCTACTAAACTATATATCACGAATTCACGAAAAGCATGCATGTCACGTCATGCAAAGGGTTTACGCCTTTCAGCTGAATTTGCCGTACGGACACACTTCTACGCTGAGTGATCGCTTAACCCTGCCCCTCCACGTGTGACTGAACTGGCGCTCAGCTTCTAGATCACGAGCCAAGAAGTGTTTATGGCATAAGGTTGACCTAGCCTCATTTATGCTATATGAGTTAGAATCCTACTCGCCGCAGCTTATATTTCATTTGTAGCGTGTGCTATACACATTCATGACAAGACATTCAAGTGCATGAAATGACATGCGATATGCAACATGATAGTATAAAAGCAGTTATTGGATGCGTACAGTTTATCAAAGTTAAACGTGACATGTGATATGCTTGAACATGACAAGGGTGTCGGATCTAGCTTCGATGTCAAGCTAGATCAAGCATGGGTGTCTAGGCGACAATCATTTCATCACCTAGTCTCTTTTACACAAACATTCAGAATAGCCTAAACATGGCTTAACAATTAACTGTGCAAGTTTCACTTGCTTGAAACAACGTCTGCAAGTCTCAGATCAATGGGGTCCAGATTCTTCCTATGTGCTCAAACCAATCACCAACCTACACATATTATTAACTTCAATTAGTTATTTAATCAAAGAAAGGAAAATTATGAATTTTATCTTGTTAAACAGGCGGGTGTGCAGGTTCCTACTGATCAGGGTTTACCTTAACACGAAGCGAAAGCTACACTGACGTCGGGTAGCGTCGTCAGGGGTTGGATTTCGGCAGCAAGCAAGTTATGGTGTCAGCTATGGGAAAACGACGAAGATGGCGGCAGCTAGAGTGCAGCGAACATGGAGGAGATGAACGGCAGGGGGTCTGTGCGATGATGTTTGTGGGATTCGGCCTGCTGTTTGTGGCCGACAGTTTTGGGAGAGGATGGCCGGATGTGGATAGTTTTTAGGGGGTACGCATGGCAGTTTTTATGGAAGGAGGCCGGTGTTTATGTGGAGGAGGAGGCCGGATCTGGGGAAGGGGGAGTTGCGCGAGGTGGTTGCGGCTTAGGGTGGCCAGTGATGGCTTCAAGGGAGAGAGGGGGCCGGAGCTAGGGGAGGCCAGCTGCTGTACGGCTAAGGAGAGGAGAAGTCGGCAGTTTAAGGGGGAATGGGATATCTCGCAGGTGGGGGTGCGGGTGTTTTGTGGGCTGCCGGAGGTGGCTGTGGACAGGTGGAGAGGGCTGCGGAAGGGTGAAGGCCCCGGCCTGAGGTTGGCCGGTGACAAGGGAGATGGGGCTGGCTGTTTGTGGGTGAGGGTGTGGCTGCTAATGAAAAACCGTAGGTTGGATGCGTGAGTTATAAAGAAGGGGTTTTGCTATATGGGGTAGAAAAAGAGTGCACTTATGGTTGATTGGAGAGAGTGTGTCAGAGAGGGTAGGGTACAACTAGGGTGGTGAATAACTTAGGAAGATATATCATGATACATAAGATTCCTATAGGATTAGATTAGATTATTTAATTAGGGGTTTGAATTAGGGATAATTAGAGATTAAAAGTGATTAGGGTGAAGGGCCGGTCTAACGGTGTCCGAAAAATATAAGAAAAATATTGAGACGACCGTGTCGACGAGAGAAAGGAGGCTACGATGATCGGTCACGTGCTAGGTTAATGGAAAACGGAACTAAAAATAAAAAGCTAAACGTCGAAGTCTAAAAGTTAAGATACCCATTCATTCAAAGCTGATTTGTGGAAGAACGACCAGTGAAATGACGTTCATAAAAATCCCAAAAATAACTACTCTCTTTGAGGGTCACAACGATATATAACATCGTGCGTTTGGGATACAAGAAGAGGTCACAATAAATACGCGTACAAAAAGGAAGTACGCGCACGAAAAACACACGATCGAAAAGCGATCGTTACATCCTACCCACCTTAGAGCAAAGTGCGTCCTCAGACTTTCTAACAAAAAAATATATCTAGCCATTCTAGTAACTACCCCAATCATATCACACTATAATTCAAACCATGTATAGTTACTACAAATGCTTATAGGTGCACTAGGTTGTCAAACATTAATACTACAACGTGTATATATATATGCACGTTCTATACTTATACCTATCATAGACAGTCAAATTCATACATGTACTTCAATCATTCATATAGTCATGTACATCCCTTATATAGATATCACTCACTTATCACGTAACTATGGTACTGATACCTACATAAACATAGTTTCACAAAGAAAAAACAATCGTAGTAATTCACGTATAGACAACTACCTATGTACAAAACGAACATGGATATACTACTCCCTTATGTCTCCTAGTGTACATTCAACACCCAACATATCAACACATGTAATCACACCATATAATATTAAATTATGTTTGCTATAACTAATATGCATTCACCCCCACTATAAATACACAAATATATAGTTATTCAAATACACGCAGATGCTTCATCATATTTACATATCACATAGAATCCTATAACTACATTCAAGACACAACACACACACCATAGTCGCAAACACCTTTAGCTAAGCACATACTTATCCGTGCATGGTGCACGCCCACACATGCTAATATAATATTCATACATGCCACTCATACCACTATTTACTTAGCACATCCTACACACCTAGTTTAGCTATCATATATACATTTAAACATGTAAAACCTTCGTAAAGAACTATACTACAAAACCAACACCTATATCTATATAATGGTATAGCCACCCACAACCATATACATAACGTAACCAGCCACAACCAAACCTATCACTATACACACATCATCCATTACTATGTTCATAGCACTATACACAAACTACATACAAATATAACAATATACTTGGAGTATACCCACTCAAGCATGAGTGAGACTCAAAGACCCATACAAGAACCAGAATATTTTATATTCATAACACAATATTTATACCTATACCAACAAACCACTCTTATATATACATATACCAATGTAATCATATTACTCATCACACTATACAGGTAAAAACACATGCTATCATATACACATAATAATATCATCACACTTTATATTTAGTCAAGTAACACCCCTATAATGCAATCACTTTACATACTATAATAATATTACAAATATCAGTACACGTGTACAATCATAATAAACCATCATGTACATGCATACATCGTTTAGTCACATACATATTACTACACACATACTCATTGCAAGCATACCATTCCTTCATTCTTATATGCTTACCACATATCTACACAAAACATAGACATTCATATAATATATTCACAGCATAGCAATTTACATATAATTAGTATACTACTACATATACCTATCCATACATAGTTACGACATACAATAATCGTGTATACCTCATGGTATAAACGTACACACACACACCATCCAGTAAAGGCAAGAAGTACTATACAAAATTATAACCCTATTACCATACGTATATCATACATATTCATATAGTATGTATATATCTACCTATTACTAAGCACATACATATCTACGTACGAGCACACGCTCATACGTGCTAACATACAGATCATATAATAGGCATGCACACTTAATTATAAGTACACCTATTATCATTACACCTAACATGCACATGACTTTACTAGTAAACTATTTCAAGTATTTACAAGTACCTTCAAACTACATACACCACTAGTAGATATTCCAACACTAATTCTAACATACACAGACATCCCTAAAGTGGTATAGCTATCCACACATATATTTATAAATACTATCATTCATACAACTTCATATATATCATGAATAACACTGAGTATGCATATATAACACAAGAGACAGTCATTAATATACTAAGGATAGCACACTCATACATGAGTGGTACGCAGGGGTCCACACACTCTATCTATATACATGCACCACGACGACATCACAATAATACTAATGTGCCCACTATATTATACTAAGTTTAACATAGGCAACGGCAAACACTAGTAGGATGACTAAGTAATAATAAAGGAACCGAAATCAAATATCGTAACGAAATAAGATCGGGATGAACGGGTCCAGATAAGGCGTGGATGAGGGGATAGTTTGGTTAGGTGAAACAGAGATATAATTTTGAATATTTAATTAAGGGAAAATAAGATATAATGATATCCTTATAAAATACAGGGAATGGCGTGTAGATGATATAAGTTAAAATACGAAGTAGGGATTAGACGAAAGAATAATTAGTGTAGGGATGAAGTGACTGTTCTTCAATTGAAACTAGATTTGTACTAAGAACTTTGGAGTATAAAGAAAAAACGAAGAATATAAAAACGGACATAGTTGAAAAGTTGGAGTTCTTTTTCGCATAGAAAAATATTTAAAGGTCGGTACAATGAGTTATTTGAAATACGTTTGAGTAGTATATATATATAGTAAGAGAAGAAATGGTATATTGGATTAGTGAAAAGTCATTATATGAAGGAAGTAAGATATTTACATTAGTATGAAAGATATATGTTAGAAAATATTATAAGGTAGTAATTTAAAGATTTCGGCGAAAAAGTTTCGAAATTCAAAGAATGAATTTAAGTTAACTGCAGGGTAGGAAGTCTAAGCTCATGCTAAATGTTTTCAATGAATTTAAATTGTGAGAGGAATTAAAAATAATAATATTGAAAATACTTTTCAAAGGATCAGGATGGTAATGGGAAAGATTCAATGATTGATGATGAACGACATGAAGGAATCACCTGAAACGAAAGCAAGGAAGTGAATCAAATAGTCAAAACGTAAATACGAATGGAAAATAACTTAGTGAATCTATTACGATGGGATTTTATGGTCATTAGCTCAAAAGTGTAATGATTAGGAAAATGATAAAATCAGGGGTTTTAATTACCGGGCCGACTAAAGATTAGGAGAAACTTAGCACTAATGCTTTCTAATGAAATAGACTATAATAAAGATCTCAAGGAAAGGGTCCTGAGAGGATCAAGATTGCGATCTCTTCTAGAGCATAAACCTGGAACATCTTCTGGAAATACGCCTTCGAGGTCTCTGACTATCAAACTTGGACGTCTATCTATGTCTTCCTACCATCTAAGACAAGGAAAACCTTCACATTATACTCAAATTTTATGACTCGAATGTTTCGAACATTTCAATGGATGTTTTATTATTATCGTTGTTTTGATATTTCGCAGGTGCAATGACCTGCATGGGCCACCACAAAAACCTGTCACGCCCTGCTTCCTAAGTATAGAAGGTGAGACGCGAAGAGGTCCGCTCAGACTGAAGCTGTGAAGCTACAATCTGATAAGCATCTGTGTGTTCATCCATTCGCAAATTCTTGCATTGCAATCAAACCACCACCACAATAATAATGAACGCATGCAATAAATAACCAACATTCAAGGAAACATCCAATCTTATTCCAAAATATCCAGAGATAGTCATAAAAGAAGGTATAAGAGTCTGGAAAGAAAAGGCCCCAAGCATGGCCGAAACTAAAACATAGATAAGATGCTACACACCAAAAAACCTAACAGCAACAACTAGGAAAGCAAACAGTAACTAAGAAGAAGCCTCTAACTGAGACTAGAATAGGTCTCTGGTATCCTTGAACTGAACGTCAGCGAAAGCCTCAAGCATTGACGTCAGCAAACTGGTCGTCATCAATAAACACCTTAGACTCAAAACCAAACATGCGACGCCCAAAGAGAAAAGGGTATATGTCCGAAAAAATCTCCAAAAGGTAAAAGAAGAAGACTTTTGTG
The DNA here is from genome assembly GCA_030789695.1 of Scilla litardierei. NCBI lineage: Eukaryota > Viridiplantae > Streptophyta > Magnoliopsida > Asparagales > Asparagaceae > Scilla > Scilla litardierei. Next base: position 266,614,528 of record CM061133.1, on the reverse strand, counting down.
CAAGGAAACATAAAAGTAATGAATGCAATGAGAAGTTTAAGATATGATGACATGGCATAATATTTAATGAATACAACAATTAAAATGAACATAATAGTTATCATTGCATGTCACGTCGTAGCAAAAAGCAACTAAACAATATTTCACGAATTTACGAAAAGCATGCATGTCACGTCGTGCACAGGGCTTTCGCCTTTCAGCTGAAGTTGCTGTACGGGCACACTTCTATGCTGAGTGATCGCTTAACCCTACCCCTCCATGTGTGTCTAAACTGACGCTCAGCTTCTAAATCATGAGCCAGGAAGTGTTTATGGCATAGGGTTGACCTAGCCTCATTCATGCTATAGGAGTCAGAATCCTACTCGCCGCAACTTACATTTCATTTGTAGCGTGTGCAACACATTCAAGACAAGACATTCAAATGCATGAAATGACATGCGATATGCAACATAAAAAGGCAGTTATTGGATGCGTACAGTTTATCAAAGTTAAACGTAACATGTGATATGTATGAACATAACAAGGGTGTCGGATCTAGCTTCGTTGTCAAGCTAGATCAAGCATGGGTGTCTAGGCGACTATCATTTCATCGCCTAGCATCATTTACACAAATATTCAGAATAGCCTAAACATGGCTTAACAATTAACTGTGCAAGTTTCACTTGCCTGAAGCAACGTCTGCAAGTCTCAGATCAATGGGGTCCAGATTCTTCCTATGTGCTCAAACAAATCACCAACCTACAGTCCCATATTATTAACTGCAATTAGTTATTTAATCAAAGCAAGGAAAATTATGACTTTTATATTGTTAAATAGGCGGGTGTGCAGATTCCTACGGATCGGGGTTTACCTTAACACGACGCGAAAGCTACACTGACATCGGGTAGTGACGTCAGGTGTTGGATTCTGGCAGCGAGCAAGGTACATCATCGGTTATGGGGCAACGACAAAGATGGCAGCAACTAGAGGGTAGCAAACACGGAGGAGATGAATGGCAGGGGGGTCTGTGCGATGGTGTTTGGGGGATTTGTCCTACTGTTTTGGCCGACAATTTTGGGAGAGGGTGGCCAGATGTGGACAGTTTTTAAGGGGGTGCGCACGGTAGTTTTTGTGGATGGTGGCCGGTGTTTATGTGGAGGAGGAGGCTGGATCTGGGGAGGGGGAGTTGCACGAGGTGGTTGCGGCTTAGGGTGGCCGACGGCAGCTTCAAGGGAGAGAGGGGGGCTGGAGCTAGGGAGGCCCGCTGCTGCGTGGTTAAGGGAAGGAGAAGTCGGCAGTTTAAGTGGGAATGGGATATCTCGTAGGTGGGGGTGCGGGTGTTTTATGGGCTGTCGGAGGTAGCCGTGGGCAGGTGGAGAGGGCAGCTGATGGGTGGAGGCTGCAGCCTGAGGTTGGCCGGCGGCAAGGGAGATGGGGCCGACGGTTTGTGGGAGAGGGTGCGACTGCTAATGAAAAACCCTAGGTTGGACGTGTGAGTTATAAAGAAGGGGGTTTTGCTATATTTGGTAGAAAAATAGTGCACTTAGGGTTGATTGGAGAGAGTGTGTGTGTGAGGGGAGGGTACAACTAGGGTGGCGAATAGCTTAGGAAGATATATCATGATACGTAAGATTCCTATAGGAAGAAAAGCGACCATTACACTAGCGGGAAATCCCGAATGCCTTAGAACTTTATTATTTAATAGACCCCATTTCCCACAATCAATTAACCATACTTTCACGTGACAACCACCGACTATGCATTCTCATCCTTCCATAAAAGCTAAACACTAAACGATTGTCTCCCCTGAGTTTGACAATCTATACATACTATAACGCACCGTGTACTTACGGTGAATCGAGTGCTCCCGGGCATGAGCACGGGAATCCAAACAAGTTTTTGGTGCTGTTGCCGGGCAGTCAATGGTTTGTTTTAGCTTTTGGGTTTGAGGGTGCTGGTTTCATCGACACTTTATCTCCTGGCACTCTTTTTATTTTTTATTTTATTCTCTTATTACTATTTTTCTCTTTTTTCTAACGAGTTCCATATTTTTCTTGAGTTCTTCTGTTTTGCATGCTTACATGTTCACATGGAGCAGATAATCTCATGCCCTTAGATCCTGAAATAGAAGCGGCCATGCGGCAACTCGAAGCAAAAAGAAGGAGACGGGAATCGATGGCCGGAATTCCCAATGGGCCTCCTCCTCCTGTGCCTCCACTGTTATTGATCTGTGATTTCATGAAGCCCTGAACCATCTCATCTTCCACCGTGGCCATACCGTCTATCCGAAAAGGCAACTTCGAGTTGAAGATGGGGCTCATCCTATTGGTGCAGCAGGACTGCTTCCACAGGTTCCTACATGAGAACCCGAGCCATCACGTGGAGGCATTTTTGGCAAAGTGTGCCACATTCCAGATGCAGGAAATCAACGACGACACGATCAGATTGTAGCTCTTTCCCTTCACTTTGAAGGAGAAGGTTCACTATTAGCTGAAGTCCCAAGGGGCAAATACGTTCACAACATGGGAGCAGATGGCAAAGGCCTTCATCATAAAGTACTTTCCTCCTTTGAAGATGATCTGTCTTTAGAACAAATTACAAATTTCAAACAAGGAGTGCATGAGACATTGTATGAAGCATGTGAGTGCTTCAAAGGCCTCCAGCATCAGTGTCCGAACCACCGCATCCCTACATGGGACTTGACCTTATCATTCTACAACGGTATGCATTTAGACACAAGGATGATTGTCGATGGCACGACAAATAGAGCTATAGCAACGAAGGAGCCAGCTGAGGCCATGAGAATTCTTGAAGACATGGTGGCCAACAACCAACATTGGGGAGATGACAGGTCTACCCCAAGTATTGCCAAGCCTCCAGGAGGAGGACGATATGAAGTCAGCAAGACGGTAAATTTTGATTGCCTTCTCGATTACCTCACTCAGCAGATGGCCCGTATAGAGCACAGACTAAGTGCTAGGCCTAGCTCATCCCCTGCCACAGTGTACACCACTTGTGACAAGTGCGTTGAACAAGGATCTCATGGCAGGAATTGCTCGTACAACACGCCTCCTGCAATAATAGAGGAGGCCAATAACACCTCCGATGATAGAGGAGGCAACAGAGGGGCACATGGGAACCCGGCTTGGAGAAATCACCCTGGTTTCCAACACGGAACAGCAGTGGAGCCCAGCAGCAACCCCATCAGCAGCAACAAGGTGGGAAAAGGCCATTTTCCATATACAGACCACCAGAGTACCAGCAACAGCATCAGCAGCAGTGAGCATTACCTCCATCGTCACTGGTTCAGTAGAAACCCTCCTTGGAAGCCACCTTGGAGAAGTTCATAGAGGAGTAGGCAAAGCTCAACCATGACCATGTAGCTCGCAGTAAGGAGCTTTCCACCACGGTGGAACATCTAAAGGAGCAGCTGAGTCAGTTATCACGGGCTCAAGGCAAGCTTCCCATCTAATCTGAGAAAAACCATAGGAAGAGTGCTTGCGCCATCACCACCCATAGTGGCCTATCAATGAAGGATCCAGAGCTGCCGATGATAATTCCTATAGCTCCATCACCTAGGGAGGTGATGTAGCTCCATCACCTAGGGAGGTGATAGATGCCAGCAGCTGCTGAAGATGGTGATGTTGAGGCTGGTGAGCAGCCTATGATTGTTAAGAGAGATAGCCCTTCGATGGAGAAGGAGGAATTCAAAGAAAATGCAAAGCCCACAGAGAAAACCAAGGATCGCCCCGCTCCAGTTCCATTCCCTAGTAGGTTGACGAAGGCCAAGATGGCAGAGAAGTATGCCAAATTCTTCAAACTATTGAAGGGAGTGGAGCTCAACATCCCTTTCATGGATACCTTAATAGAAATACCCTCATATGCAAAGTTCCTGAAGGAACTAATTCGGGGAAGAGGAAGGCCGAGAAAGTAATGTTGGCGGAGGAGCCATCTTCTTTTTTAAGGAGCAACAAACTGTCGAAGAAGCTCCTAGATCTGGGGAGTTTCACTGTTCCGTGCTCCATCTGCGGCATCCCTATCAGGAGAGCATTAGTAGATTTGGGGGCCAACATCAGTTTGATGCCATTATCTATCTTTCGATGCCTCAATTTTGGGACAGATCTAGAGCCAACAACAATGCCGATCAAGCTAGAAGATAGATTGGTGGCGCACCCATTCGGAGTGGCCAGGGACGTCATTCCATAGATTCCCAATTGGGTGAGCGTACCGGTGGATTTCGTCATTATGGATATGTCGGAGGATGGCGGATCTCAGCTCATTCTTGGTCGCCCATTTATGGTGACAACTGGGGTGTTGATTGATGTGCAAGAGGGCATGCTCTCCCTCGATGTGAGAAACATTGAGACCGAGTTTTGGCTACACAAGCCGATGAGGGAGAGAGATCCCGCCTCAGATTAGGATGGTTGTATTTCATTAAAGATGAGCTCATTGAGGAGTTCACAGCCAAGAAGTTCTTTTCGAAACCCCCTGCGGTGGAGCGATGACCAAGGTATAGACCAGCGACACGACAAAGCGGTAGTGGCCTACTTACATGTGCTGGATGAGGATCCAGACGATGGATTGATAACGCACGAGCACTCTATGCTCGCCTTGAAGGATCACGATCTGGATGTCGTGAAGATAAAGAAGCATGTTGCTGCATGGTCCTTAGGGCTCCACAAGGAGATTGGAGCGGACGATCGGACCGCTAAGGGTCCAAATGAGGCGTTTGGCCAACATGCCCCACATGGGTTGGTCGGTAAGAACGACGGGTGCATCTTTTGTGCACCTAACATCTAGCCTTGCTGAGTATTATGGGTCGATCTAACGACCATAAACAAGTGCTTGGAGGGAGGCAACCGGACCCAATTCCCTGTATTTTGATTTTAGTTAGATTTTTTTCATGCTTTGTAGAATAAGAGCTATGAAACCCAAAAGTAACTGATACATTCTAGTTTTTGCTAGGAACTCGACGATCATGACGCCAAACGAGAAAGGGAAAGCATGGACATGGAGTTGGATCTGGCAATCGATGAAAAATACGACAAGAAACAAGAGGATGCAACATAAACAGGTCGCTTGGTCGAGTGGCTAACCCGCTCAACCGAGCTTGGCCCCGTCAGAAGGAGCACAAGGCAAAGCAAGGTTTTGAGCCGCTCATTCGAGCGGCACTACTCGCTTGACCAAGCGATTGACCCAGAGGAGAGACAAATTCCTCACCACTCGCCCGAGCGGTTGGGTGCTTGACCGAGTGCCCAACCGCCCAGGTGCCCTATAAGTCAAAATGGGGCGATCACTCGAACTCTTCCCAGAGTTCAAGCGAGCGATCCCCAAACCCACCCTGAACCCTTGAGCACCACAATCCCTAACTACCACCTCCCCCCAAATCGACCTCCCTCTCCTCCATGTCACCTCCCTCATCCCAAATCACCAAAACCCTAATTCCCCCCGCCCTAATTCTCCTCCACCCTACCTCCCGAACACTGCCAATCCCTCCTCCAATTTTGACCACCACCTCCACCCTCCCTCCTCCCCGCCACCTCCATCTCCCCAAACCCCAAACCCCTCCAAGACCTAATTTCCTTCTTCTCCCCCAAACCCGAAATTCCTAAAACTTGACCCTCTAATTCAAATTTCTAAGTCGGTGATTTGGCGGGAGTTCGTCGATAAGCTTGTGGGATTTCTTTGCACGTGGAGCTTGTGGAGTTTGGATTTCATAGCTTTAGCTTGCTTTGGTACACTCGTTCCGCTCTCAAAATTTTTGTTTATATATTATATTGTTTGATTGCATATGAGCACGCACAATGACTCGCAAGCCATGCATCTATTCACCATCACCCACACCTCCACCACCTTCACCACCCCCTACACCACCTCCACCTCCACCACCTAAAATTAAGAAAGGTACATTCCATAGGGCACGCACCATAACACGCGATCCCATGCCTTCATCACCCCCATCACCACATCTGTCAAGAAGAAACGCTTGGCTCATCACTCCTCGTCTAGGACACAAGTCCCCGCGAGTAAGCCCACACCACCCCCACCACCTCCACCAACCAAACCCCCACAGCCTAAGGGCGAGGCCCTAGAGACTTACGACATTAAATTCATTGATGACACGCATCGTCATAAATTCACCGAACTCTCTAGGCGTCAGGTCATTTCGACCAAATTCGCTGACCTAGGAACCCTAACGTAGCTATGTATTTTTCTCGGTGTTAGGCATCTTTATAGGAATCTGGGTTGGGATCACTTCCTAGGGTTGCAGGCAAAGACATACACTCACCACACCCTAGAAGCCCTCGGTTCCATACGTCGTACCAATAAGGGGATAACATTCAGTAACTAGACATAGATATGGAGTTCACTTATGGTGGACTCTGTCTCCTATTCCAGTGGCCCCATGTACCCTCTATTGAGACTCTGCTATTTACTCCACAAACTTCTGTGAGAGGATCTCCAGCATACCTGTTTTCAGCACTAGCCGCTCCAAGTCTTCCTCCATCATTCACCCCTGCTTGAGACTCGCCCAGCGCCATATTGCCACCATGTTGCATTGCATGAATAAGCCTGGGACCATGTCTTCCGTCCAACTCGTCCTCCTGTGGGCCTTTACTCTCCCACTTGAGACGGGGCCAGATGGCACCTCACATCCTGCATATCCTATAGACCATGCCCAGGTATTCTGCGATCGGCTGATTTGGGTTACTTCCCTCCAGAAGGGCCCCATTTTTGTGGTGTCTTCTTCACCATCATCACCCTTAGGGCCAATATAGACACTCCTGATGACACTTTAGAGGCACTGGGCCCTACTACCCTATCTTTGAGTGTGCTCTCTAACATGCACATTATTAGGCCCCACAGTGATGGCATTGGGTTTATCTTCATGGGCGTTATAACACTGATTTTATGGTCCTCCCAAACCCTGTCACAACTGATGTGGCCCCTCAGCATGTCGAGTGGATCCTCCCCATCCAGGAGCGTATCCCTCCCATCTATGAGCTGGAGCCCGATGATGAGCAGGCTGCCCAGCAGCCTGCTCAGTAGCCGAGTGCCGCCCCACCACACGCCGAGGAGCCACACCCCACCGAGCCCTTGACTGAGCCAGTAGTGGCCACTTCTGTCCCCACATCTTTTAAGGGCTCTGCGCTATCATTCGAGATCCTTGCGTCCTCTGATGAGTTGCTTCATTCTGATGAGGCCATCGATCTTCATGTCCACACATCACCACCACCCGAGACCACTTTAGTGCCTGAACCCCTCTCTATACCTATATCTAGCACTGTCTCTGACATTCTTGCAAAGAGTGTGGTGGTTTCTGTCTACACTTCTACTACCACCTCATCTTCCGTGTCTGCACTTATTGTATCTGTCCCTACCTGCACCATCCCCACCTCCACAGTCCTAGCTTTTGCATAGCTCATGCTCCATCTGCATCACATTTTCCCCACCTGGGGGCACACTTCTAGAGGAAATCCCATCAGCTCTCGCACTCCTGATATCTCTGTTATGTTATATGGAGTGGAGCATGCTGTGGTTGAGCTTCGCAGATCTGTGGATGTGCATGAGCATCTTGAGCGGCAGAACGGCGAGAAGCTTGATCGCATTTTTGAGCTTCTTCAGGCACCAACCCTACCCCCACCTGGTGGAGGTGCCACTTGATTATCACTTCTCGTTGTTCCCGTGTCTCCCCCCTTTATTTTAGTGCCTATCTATCCTCACGGGGCCCAGCTTAGTCCAGCTTGGGAAGACACATTTTATGGTGTCCATCATCATGACCATCATCATCCCCATCATCATTATCTACATACCCTATACATATGCATTGCATCTTTTACTTTCTAGGATTTTTATTTTGCACATCATACCACCCATCCCACCCATAGCGTCATTCTCCATCTCTACGCGCATGTTGTCAGCAGTGAGAACGCTGCTGTGTTAGCTTGGAGGATGAGCGCAATCGCTTTATTTTTCTTTTATTTCCACTTTTTATTCTCATTTCCTTCCATTTCCACCCCATTTTTCTCTTTTTACCATCATCATTTTATTTTTTTATTTTTTTTGAGTCTTTGGATGCATGTTTTTCATTTCTTTTCTTTTCCCTTTTCTACTAGACTGAAGATGATTCTCTTTTGATTGCACTATAAGCTATGAACACTCCACTTATTGCTTTACACACTCACGTAGGATTTTATAAAGTCTATTGCACTTCATTGCAAATATATAATAGAATTTAATTTTGAACTCTAAGTTTTCATGAATTAGAGATATCTACTCGATTAGAATGTAACTGAATATGCTTTTCAATGAATAGATTTCATTTCTCCATAATGAGTATTCTCGAAATAGCTAAGCCAAAAATTGCATGATTAATTGAAAATTTTCTTGATTGTGTGATAACGATATGTTTTCATAGTGAATAGTAATTCAATAGAGTTTGGATAACCTACGACACTTGAGTAGCATTGACTAGATGATCTGACACCAAGCCATGTCCCAAATTCTATATTTTTCTCTTTATTTTTTATATAGCAAATAACGATCTTCGATCGTGCTTTACATTCCATCGCATTTACGTGGGTTTGCAAAAAACCCAAAAACTGAGAAAATAAAAAAGTCAGAAAATTATTACATACATAAAAGGCCCGAGGGGTTCTTCGTAACCCGATGCCCTAAGACCGTATGGTCTGGGACGCATGCTGATGTGTCCATATTTTCCATGTTTTTACCGCATCATTTAATCTCATTTTATATCATATTCGCCTCCAAAATCCATATTTTTATATATTAATGCGCTCCTAACGCCATATTCTAATTTTGCAAAGATTTGTAGATTTTCAGGGATTTTGGAGCGAATTAGAGCTGATTCGGGACATGGACACATCCAACGCATCTAGGACGTCATTGGCAAGACTCCGTGGGAGTTCGCCGCAGTTTAGAAGAAGATCGGATGAGAGGAGGAGAAGCAAGCGAGAGAAATCATCAAAAAGCCCTCAGCCCAGTCAGTTTCCTAAGTGACTCGGGCCGAGTAGCTTACAGCTACTTGGCCGAGCTGACATGCAGATACAGCACAGGAAACGGATATGCTCACTCGACCGAGCAGCTAGGCGACTCGACCCGAGTCGACCCAATACAGAACGCAGATTCGATCTTCTCCCCAAGACCCTATTACTTGACCGAGTAGGTCACCTACTCGTTAAAGACAGCGCAGCATTTTGGAGGCAAGTTCGGACCCCATGTTACTCGATCGAGTAGGGGGCTACTCGACAGAGTAGCCCGCATCAGAAACAAGCAAGCAGAAGCAGCGAACCGCGGCCAACGAGTCGACTCGACCAAGCAGCCACCTGCTCGGTCGAGTAGCCGACACGCCCAAGAAACATGAGGGGCCAAATTTCCAGAAAACTGAGATTTATTTGTGGGGTCCATGACCCTTGTATATAAACACAATTCCTTTAGTATTTTGGACATCGATAGTTTTAGTGTAAGTTTAGATTGAATTTATAGTTTTGGATCTAGGTTTTTAGATTGTGTGCCGTCGTTAAATTGGAGAAGACTCGACTTTTATTGCGCTTTCTTGCTGGAATCTATTGGATCTTAATTCTATTTGATTAGCCATTACCATACATCACTTTTGGTACGTATTCTTATCTTTTAAATGTTTTTGATTACTACGCTGAATATATGGTAAAAATCCAATCTTTCTTTGCTTTCTCTACCATGTGTGAGTAGTTCTATCTAGGGCTAATGGATTAGCCCTAGGATCTTAGGAAAAAGAAGCAAAGTTAGGATTTTTAGGTTGCATTGGACATAAAAGGGGGAGTATTTTGGTTGATCTAGCAAAATCCCTAGGAGAACTCGTACTGAGATCGTGCCCATGGTCGGTGGAATCGATTAGCTTAAGGAGTATCTATGGATTTAATTAGGGTGTTGATGGATTCAACCAAGGCTCGTGACCATGCCCGGCTCGTGTCTTGATGGGATCCACCGACGAACTATACCACTAACTGACGGCTACTGCCATTGTGTCAATAAGAGCCACCGAAATACCTCGACGCTCTAACCCACGAGAGTGGTGCGAGTTGAGAGCATTCAACCCACGAGAGTGGTGACATTATTGTTGATCCTTAATGCACATATCGTATGCATCTATCACGAGAGCAGGGTGAAAATGGTATGTTAGATTCATAAAGCCTAGACGCATGAATTCACTTCCTAGATGCTACAATCTCCAATAAAACCAATGCAACATAGAAGTCCTAACCTAGCATCGACCTCCGAAGATCCTTGCGGTGAGTCCTAATGCCCTAGTCTCTTTATATTGATCAAACATCACCAATTAACCAATCATTCAAATCGACTGCTACCTCTTTCTGAGACCTAGAAATAACATGAGATCAGTACACCGCTACTTTCCCTGTGGGATCGATATCTTTTATATTATATCTTGACACCATCCGCTTGTGTTTGTGAGCCCAGAATCGATACTTAGGAACCATTCAGTGTCTGTATTAGAGACACTGCCAGGTGGCTTTTAGGTGTTAGTTTCAGGTGCATCAAGTTTTTGGCGTCGTTGCTGGGGATTGTACAGTGTTACTTAGGCTATTTTTATTTTGAAGAAATTATTAACAAATCTTACCATCTCTTGTCGTTCCATCCTTTTATTCTCTTTTATTACTTTGCTACTCACGGTATTCTCCTGAGTTTTTTGTTGTGCATGATTACTCACCTCGAAAGCATTGACAAGGAATTACTATTTGATCACGAGATCGAAAAATTCGCACGAACACTCAGAGCTTTGATAAGGGGTCAGACATCTTTTCATCCGATGGAAGAGCGTACCACCACTCTGCCTCGTACTGGGTCCATCTGGGACCATATGAAGCCAAGCGATGGGAGTACTTCTTCTATTTTGAGGCTGCAACTGGCAGCATGTAGCTTTGAGCTAAAGACCGGGTTAATTAATCAGTAGGATCCCTTCCATGGGCATCCACATAAGAACCCGAATCATCATATTGATACTTTCTTGGCAAAGTGCGACACATTCAAGGTCAATGATGTAAGCGACAATGCTATCAAGCTTAGGCTCTTTCCTTTTACTTTGAGGGACAAGGGCTCATACTGGTTGCACGCTCATCCTTCTGACCACTTCACCACTCGGAAGCAACTGGCTCTAGCATTCATGGATAAATTTTACCCACCGTCCACAACGGTGAGGATTCAAGGAGCCATCTCCAACTTCAAGCAATTGCATTAAGAGTCCCTTTATGAAACTTGGGAGAGATTTAAAGATCTTCAGCACCAATGTCCACATCATGGAATCTCGGGTTGGGATCTAGATCAGAGTTTCTATAATAGGCTCCAATCGAGTACAAAGATGATCATTGATGCCGATGCATAAGGCGCCCTTTTGGATAAATCGCCTGAAGAAGCTATATCTCTAAAATTGTTAGTCATCTTGATACTCACATTGAAACTCTTCGCAAGCAGGTAGCAAGAATTGAACAACGGTTGGATGCTATTCCAACCACCTCTAGCGCTCCAGCCTACTCTACCTATGAAAAATATTCAGAGCAAGGATATGTCCCTAATGAAGGATTATATGATGGAGCAGACATGCCACATATGCAGGTACATTTTATGCAAGGAGATGGACGGAACCAATGGCATCATCCGGCGGTGAGAAATCACCCTGGATTATCTTACGGAAATCCAAATGGAGAGTTGCAACCTCTACAGTTTTAAAGGCCGCCTCAACCACCTCCTCAACAACATGGGATGTAACAAAAAAATGGGTTTAGGCCATTTGGGCCCTATAAACCGCCGGGGTACTTCAATCGCCCCCCTCGACAACAATATGCACCGGCGCCACCAAGGCCCAACTTAGAGGCCACGTTGGAAGCATTCATGAGCAAACAAACCAAGTTCAACAATGACACCACCGCTCAATTCAAGAATATTAATGCATCCCTTGATGAGCTTAAAGATCAGATGTCTCAACTCTTGAAGGCACAAGGAAGATTGTCCTCACAACCGGAGCCCAATCCTAGGGCTCAAGTAAATGCAGTAGTTGCAATCACCACATGAGGAGAAAAGAAAACCGACATTGTAATAGTGCCATTTTCTAGCAAGGCAAGCCAAGAACCGACAGTTCAAACTCAAAATGAATGTGTTCCTATTGGCGATGACAAGGAAAAGGCTACCGATGAGCCTAGTATTATTGGAGAGAGGGAGGCTTCGCCTTCTACCTTGCCCACCACCCCCACGGTGCCAGAGTATAGCATCACTACTTCCAATAATTCTACTCCAAAGGATGCCGCCAAAGAAAGGGCAGGTCGACCTCCTCCACCATATCCCCAGATATTAGTATTGGCGAAGATGGAAAAGAAGTATGCTAAGTTCATGGAGCTCCTCAAAGGTATTCAACTAAACATTCCTTTCATGGATGCTATAGCACGTGACATCATTCTGCAAATACCGCCCGGGCTTTGCGTACCGGTGGATTTCATCATCATAGATATGCCAAGAAAAAGGGAGCTCTCAACTCATATTGGGCCGTCCGTTCATGGCTACGGCCGGAGTATTAATAGATGTTCGTGAGGGAACACATTCTTTGAATGTAGGCAATATAGAAGTTTAATTTCATCTACAAAAGCCTATGAGGGAACGTGCCCCTAAAGAAGATGTGAGCTGCCTAGAGCTCTTGGAGGATGAGGCCATAAATGACTATGCCATGGAAGAGTTCACCACAGATCCGTTGAAGGTGAGCATTGATGACGATGGCAACATCGTACATAACAAAGCTGTAGCCACCTTTCTACGAGTACTTGACGAGGATCCTCCAGACACACACTTGCACCAACGAGATCCGGGAGCTCCTATCCATATGGCCGAGGAGAGCCACCTTGAAGATGCGTGCCAAAAACCGCCTCATGGGATCATCAACAAACATGACGGGCGTATTCCGTATGCGCCCAATATTCATTGAAAATCTTGAGGAAGTCGAGTTTATGACTTAAAACAAGCGCTTATCAGGAGGCAACCTGACTTTCTTTCCCTTAGTTTATGCTTTCTTTTTTCCTTATTCAAAAACAAAATAAATACGTTTTTAATTCTAAAAAATACGAAAACACAAAAATTTGATGAATTCCCCCTTTTACAGGTTGAACAATAAAAAGAGCGTGACAAACGATGAAAAGAAGGAGAAGGAACCAAGAGAAGAGCACCTTAGAGAAATACAAGCTTGGGGGAAAAAGTTACAGGCAACTCGGCCGAGTAGCCCCATACTCGGCCGAGCTACTTGGAATTGGAGAAAACATGCAAAAAACAGCCTTCGGAAATTAATTGCGACTCGACCGAGTAGCCCCATACTTGATCGAGCTACAGACAGTGCCGAAAAAGGTCGAAAAAGAGCACTCTGTTTCTAATTCGACTCGATCGAGTAGTTACCCTACTCGGTTGAGCTGCAGGGAGAGTCCCAAAAGTGCTAAAACAGTGCTCTGGAAGTCTTAAGCGACTCGACCGAGTAGCTGCCTACTCGATCGAGCTAAAAGGAGTGAATTCTGAATTTAATTTCTAAATTTTAATTTTTTATCTTTCATGACTTGACCGAGCAACTATAACTGCTTGGCCTGAGCAGCGACTTAAAGTGGGGCCCACATTTCAAACCGAGTCAGCTCGGTTTAAATAAAAACCAACTCGTTTTTAATCTTCCCTAATCTAATTCACATTTTCCCCAAATTACGAACGAACAGCCCCCCAAATCAATTCCCCCTCTTACTCGACTCCACTCCATCCACCATCGTTGTCGGCTCCACCACCTGTGCTGCTGTTCGCCTCCCTACTCGGTCCGCCCTCTGCCCCTCCCTCTCCTCATCTCTATCTTTCTCTCTTTTCAAAACCCCACTCTGCCCCTTGCTCCGGCAATCTGCCGGAGCAGCACCGTCGGTGCCACCTAGTGTCGGTGGTGCCTCCACCTTCCCCCCACTCTCCACCGATCCCAATCCCCCCTCTCTAACTCCCCGCACCCGCCCCCATTACTCCGGCAACTCGTCGGAGCTTCGCCGTAAAGCAGCCCGCCCGAGTACCCCATGTGCTCGGGCCGAGCAGCCACGCACCCGCCTACTCGTTCATCTTTCCTATTTTAGAGCTCCAATTCGATTATCTTTTTTTCTCGAATGCCTGCTGATATCATTTTCTCTTTTTATTGTAGAAACATTGCACTCCTCGAGAACGATTTGGATTAGGGCAGCTTGGGGATCACATTGGATTCGTGGCTTGACTCATGCATGATTATTCTGCACTCGCAGCGACGCTCGTGTCGGTACACTCTTTCCACTATTTACTTTACCTGCCGACACACATCATTTGATTGCTTGCACGATGCCCCATGTCGATTTAGACCGAGGAACTCCGACAACGGTGCACCCTCCTCTAGGCTGACACGTCGCCCCCATCGTACATGCTCGCCCACACACGAGCAGAACTGTGGTGATTCATCGAGTCCGGCCCCTCAGCCCATCCCCACTACCACCCCTTCCGACTGCCTGAATCTCAACGATTCAATATATGACGTCACCTTCAGGGACGAGGAGCATGGCGACCAATTCCACGCTATGCTCCTCCTCGTAGGACAGGGGGCAGGACTTCTCGGCACTCAGTTGAGCAGGACTTTCCAGCCTTTCTAGATCTTATCAGACATCAGTGTCCCCCTCGACCCACCACATCAGCTGCCCCATTTTTGCCTCCTGGTCCCCAGCAGCGGGACCCATCCCACCTTCAGAGGGTGGTGCTGCTATCTGATGAACATATCACATTTTTCTCCAGTCCATCCCCCATATATTTAGTGCCCATCTGTCAGTACGAGGCCTTAGTCTTACACAGCTTGGGGGAGGACCCATTTTGCATTTTGCACATCTCCATCATCATGCACGTGTATATACTCATTTTGCATATGTCCATATATTATTTGCATCATATCATACTTTGCATCATCACGCATGCTTGTTCATATTTTGCATTTCTTGCATCACTCCATGCATATGCATATGCACTTTTTCTTTTATTTTGTACAAATTTATTTCCCATTTATTTTTTCTATTTCTTATCCCCCCACCCACCCTAGCCCCATTTCCCGCCATACCAGAGTGTTCTCAGTAGTGAGGACACTGCTGTGTTTAGCTTGGGGGATGAGTGCTATCGCTTTTTATTTTCATTTTTAATATATTTTCTTCTATTTTATGCCTTTTTACTTTTATTTTCCACCCATTTTGTCCACCTTTTTCTTTTTCTCATTCAGCATCATGTTTTCCATATTTTACCATGTTTGCATACTTGTTTTTATTTTTTACTTTCTCTGCCTTTCTTTCCCCCTTTTGCTAGATATTTTCCACATGATGATATCTCTAATAGCCATTTAGTATGCTATTGTGATGCTTATTACTTTTGCCATGCTAGTTAGAGTATTTCGGTCTTTTGCCACATGTTTGCTTGCATATATATATTCTTTTGTCGATTTCTTTATATGAATGCATGAAATAAATTGAAATTGAATGTATGTAGTAGTATCTAGTGTATGCTTGTTGGAAATGCACCAAGCTTCAAGCATCATTAGAATATCTGAAGCAACTGCATGTTGTTTTATTTCACTTCTTACTGCACGCCTGCTATGATTGTATGCTTTACCGCATGTCTTCATTATTTATCGAGATGAATGAACATATATATGCCTGCTTATGAGTTTAGTTAGAGTATTATCTTATTGAACCATTGTGCACATCTTATGAGTGAACCGAGTGTTATATCATTTCCTTCTCTACATATCTGTGTAAATCTCTACATGTCATTTGGTTTCACACCCTACAGCTACTATACCACATCTGCTTCCCAAAAATCCCAAAAGAAAAGTTAGCCTCCAAAAAGCCAATAAATGAGCCAAAATCAATATGTATATTCTATTGCTCTCATCAAAAAAAAGCAAAAAAAGAGAAAAGAAAAAATCATTTCTTATATCCTATTTGCATGTAGCTACATTTATACTTGGGGAAAAGGCAAAAATTCCATATTCATATCCCTTAGATGCAACGCCTCAAGCAAAGTTGGAGGGGGTGAACCATTTGACCACATGAGTGAGTATGACATTAGAGTGGAGTTGTGCACAATAGGGGATGTTTGATAATGCTTAAACTTTATGAAAACTGCTAGCTATGGAGATTTTTCAAGAGTTGAGATGAATATATGAATGTCAGGATCCTTTCTATTCTCTTTTGCATTCCTGATTTGAATTTATATGCTTCAGTTATGTATATTGATTGAAAAGTGCATCGCCAACATTTTTTATACTAGACTCTATGAATTGCATGATGTTGATATGAATTGACTGCATGAATATTGAGAATTCCCTTTCTTTGATCTTAAAATGCTTGCAAGTATTATATTAAGCGAAAGATACGAAATTCGTATTAGCATGTGATTTATTTCGAAGCATCATGATATGTAGCTAAGGCTTGAGATCTGACCGAATAATCTAGCGCTCCCCTCCATCTTCTATTCCTTTCCTATTTTTTATTTTTATCGTCCTTTTAGCCTAGTATTCGTCTTCCTCGAGGACGAGTAAGAGGTAAGTTTGGGGGATTTTGATGTGTCCATATTTTCCATATTTTTACTACATCATAATATTTCATTTCATATCATATTCACCTCCGAAATCCATATTTTTATATATTAATGCGCTCCTAACTCCATAATCTAGTTTTGCAAAGATTTGTGGATTTTCAGGGATTTTGGAGCGAAATGGAGCTAATTCAAGACATGGACACATTCAGCGCATCCAGGATGTCATTGGCAAGGCTCCATAGGAGTTAGCTGCAGTTTAGAAGAAGATAGGAGGAGAGGAGGAGAAGAAAGCGAGAGAAATCATCAAAAAGCCCTCAGCCCAGTCAGTTTCCCATGTGACTCGGGCCGAGTAGCTTACAGTTACTCGGCCGAGCTGACACATGGATACAGCACAGGAATCAGATACGCCCACTGATCGAGCAGCTAGGCGACTTGACCCGAGTCGACGCAATACAGAACGCAGATTCGAGCTTCTCCCCAAGACCCTGTTACTCGACCCAGTAGGTCACCTACTCGATCCGAGTAGCTTAAAGACAGAGCAGCGTTTTGGAGGCAAGTTTGGACCCCCTGATACTCGACCGCCGAGTAGCCCGCATAAGAAATAAGAAAGCAAAAGCAGCGAACCACGGCCAACGAGTCAACTCAAGCCACATGCTCGGTCGAGTAGCCGACACGCCCAAGCAACATGCGGGCCCAACTTTCCAGAAAACTGAGATTTATTTGTGGGGTCCATGACCCTTGTATATAAGCACAATTCATATAATATTTTGGACATCGAGAGTTTTAGTGTAAGTTTAGATTTAATTTTGAGTTTTGGATCTATGTTTTTAGATTGTGTCCCATCGTTAAATTGGAGAAGACAAAGACTCGATTTTTATTGCGCTTTCTTGCTGGAATCTATTGGATCTTAATTCTCTTTGATTAGCCATTGTCGTACATCGCTTTTGGTACGTATTCTTATCTTTTATATGTTTTTGATTACTATTGATGAATTCTATAGTAAAAATCCAATCTTTCTTTGCTTTCTCTACCATGTGTGAGTAGTTCTATCTAGGGCTAATGGATTAGCCCTAGGATCTTAGGAAAAAGAAGCAAAGTTAGGATTTTTAGGTTGCATTGGACATAAAATGGGGAGTATTTTGGAGCAAAGTTAGGATTTTTAGGTTGCATTGGACATAAAATAGGGAGTATTTTGGTTGATCTAGCAAAATCTCTAGGAGAACTCGTACTGAGATCGTGCTCACTGTCGATGGAATCGATTAGCTTAAGGAATATCTTATGGATTTAATTAGGAGTTGGTGGATTCAACCAAGGCTCGTGACCATGCCCGGCTCGTGTCTTGATGGGATCCACCGACGAACTATACCACTAATTGACGGCTACCGCCATTGCATCAATAAGAGCCACCGAAATACCTCGATGCTCTAACGCGCGAGAGTGGTGTGAGTTGAGAGCATTTGACCCACGAGAGTGGTGAGATTATTGTATATCCTTAATGAACATATCGTATGCATCTATCGCGAGAGCGGGATGAATAAGGTATGTTAGATTCATGAAGCCTAGATGCATGAATTCACTTCTTAGATGCTACAATCTCCAATAACACCAATGCAACGTAGAAGTCCTAACCTAGCATTGACCTCCGACGATCCTAGCGGTGAGTCATAATGCCCTAGTCTCTTTATATTGATCAAACATCACCAATCAACCAATCATTCAAACCGACTGATATCTCTTTCTGAGACTTAGAAATAACCTTAGATCAATTCACTGCTACTTTCCATATGAGATCGATATCGTTTATATTATAACTTTACACCGTCTACTTGCATTCATGAGCCCGGAATCGATACGTAGGAACCTTTCAGCGCCTGGCATTAGTGACACTGCCAGGTGACTTTTAGGTGTTAGTGCCGGGCCGATCAACTGCCTTTTATATATATTGAGTTATCTCGTATATATAAAGAAAAAAAATATATATATATAAAAATCTGTATAGCCAAAAACAGTTGTAAAAGGAAAAAAAATCCAACATCCTTACCCCCACATTCTATATAGAATAGTTCAAGGATTCACGAAAGAGTTTAATGTGGTGATTTCCAAACTCAATTGAATTCACTATCCTCAATTAAGAAAAATCAATTAAATTTATCTGGCATGCTTGAAATGCTTGATCACGACACTATACACTGGTTAGAGAATGAGTTGTAGAGATTTGAACTCAAATCATTGATTTAGTATATATTAATTATATGCTACGATAGGAATTTCCCTCTAATTTCATATCGTATATTCGATTTTGGGTTCGCTTGCTTCGTTGAAAATCCATTCTATATAATCCATACTAGACTTGATAAATTCTCGTGAGTTGATCGTGTCTAATTATAAAGTTGAAGTGTTGCTGCATGCTTATGAGATGAGGAGATAATTTAGTCGCTTTCTCGTATCTCAGACTTCTTTTACGCTTTATTATTTTCACTCTCCGGTGAACTTCTTATTCGTCTTCCTCGAGGACGAGTAAGAGGTAAGTTTGGGGGATTTTGTTATGTCCATATTTTCCATATATTTATCGCGTATTTCCACATCATTTCGATCACCGGAGTTCATATTTTCGTATTATATTGCACTTTTCTTGATATATTTGATTCTTGCAATGTTTTGTATACTTTCATGGAATTCGGCACGATTCAAAGTGATATTGGACTATCGACACAATGTTGGATGCCGGTCCTCGTGTCACCTCGCCACGACGACTCAAGGGAGTTAAGGGAGCCAATAGAGCTAAGGGAAAAGAGAAAGAAGTGGAGAAGAGAAGAGAGAAGGAGAAGAAGAGGATTTCCAGATCGCTCGGTCGAACGCATGATGCGC
Organism: Scilla litardierei; assembly: GCA_030789695.1. NCBI lineage: Eukaryota > Viridiplantae > Streptophyta > Magnoliopsida > Asparagales > Asparagaceae > Scilla > Scilla litardierei. The sequence goes on along the minus strand of CM061133.1, from coordinate 266,595,067 downwards.
TCGATCGAACTATGATTCAGTATGAGGGAAACAAAATGGCAAGGGGTCGCTCGGTCGAGCGACCCAGCTCGCTTGACCGAGTGACCCCTCTCGCTTGACCGAGCCATCCCCTGCAGAGAGATCCAAATTGGCCTTCGAGCTCTCTGTAAAATTCGCACTTAAGCTTGGTCGAGCGACCCAGCTAGCTCGACCAAGCGACATCAACGCCAATCGAGAGACATCAACTCTCCAAAATGCCGCTCGGTTGAAAGTCTTCCCCGCTTGACCGAGTGGCCCCTTCTCCAGCCCCCAAAGCGAAGCGTCACAAGGATGGTGCTCGGTCGAGCCACCACTTTGCTCGACCGAGCGGTAGGTCGACAGACTACCTTTTGGCATTTTTATTGGGTTTCGGGTTGTTTTCTTTGTAAAACCCGAAACTTATTGGGTTGTAGATAAGTAAACTCAGTTTAGATTGGGTTGGAAAGCTTTCTTTTAATCCAGAAAACCCTTGAACTATTGTGGAGGGAGAGTTTTCTTGAGCTATTGTTTTGCAATCTAAACTTTGGTGAATCACTTTTGCTCTTTAATTTTATTATATTTTGCATCATTATTCCTTCCTCTACTTTTTGATATTAATTTCGTGATGTTTGCTCAGTTTATGATGAATATCTCCATTGCTTTTGTTGTTGTAGCTATTGCCATGATAGAGTTGTGAGTTTCTAGGGCTTATGGATGATCCCTAGGATCCTAGGGATTGGATGTTAGGTTAATCCTAGTTGAATGAATCTAGGGTCTCTGTAACGACTGGTTTTCATGTATCTGGATTTATTATATTATATATATATATATGTTTGGTGGATTTTCTCCCTCATGTGTGGTTTTCGTCTCCGTAGCTTTCACTTTCGATCGTCTCGTCGCGATTTCTTAGCTTCTTCCGTTGATCGTCGATTTCGGAGTAAGTCATTCATGGCGGGCTTCATATCAGTCATATCTTATTGTTAGATCAAGCCTAGGAGTCTTAGGAATCGATCCCGGAGCTTCGCGCTCCATTTCGGAACTTTCTGTGCACGTTAGCCGGTACAAGAAAGGGAACCGACCGACTAGATGACGATTTAGTCGGTCGGCAAACCTTCATGGACTGACTAGTTGGCTTTGTTAATTTCTCAGGAGTTACTGTTTATCATTAGTCGGTCTAAGAACATTGGTCCACCGACTAGGTTGCAAACTAGTCGGTCAGCAATCGTTCTTTAACCGACTAACTCTATGATCATTTTTGATACTAAGTACTATTCATTCTTAGTCGGTCTAAGAACGTTCATCGACCTACTAGATTCAAAACTAGTCGGTCAGTAGTTGTTCTTTGACCGCCTAAATCTAAATCCTATTTTTGTACAGGGGTTACAGTTTGGACTTAGTCGGTCTGTGTTGGTCAACCGACCGACTAGTTTCCAAACTAGTCGGTCAGTGGTTGCTCTTTGACCGACAAATCAGTGTCGAACCCCTAATTTCTGGGCAGCCGCCAGCACTCCCTATTTAAACCCCACCCACGATTTCTTTCATCCCTCTTTCATTCTCCTGAGCCTCCTTCTTTCCCAAATCACTCTCCACCATTTCCCCAAGCTATTCCTTCCTCCCTTGGAGTTTCCCTCTCCATTTTGGCCTACCACCATGCCCTAGGCCATCTCCAACCCCCAAAAATCCCCAAACCCCCATTTCTCCAGATTTTCCCCATCCATTCCAGATCTGAACCCTAGGTTCTCCGGATCGTTTCTTCCGTTGCCGTGCTTGCTCGGCATCATTTTCCCGCTCCGATACGGTAATAACTTGATCTCTTAATATCCTCATAACCCATTTGTGTTTTTGTGAAACCCTAATAAAACTAGGTTGGATGTTGTTCTAATGTTGTTTTGCCATGGCAGCGATCTCAACTCCGTAGTTAGCATTTGTGTGACGGCCTCGTTGATCGTCGTCCTCGGTGCGAGGCAAGTGAAAATTTCCACATAGGGTTTTGGGCCATGTCTTAGGCCATTTGCTTGTTGTAGGAGTAAAAGAGACTAGGCGACGAAATGATACTCGCCTAGGCGCAATTTTAGGAACTAGCTTGACAACGAAGCTAGATCCGTCATTTATCATGTTGCATAACTCCCATGTCATGTTTGATTTTAATTAACGGTACGCAAATTAATTGTCATCCAGGCTATCCATGTTGAATGTCGCATTCATAGCACACGCTACAATACTTGTGTTTCCTGGCTCGTGTTCCAGAAGCGGGCTACGTGAGTTGGTTGATAGCCAATGCCCGACCTACTTGTTTTCGGCTAGGCACCTGCGTTACAGGCATAACCCTACGCCATACGTGTTAAATACACTTCCTGGCTCGTGATCCAGAAGCGAGCATTCCGTGTGCGGGGTAATGCCCTGGCTCGATACACGTGGAGGGGTAGAGATAAACGATCACTTGAGCTTAGGAGTTGGCCCGATCAGCCACTCTAGCCAACAGGCGAAATCTCTGTGCACAACTTGTCATTTGACGTGTTTACTTGACGTGTTCACTTGACGTGAACTACTTGACTTGTACTTGTCCGTGTTTTACTTGTAAAACTTGTTATCCATGACATACTTGCTACTTGTACTTTCCTTTACTTGTCACTTCCAGACTATACTTGCCATGTCATGCATAATACTATAACTACTAGGTTGTTAGTTTAGCTTACTTTCAGTTTCCTTGCCCAAGTCTTTTAGACTTGCTGACATGTGCCCCTTTACTCTTTTGGGTGACACATGTTAGATCCTGAGCCTGAGTTCATTGTTGAGGACGAGGTGTTTGCGGACGCCGAGCCCGAGCCTATGTTTGGCGAGGAGTACGTGGACACCGGGGACCAGTCCTAGTGTCTTCGTTGAGCTTTCCCCCTTTTGTTTTAGACTGTTGTAGTTGTCGGTGCGCAGCACCTATACTTTGTTATGTTTGTCCTTGCTGGCCTTGTTCTAGGCCTTTAGATTCTTTCTTTTAGCCTGGTGGCTTTTCTAGATGTTGAACTTAAATTTTAATGTTGGACAAATTTTGAGGTTTGAGATTTTATTTCTGTCTCTCCTTGTGTTATTATTGTTGTTCCGTTTGTTGTTACATGGACCTGCTTATGTTTTATTGACGCTTATCGGGTTTGGGGCTTCACAGCTCCACTCTCGTGCGGACCTTTTCACGTCTCGCCCCATTTTAGGGAAGCGGGGCGTGACAGGTTTTGTTGGTGGCCCATGCAGGTCTCTTCTGTAACTGCGATTATCGGAATGACGATAATAATATTAGAATGTCCAATAAACTAAGTTTGACATCCGAGTCATAAGCTATGAGTCTAATCTACTTTGTTTTCTATGTCATTAGATGGCAGGAAGGCGATTCACCCGTGGTGGAGGTAGCGGTGCGTCCCCTCACGACGAGGAGCCTGAGCGGGAACCCACCAATGGAGAGATGATGCGGATGATGCTTCAGATGATGCAGGTGCAGTAGGGCGTGCTCCTGCAAGTCCAGAATGCTCCAGTTGTTCGAGCTGGTCGGGCGATCCAGGATGCCCGTCGCTCCGAGCCGAGAGCGAAGCAATTTCGGGAGCTGGGTCCTGCTTATTTTGACGGGTCTGAGGGTCCTCTGGCTGCCGATGAGTGTATTCGGAACATTGAGGATAACTTGAAGATGGCCAAGATCACCCCGGCTGGATGGGTTGATTTGGCGAAGAGGCGGCTGAAGGATAATGCTCGGAACTGGTGGGATGCGGAAGAGAAGATGCTGGTGGAGCCGATAGCTTGGGCTACCTTTAAGTCCAGGTTTGATGAGGAATTCTTTCCGAAGGCTGCTATGAAGGAGATGCTGCAGCGCTTTATTGATCTGAAGCAAGGGAGCTTGACAGTGGACCTGTACCACCAAGAGTTCACTAGGCTGAGTCGGTTCGCACCGAAGATGGTGCAGGATGCTGATAAGTGGGCTCAGAGGTTCCTACAGGGACTTTCTTTAGAGCTCCAGAGTTTTGTGTCTTCCTCTGATCTGGACTCTTATCAGAAGGTTCTGGTCGCTGCGAGGAGGCATGAGCTGAACCTGAGTCAGAGGAGAGGACATGTTTCGGGTGCTGGGAAGAGGCCTATGGAGCAGGCCAGAGCGGTGGTTAGGCCTGGTTTCAAGCCTAATCAGCCAGCTCAGTTCAAGAGGCCAGGAGGGCCAATTCAGAAGACTTGCCATTTCTGCGGCAAGATCGGGCATGTCAAGGATCAGTGTAGGAGATTCCTGGGCCAGTGTGTTGTCTGCGGAGATCCTACCCATACCATGAAGGATTGTCTGAGGTCGAAGCAGCCTTAGACGGCACCTGTTGCAGCATAGCCGTTGCAGCAGAGAGCATCTGTTCCTGCGGGACGTGGAGCAGCTCTTGTTCCACAGACGCAGGCTTTTCAGCAGGCTTTTCCGCCGAGGAGGCAGGCTTTTCTGATGACTGCTGTGGAGAGCGAGGCTGTGGATGAGGCTATCGCAGGTAATCCTCAATCTAGCTGTTACTTTCCTAGCTAGTTTTGATTGTTAGATTATGTTGTTTGCTTGAACATGATTGGTTGCTAGACTAGGGCTTGATTGTTAGACTGTTTGTAGATGTGATTTTGGTGTGCACATTTCCTGCACGAGTCCTCTTTGACTCAAGTGCATCGATGTGTATTATTTCTCGGAGCTTCGTGGAGAAGCATTCCTTGTCGACATCCCCTCTTTCCAAGAGTTGGAATATCGTTACAGGGAATGGTATGGTCTCGATGCATCTTGGTTGCAATTCTTGCTCGTTGGTGGTTTGTGGACATGAGCTTTACGCTGATTTCATTGTCCACGTCATCATCAACTATGATGCGGTCCTTGGGATGAATTGGCTTGCGAGCTTCTACGCTACGATCGACTGTCGGAGAAAGAAGGTGGTGTTCGAGATTCCCGGACATCCAGTATTTGAGTTCAGTCGAGGTAGCAGTTTGCTTGGTCCTGTCAGGTTTCGGGCCAGGCCGGTGGAGATTGTGGCTATGCAGATGGAGCTGGAGAGGCCAGCTGTGGTGCGTGATTTCGATGACGTCTTCTCCGAGGAGATGTCTGGATTGCCACCTGATCGGGCTTTGGAATTTTTTATTGATCTTATTCCAGGAGCGCAGCCCATTTCGAAGGCACCATATCGTATGGCGCCAGCAGAGTTGGAAGAGTTACGTAGGCAGTTGGATGAGCTTATGCAGAAGGGTTATATCAATCCTAGTGTGTCTCCGTGGGGAGCACCAGTGCTGCTGGTGAAGAAGAAGGATGGTTCGTGTCGTATGTGCGTGGACTATCGGGAGTTGAATGCGGTAACCATCAAGAATAAATACCCGTTGCCTCGCATCGATGATATTTTTGATCAGCTTGGAGGTTCGAGGGTGTTTTCGAAGTTGGATCTGAGGAGTGGTTACCATCAGTTGAAGGTGAAGAAGGGAGATGTTCCGAAGACAGCGTTCAGGACGAAGTATGGACACTACGAGTTTGTGGTTATGCCTTTCGGTGTAACCAACGCACCCCCAGTTTTCATGAATCTGATGAATCTGATCTTCTATGACTTTTTAGATAAGTTTGTCGTTATCTTTATTGACGACATTCTGATCTATTCTAAGTCGGAGGAGGAGCATGCGTCGCACTTGAGGGCAATGTTGGAGATTCTGAGGAAGCATCGGTTGTATGCTAAGTTTTCGAAGTGCGAGTTTTGGTTGGACAGAGTTGCTTTTCTCGGGCATGTGGTGACTGGAGATGGTATTTCAGTGGATCTTGAGAAGATCAGGGCCATCAGGGAGTGGCCTGTTCCGCAGTCAGCATCTGAGATTCGGAGTTTCCTTGGTTTGGCGGGATACTATCGGCGCTTCATTAAGGACTTTTCCCGTATTGCCGAGCCAATGACCAGATTGACGCGGAAGGATGTACCTTTTGTTTGGTCGGGTGATTGTGAGAATGCTTTTGGTGTTCTGAAGGAGAGATTGACGACTGCCCCTATTCTTGTTGTGCCTGATCGCAGCGGTGGATTTGAGATCTTTTGCGATGCTTCTGGCAAGGGTCTCGGTTGTGTGTTGCATCAGCACGGGCATGTTGTGGCGTATGCTTCGCGTCAGCTCAAGGTTCATGAGAAGAATTACCCGACGCATGATTTGGAGTTAGCTACTGTTGTATTTGCTCTTAAGATTTGGAGGCACTTCTTGCTGAGTGAGAAAGTGAAGATCTTCACCGATCACAAAAGCTTGAAGTATATTTTTACTCAGAAGGAGCTCAACATGTGACAGCGTCGATGGTTGGAGCTCATGGCAGATTATGAGATTGATTTGCAGTATCACCCTGGCAAGGTGAATGTGGTTCCTGATGCGCTGAGTAGGCTTCCAGCGGTGATGATTTTGACCTCGCAGAGGAGATTGCAGCAGGATTTTTGCGAGTCTGGTATGGAGATTGTTCTTCCTGGAGAGGCTTCTTCGTTGATGTGTATGCAGATACAATCGACGATCGTGGATCGGATCAAGGCTGGCCAGGCCGGAGATCCGAGGCTGGCGAAGATTCGGGAGCAGGTGGAAGCCGGTCTGCGAACTGACTTTCTGATTCATGAGGATGGCTCGCTGAGGTTTGGAGCCAGGTTGTGTGTGCCAGTTGGGGATATCAGAGAGGAGTTGATGATGGAGGCACATAGTTCACCGTATTCTGTGCATCCTGGTGGGACCAAGATGTACAAGGATCTTCGTCTGAACTATTGGTGGCATGGCATGAAGAGGAGCGTGGCTCGGAGTGTGGCCAAGCGTTTGGTTTGCCAGTAAGTGAAGGCGGAGCATCAGCGTGCGGCAGGGTTGCTACAACCGCTTCCGATTTCGAAGTGGAAGTGGCAACACATCACTATAGATTTCGTGACTGGACTACCTCGGAGTCCGAAGCAGAATGACGCGATTTGGATGATCATAGATCGATTGACCAAATCCGCGCACTTTTTTCCATTCCGAGTGGGACAGTCCACTGAGGCGCTAGCGAGGAGATATATGGAGGTAAATTCTTTTGCTCTCTGTTTTATTTCCTTTTTCCTAGTTTAGATAGTGATGTAACGTGAATCGTGCAGAAGATCGTACGACTTCACGGAGTCCCCGTTAGAATCGTGTCGGACAGAGACACGAGGTTCACATCTCAGTTCTGGCAGAGTTTACAGAAGAGTTTGGGTACGCGACTGAGTTTCAGCACGGCGTACCATCCGCAGACGGATGGCCAGTCCGAGAGGACGATTCAGATCTTGGAGGACATGCTGAGGGTGTGCATGTTGGATTTCAAGGGTTCGTGGGAGGACCATCTACATCTGGTAGAGTTATCTTACAACAACAGCTTCCAGGCAAGTATTGGCATGGCGCCCTTCGCCGCTCTTTATGGGAGGAAATGTCGATCGCCATTGAGTTGGGATGACGTTGGCGATAGGGAGCTGTTGGGACCTGAGATGATTGTGGAAGATGTGGATGTTGTCAGGAACATTCGGGAGAGGTTGAGGATTGCTCAGGACCGTTTTAAGCATTTTGCAGATGCTAAGCGCTGTCCTTTGGAGTTTCAGCCGGGTGACGATGTGTTCTTGAGGATTTCCCCGAATCGTGGTGTGATTCGCTTTGGGAAGCGAGGGAAGTTGTGCCCGCGATACATTGGACCATTTGACGTTCTGGAGAGAGTTGGCGAGGTAGCCTACCGCTTAGCCTTGCCGCCATCTTTGGAAGGAGTTCACAATGTTTTCCATGTGTCGCAGCTTCGTCGATACATTAGCGATCCCTCTCACGCTGTGGATTTCTCGGAGATTACCGTTCGCCCTGACATGACGTATGACCAGTAGCCAGTGCAGATTTTGGACAGGCGTCAGAAGTCACTTTGAAACAAGGTTGTCAATCTTGTGAGGGTGATGTGGCGACACGGCTCGCCTGGGGAGTCTACTTGGGAGAATGAGGATGAGATGCGAGAGCGCTACCCACTTTTGTTTCCGGACACGTGAGTGCTGGGAAATTCCGAGGACGGAATTTTTCTTAAGTTGGGGAGGAGTAACGACTGGTTTTCATGTATCTGGATTTATTATATTATATATATATATGTTTGGTGGATTTTCTCCTCATGTGTGGTTTTCGTCTCCGTAGCTTTCACTTTCGATCGTCTCGTCGTGATTTCTTAGCTTTTTCCGTTGATCGTCAATTTCGGAGTAAGTCATTCGTGGCGGGCTTCATATCGGTCATATCTTATTGTTAGATCAAGCCTAGGAGTCTTAGGAATCGATCCCGGAGCTTCGCGCTCCATTTCAGAACTTTCTGTGCATGTTAGCCTGTACAAGAAGGGGAACCGACCGACTAGATGACGATTTAGTCGGTCGGCAAACCTTCATGGACGACTAGTTGGATTTGTTAATTTCTCAGGAGTTACTGTTTATCGTTAGTCGGTCTAAGAACATTGGTCGACCGACTAGGTTGCAAACTAGTCGGTCAGCAATCGTTCTTTAACCGACTAACTCTATGATCATTTTTGATACCAAGTACTATTCATTCTTAGTCGGTCTAAGAACGTTCATCGACCGACTAGATTCGAAACTAGTCGGTCAGTAGTTGTTCTTTGACCGACTAAATCTAAATCCTATTTTTGTACAGGAGTTACTGTTTGGACTTAGTCGGTCTGTGTTGGTCAACCGACCGACTAGTTTCTAAACTAGTCGGTCAGTGGTTGCTCTTTGACCGACTAATCAGTGTCGAAACCCTAATTTCTGGGCAGCCGCCAGCACTCCCTATTTAAACCCCACCCACGATTTCTTTCATCCCTCTTTCATTCTCCTGAGCCTCCTTCTTCCCCAAATCACTCTCCAACATTTCCCCAAGCTATTCCTTCCTCCCTTGGAGTTTCCCTCTCCTTTTTGGCCTACCACCATGCCCTAGGCCATCTCCAACCCCCAAAAATCCCCAAAACCCCATTTCTCCAGATTTTCCCCCTCCATTCCAGATCTGAACCCTAGGTTCCTCGGATCGTTTCTTCCGTTGATGTGCTTGCTCGGCATCATTTTCCTGCTCCGATACGTAATAACTCGATCTCTTAATATCCTCATAACCCATTTGTGTTTTGTTGAAACCCTAATAAAACTAGGTTGGATGTTGTTCTAATGTTGTTTTGCCATGGTAGCGATCTCAACTCCGTAGTTAGCATTTGTGTGACGGCCGCGTTGATAGTCATCCTCGGTGCTAAGCAAGTGAAACTTGCCACTAAGGGTTTTGGGCCATGTCTTAGGCCATTTGCTTGTTGTAGGCGTAAAAGAGACTAGGCGACGAAATGATACTCGCCTAGGTGCAATTTTAGGAACTAGCTTGACAATGAAGCTATATCCGTCATTTATCATGTTGCATAACTCCCATGTCATGTTTGATTTTAATTAACGGTACGCAAATTAATTGTCATCCATGCTATCCATGTTGAATGTCGCATTCGTAGCACACGCTACAATACTTGTGTTTCCTGGCTCGTGTTCCAGAAGCGGGCTACGTGAGTTGGTTGATAGCCAATGCCTGACCTACTTATTTCCGGCTAGGCACATGCGTTGTCGGCATAACCCTACGCCATACGTGTTAAATACACTTCCTGGCTCGTGATCCAGAAGCGAGCATTCTGTGTGCGGGGTAATGCCCTGGCTCGATACACGTGGAGGGGTAGAGATAAACGGTCACTTGAGCTTAGGAGTTGTCCCGATCAGCCACTCTAGCCAACAGGCGGAATCTCTGTGCACAACTTGTTATTTGACGTGTTTACTTGACGTGTTCACTTGACGTGAACTACTTGACTTGTACTTGTCCGTGTTTTACTTGTAAAACTTGTTATCCATGACATACTTGCTACTTGTACTTTCCTTTACTTGTCACTTCCAGACTATACTAGCCATGTCATGCATCATACTATAACTACTAGGTTGTTAGTTTACCTTACTTTCGGTTTCCTTGTCAAAGTCTTTTAGACTTGCTGACATGTGCCCCTTTACTCTTTTGGGTGACACATGTTAGATCCTGAATCTGAGTTCATTGTTGAGAACGATGTGTTTGCGGACGCCGAGCCCGAGCCTGTGTTTGGCGAGGAGTACGTGGACACTGGAACCAGTCCTAGTGTCTTCGTTGAGCTTTCCCCCTTTTGTTTTAGACTGTTGTAGTTGTCAGTGCGCAGCACCTATACTTTGTTATGTTTGTCCTTGCTGGCCTTGTTCTGGGCCTTTAGACTCTTTCTTTTAGCCTGATGGCTTTTTTGGATGTTGAACTTAAATTTTAATGTTGGACAAATTTTGAGGTTTGAGATTTTATTTCTGTCTCTCCTTGTGTTATTATTGTTGTTTCGTTTGTGGTTACAGGGACCTGGTTATGTTTTATTGACGCTTATCGGGTTTGGGGCTTCACAGCTCCACTCTCGTGCGGACCTTTTCACGTCTCGCCTCCATTTTAGGGAAGCGGGGCGTGACAGTCTCCATATGGTAGTTTGAACATTGGTTTTGGAGGATTAGCCATAGGATCGGAGGATTGGAAAAGAGGCTCTATATCCTAGGGAGAATCCCTACGGATTCGATTTGGGCTTAGTGGTCGTTTCTTGGGCTCGTGATCACAAGAGTGACTCAAGAGCTAGGGTGACCACTAATTCCTGATTCGCTAGTCGATGACTACGAAAGTAGCCCGACCGCTAGAACCAACCATAGCGTGGCGTCGTAGTCCGTAGATCATGCGAGTGGATACAGATTGCGAGGAGAGACCATGTGTCAAGCTTAATGCTCGTATTCCCGTACGAAGCCGACTGCAAAAGCATAGCTCTGCATAGGGATGCGTTAGATGGGTGTGACAACAGAAGTCAAATTCGCGTTCCCATCCTCAGGTGTGACACTCCTACCCTTTTCATCGTCCAACGAAAGACATCTTAACCTGACATCCATGATCGAAGGGCCTAGAAGGGAATACCGAATGCCTTAGACCTTTATTATTTAATAGACCCCATGTCCCACAATTAATCAACCAAACCTTCACGTGACAACCCCCGACCATGCATTCTCACCCTTCCATTAAAGCTAAAGACTAAACGACTCACTTCCCTGAGTTCGACAATCTATATATACTATAACGCACCGTGCACTTGCGGTGAATCGAGCGCTCCCAGACATGAGCACGGGACGTCGAACACAAATACTTTAAATTAAGTATCATCAATCAATAGATTATGACACGAGTAGAACCAATAATTAAGCTTCATAACTTCAATATTATCCAAAAAATGATAGAGTTTATCAACATGCAATTATGAAAGTTGCATATAATATTTCAAGGGGTAACACCCAACATGGAGGCATGTTAAGTACAAGATAAGCATGATATAAAAAGGCAGAATGTAATTCTAATATATACATATTTCAATTATTGCAACATGTGATGAAACCACCTGTTCTAGTGCTAAGTCCATGTCCGAGGACATAATATGTGACTAAGATGCACCGTACCGACGAGAGCTCTATGTGGCTCTACTCATCGACCCAATACCCCAAGCGATGGTCAAGTTGCTTGCCTCCATTAGTATGGGTGGAGGTGAAGCCATAGAGCGGATCCAGTCAGTCTCGTACCATCTGAGATAATGAACTACCCCAGTCTAACAGGTCAAGTCAAGCACCAGATCAACAATATGTGTTATGTACAAGCAAGTCTATATTTAATACTTCCATGTATGCCCATAAGGCCTAACAACTCATGTAATCTGTTATGTGCAATTCTGTGATGGCATATATGTATGTACATGTACACGGCATCCAATAATTCTTGTGAATAATACTATGAAAAGTTCACGATGAGTGACAAGGCAACAACATAGTCAACATATTAACATTCAGAATTTTAATCGGATAATATAACAAAATACTTATTTTAGAATTGTTAACAACTGAGAAAGTAAATTTATTTTAGCAGTGGATAATTTTATGATGCCAATGGGTATTTTTAATAAATTTTAAATAAGTAATAACTAATTTTCTAGAAAAACAATTATTAATTATTTTTCAAAATAAAAAATGAATTACTGATAACATTCAAAATTTAATATATAGAAGCCTACATGTCAGAATTTTATGCATGTGATATCAAAATGTTCCTCTCATCTAGTAGAATCATTCCATATTTTTATGTCTTTATGTTTTCGAAGATTACGACACTAAATTAAATATAAATGCGATAAATAATAAAATTCAAATGACAAAATACTTGCCTGACTTTTGTGTTCTAGTTATTCACGCATTCCCGACGATTGGTAGGATTTCCTATAGGATTAGTTTATATTTTTATTTTAAGTGTTTTTTATTCTTCTTTTTTTCTCTTTCTTTATTTTTTTCTCTCTCTTCTACTTTTCTCCTCTATTTCTTTCGCTTTTGTTTTTTGGCAGGAGGCAGCAGGCAGTGGGTGCTTGGGTGCGGGAGAGATGGCACAACAGAGGTAAGAGAGGTGATGTGGTGTTCGTGGGCAGTTTCGGGAGTGGGGTTCGGGTTGCTGGTGATGGGAGGCATGCTTGGTACTATGGCGAGGAGTGGGTGAGGCAAAGAGTGTTCGTGGGGTGTGGGTATGGACAGGGGAGGAAGAGGGAAAGCTTGTTCAAGGCGGCGGTGCATGGTGGTGTTGGCTCGGAGCTTGAGGTTGGGTGTGGTTGCAAGGAAGAGGTGGAGTCGGAGTTGTGGCTAGTTTTGGTTGGGTTACTTCCGAAGATGGTAGAGCTTGCAGAGGAGGGTGACGGTTGTGACCGTTGTTGTTGGAGGACGATGAAGTCTGGGGGGTTGCGTCGGAGGTGGAAGTTGGCGACAGTTGCATGGTTTGATGATGCAGGCTGGCTATGGTTGAAGGAGAGGTAGTGTCTCGGTGCTTGCAGCTGAGGAAGTGGGGAAAGAGGGGTTAATGTGAGCGGAGGATTTGGCTTGAGGATTTTGCTGCTCAGTGAGAGAGATATCGTGCAGGAGAGATAGAGAGGGAGGCTGTGTGTAGAGCAGAGAGGGGGATGGTTTAACTAGATTTAGATGATAATAATAAAAAATTATCGGTGCTCCCTCTAGCTAGGGCCAAGCTTTCGGTAACCTTGGTTGAGCTCCCTCCAGTTGGGGCCGAGCTCTTAGTAACCTTGGCCAAGCTATCAATGGATATGGCCGAGATCTACACCCCCTTTGTTGCCGAGAGGGCTAATGGTTGCACGGACGTGCTACCCATGGACTTCTTGAGCCCAATGCAGAGGAGCTCCTTTATCCCAGAGTCCATCGTGGAATCTTGTCTAACCATGTCTACTAAAAGAAAGAAGATTACAGTGAGCTATTATGAGTACAAGATTAAGGCTCGGCCTTACCTTCTGCCTATAAAGTGTTCATCAACATCTCGTCTGTCAGCACAACAAAGATAGACCTCTTAAGGGTTGGTAAAGCTAACAAATGTTTAGCCGCCTCAATATCAACATCTGAAAGGGAAAATCTTTTGAGTCCATGGGGCCAAGGCAACCCCAATAGATAAGGTTAATGGCCTCGTCGGGGAAAGTAATAAAAACGAAATTCCCCTTCTTACCGTGAACAGAGCTCGGAAGCTCAACAATAAGTTGTCTTTGTATTAGATGCAAATGGATTTTTATATTAAAATGGAATTAATTAAGTCGCAAAGAGTTTGCGATATAAGTTTTAGCACTTTAAAGATGCGGGAATTTTGCATATGATGCAAAGAGAATTAAATATGTCGTAAAATATTTACAAGTATATTTAATACAATAAACACGAGGAAAAGGTTACCTGGATGATGGGATCGTCCCAGTCTAAACCCAGGTTCGAACCACATCAAAAACGGACTCCAAACGTAGAAGTTCAAGTCAAAATAGCGCACTCACCATTAGGGGGGCAGCCCAAATAGCTGGGCTGGGCGCCCCAGCCCAGCTAGGGGGCAGGGATCGCCCGTCCAAGCTGGGCGGGTTGGGCCCGCCCGAATGGAGGGCACCTGAGCCACCCAAAGGGTGGGTCAGGCTCGCTCGCTCGAGCCACAGGCGCGTGCTGCGGGGCGCGTGCTGGGCACGCGTCCAGTTGGTGCACAGTAGGTGGGGCCCACGACGTGGGCCCCACAATATTGGGGTTCTGAACCCTTGTTGGCTTTTTCTGACGGCTAGGCATTACGTAAAGTATGTTTTTTGGCAGACTTTGGAGCCTCGTTTGAGGGGTCAAACGAACTCAGATTGGAGTGCCATTTCTTCCAACGTGTTCACCATTCAACCCTCTTCGCAATGATGTGTGACATCACTCTTGGAGATCAATGGTGGGAGGGATTTAATTAACCAAACATTGCCTTTGTAAAATGCATGTTGTGTATTAATAAAAACTCTCCAAATACATTTAGTCCCACATCGGAAATGGAGAGAAGGGGAGGGGTCAGCTGCCTAAATAAATAAGGGTCTACCCTCTTCCTTGAAACTCGTCCTAAGCTCCAAATCTGAGTAGCTCCATTAAACATAAGCAAGCTCGGATCTAAGCTTAAATTAATATTTCCCACTTCTCCCTAAATTCCTTCTTGCTCCTGATCGGGCTCTAGCAAAGCTACGAAGGAGTTCGGATCGGATCTAATGTCTTGACGGAGGATCCACTCAAGGTGAAACTTTCTTTGCCGTGTGGTTGGCTCGGTGACAAGGGTATAGCTCGCCTCGGGACGTCGTGCGGTTCAGGAAGCAGTTTTGTTCGGGACGTGGTGCAGCTCAGGACGTGGTTCTGCTTGGGAGAAGCGGCACGGGGCAATGCTTCGCAGTCAAAGAAATGTTACTGAAAATGACGCTTCGTATTCTGCAGAAACAAAGTGAAATCTATGTAGTTTATTAACATGTGTTTATAATTGTAAATGTTAGATAGATTTATCTTTAGCGGTTGGTTGGACCCAACCCTGGAATAGTAGAGATCCTGGCTAGGGTTTGTTCTCTTTAGAGCTAGACCTAAAATAGTTTTAAGTTGTTTTTCGCTTCTTTTATGTTTTCGTCGTCCATCCGACTTAGGCCGGATGTTGATTTTATGGCCCTAAGGACCCAAAAAACACATCAGTGGTATCAGAGACAGTCTTCTTGATCTATATTTTGCATTTATAAAATGTTTGTGATACATCATGTTTCTCTATGAGATGGAGGTTGTAAATTAAACTATTAAAATAGTCGTTTCCATATGACATTTTTATTTTCGAAAATTGTTTTTGAAAATTAGATTTAATTTTTAAAATCATGTGATAAGTTTAATAATTAGATCTTTAAAATTATATAATAATTTTAATGTAACTTAACGTTATGAGATATTTTAAGTTGTATATTTAGCAATTTTTATGAGATAAATTTTTGTTGATCTGTTATCATGCTAAATTGTTTAGTTGATAATGGTTCTATTAGTTCTTATTGATTATGTGATAATTCAACAAAAACTATTAGGATAGCCATTAAAAACTTTTTAGAAAATTATCCTATAATTTTTTAGGACTTGCTATGATTTAAAAATGTTGCAACAAATTAAATCCAAATACATGATTAGGGTAGCCCTCTCCCACAATTATTATTTTAATTGTTCTAATAATAATTTTGAACAAAGGCTATGATTAAATTGTTGCAACTCAAATTGTAAATGCCTAATACATGATTAGGATAGCATCCCTAAAATCCTTATAGTTGATAAGGACATTAATAAAAATTGTTAACCAATCCTAATAATTTCGAATTTAAGGATTCAACTAGTTGATAGGATTAACTAGTTTTAATGAAGCCATTTCAAGTCGATGTCACACAAATGAATAATAAGTATCCTTTAATGGACCATGATCCGGTCTAGTGTTTTTTTGACTAGTGTTGTGGATCACCCTAGCTCGACTGGGGATAATGATCCTGGCCTAGCCAAATCACAGGCCGTATTCTGCTGGACCGCGGTTGTCCCGGAATACAACTCTTGAAACAATGTAGTTTTACCGCAAGCACACGGTCTAGTGGCAAATGGGTACGATCACGGGGAGGAACTAATAACGGTAATCTATATGATTTACTAAGCTATTAGTGGAAAATTAGTTTTGAAAGAGTTGGTGTCACAATCATTCAATTATCGATATAAATTCAATATATAAAGATGTCTAGGGCTTGGGACTCCCCACTATAGATCTCAAGTAATTAATGCGAATTATGAATCTCAATATTACTAAACTTGGATTTAAAGTGAACTTTTCGTAAATAGATAAAGAACCAACGCACGCTCTCACGCTACGTAAGTCTATAGCAATCTAAACTAGAGCCTCGCTCTCTCGCAAGCCTAATTCAAAATACTAGCATTAAGATCGGCAATTATATCCAATCCCAGCTCAAGCTCGCTCTCACGCAACTTACGTTCATATCTAGATCGTGATAGTTCGTACTCGTTTCATCGTTGTGCAAACGAATATAAGTATAGAAATATAATAAAGATGCTAGCTTTGGTCGCTCCCACGCACCAAATCTAGTGAATCTCGATTATAGATCTAAGTCGAATATCGAGGGCTTTCCATAGATCAACATCCTCGCTCGAGCTCTCAAGATCCAATGGAAATCCCTAATTATCCGTAGTAATCCAATCATAATCTAACCTTTAACAATCCTAGCAACATGGCTATTCAATAATTTCACATATCAAACTTTAAATCCATATGGTTCATCCCTTTGCCCTAGAGAAAAGGAATTACTCACAAATCATCATGAAAATCACAAGAGAGAGATACCAATGTCAATTACAAGCTTCAACAATAAAATCAAGATCCAAGTCTGAAATCTCTCGTTAAAAGAAATCTCTAAACTAAAACTAAAACCTTGAATATTGTCACGCCCCGCTTCCCAGTATACTTGGGGCGAGGACGCGAGCGGGTCCGCATGTGCTTAAAGCAAAGAAGGGGTGATTATTTTTTTCTCTCTTCTTTGACTTAAGCACACTAAGCGTTTAATTAGCGAAGGTAGGTCCCTGCACGCGAGTTTCTCAGAAACAGCACAAATATTTATTACATTACATTACCAGCGTCCAAAGCAAATACACAAACAGTTAAGGCCTAGCATGGCCGTACAATCTGCTGAAAGCAAACACACCTAAAAATAACAATACAAATAATAAACTGAAATATAAACGTTCCGCTTTAGCCTTCCGCGGGGAGGATCTCAATGTCTTCGTAAATCTGATCAGTGGTGTTCACCTCTAAGATGGGATCCTCAAAAGTAGGGTCCTCAAGGTACTCTGTCTCTAAACCTAACATATATTTCATAAAACATTGAAATATATGTCAGCGATAAGCTCGGCAAGATATTTAAAGTAATGAAACGAGGAACAACTATAAGAGGACAAAAGAGCATTAGTACACAGTTATGAATAATAAGTGCAGAAAGGTAAAGTATGAGCATGCATGGATATTTTTGCAGTTAAAGGTAAAGAAGTTATAAGTAAAGTAAAACAGTTGTATGTTGAGTATTTGATTGTTTGTGCACGTGATAAGTCCATGCCTGGGTAGGTGAAATGTTCTCGATACACCTTATCACCGGTGGTTTTACCGTGACGCTCCACACATTGGCTGCCTCCACCGGAGGGGCCGTAATCGTGTTCGAGATACACTCACAAATCCTACTGCAATGGACCAACCCCACCCAAAGTGTACCGCCGTATACTGGAACACGAGCCAGACTAGTCATATGTGACCCTACTGGAACACGAGCCAGACTAGTCACACATGACCTGACGGGAGTAGCCAACTCGGCTTTTTGAGTATGTTTATTTATTGATTGAGTTTCACCCCATCTGTAGTCGATGGTTTCACCCCGTCTGTAGTCGACAGTTATCACATATGTGTAGTAACATACTCGTCTTTTCCAAGTTTGTTTATCTTGTTAACATGCGAAAAGCAATAGCAGTCCCGTTAAGTAAAAAGAGCAATAAGTAAAGTGAACATAATGTCTGGCTACTAGAATTTGTTAAACATATTGAAACCAGGTTTAAAGCTAAGTTTTAAAGACCAGGTTTGCAATTCATTCTACATATGTTTCCGAGGGTCGTGGTACACCCTCTGTTCCGTTTGGGTTCAATTTAATAACAAGTAAAGAAAGTTACTCTTAAAATGGATAAATATTGATAAAACGTTCATCTACTAAATAAATGCAACATGTGCGTTAAGAGTATGTTAAAATGGTATGTTACACTAATTTAAGCAGTTGTCCCAAATTTAATTACAATAAATACTTGCCTTGACGTGGGTGTGAGTGTCCAGGCGATGGTAACGTGATGCACGTTTTTCTGTGTCAATAGATTGGCGATATCAGTTCCATGGTTATTAACTAATTATAAGACATCAAATCAACCTATCAAAACATTATTAACTAACCAATTTAACGGAATTTGTTAACGACTTAAACTGATTAAGACGGTGTCGAAAACTGTTCTAAAATTTTATATAGACTATATATGGTAAAAATAGTTTTACTGCAGGAGGAAATATTTTTCTGAAGCTTATAGTAATTTTTTAGAATTTTTAAAAGATCAAAAACTATTTAAAAACTATTTTTCATTTAGTAACGTATTTATTCAGGAATTTATTCTGGGTGCAATCTACATCGGAAAGTTGCAAATGAGGTGTCAAAATGACCGTCTCGGATAGTTCTTTAACATATATTTTTCTCAACTATTAGTTTACGTAAAAATAAGAAGATATGGATTTTTGAACGAATTATACGTATTTATCTTTTAGGGTTAAAAATTAATTCTGGAAAATCTAAGCGTCGGATTGAGATGCAACTAGCACCATTGGGTCCAGAATGTCATTTCTGATTTTCTAGAGCTAGCCTCATATTTTTCTGGTCCCTATATAATTACTTATGGATTAAAAACCATAAAACCCATTTAATAATTAATTAAAAATACGAAAATACGAACATTTACGATATTTACAAGTTTGCCATTTCGATTTTTACCGTTGCAGCTTCGTCGTCCGTCGTTGCATGGCTGAGGGGGAGGGATCTCGACGACGGCTGCGAGGGGCTCGACGGCGGCGGAACACGGTCGACGAGCGGCGGCGATGCTCGGTGACCCGGTGGAGCGGCGCAGGCGGCGCTGTCGGTGGAGGGCACGGAGACGAAGCAGCGGTGGCGGGTCGAGGCCGTCGGAGCTGCGATCGGAAGCGGAAGACGACGGCGATGAGAGGCGGAGCAGCGGCGAGCTCGGGGCGTTGCGGTGATGGGTCGGAGCTCCGAGGAGGCGGGGGTTTCATGGCGACGTCGACGTACGGCGGGGTTCGGGGCTCTGCGTGGTCGGAGCTCCGGCGTGGGTCCACCGTGGAAGAAGAGATAGGGAGAGGGAGAGAGGTTTGAGCGGGAGAGAGGGTTGAGCGGGAGAGAGAGTTACGGTGGGGGGAGAGAGATATTGAGAGAGTCTGTGTGTGTTAGCCTAGGGGAGGGTTTTAATTATATAGGGTGAGAGAAAGATTGAGAGGGGGTAGATGAGAGGGTAGATGAGGGGGGTGTGTGGGTTAGCTAAGAGAGAGTGGGTAGGGTAGATACGGGCTGGGTTAGGTAATGGGATTAAGTAGGTAATTAGCAAGATAAAACCCAATTAACGAAAGGTCATTAGTGAAAATACAAAAAGCGAAAATTACGAAAATGCCCCTACTAGTAAACGTGTCTGAAAAATTACGAAAACATACCCACAGGATCGTATCGTCACGAGGATGGCGAATACGAAGACCGTTCCAGGGTTTGGCCTACGGAAATACTAGTTTTTGACCAAAACGTTTAGAAAGCGGGTGTGCGGGTTTCCTATTGAAACGATATCAGAAAATTACGAAATTAATGTGGAAAGCCCCAATTGATCATAGGATGCTACTGCAGAAGTTTGAAGTCGTTTTGAAAACGTTTGTATAGAAAATAAATTCATTGACCCAAAACTGCAATATCTGAAAATGAATTTTTTATCAGATCTTTTAGAGGTATTTGACGAAATCCGATTTTTCTAAAATACTCCATAACTAGTCTGATACTTCAAAATATTTTTATAGGAAATTTTTGAAATCAGTTTAAGACTGCTAACAAACCATTATAAAATACAATTAAAATTGAATTTTCTTTAAATACTTAATTTGAAAGTATTGGAAAAATACAGGCCGTTACATTCTACCCTCCTTAAAAGTAATTCCGTCCTCGGAATTTAAAAATATTTTTGAAACAAATAATTGATATTATAAAGAAGCTCAAGCAAATAAATGATAGAAAAGATAGTAATCTTTGTAAATCAGGTTGTAAATAACATGAAATGTGATAAGAAAATATGGGATGTCACTAATATATTTTATCACAATAGCTACTTTAGATTTATCAAGTAGGCAAAACATAAAATAATGGCATTACTCGGAAATGATAATGAGGATGATGACGACATCTGATCGAACTTGGGACATAAGGTGACAAGTCAGAAGCAAGCACACCAAAGAGAAGAACGGAACGTCTAGAATATATAAACGATGATTACATGGTCTCAATCATGTAAATTATCGCCATGACATACAAAAACGTGAGGACTAATCCAAAAGCATGCAAGCTGCTACAACGTAACCAGCAGAGCACCAAAGACTTCATCTGCCATGCTACCAAATTACAATCCAATATCCAGATCGTTACCAAAAGGCAGATATAAGGCCAACTCTCATGGATCAAGATCATTGTCACCACTGCTTCCAGCAATCTCCACCACATCCAACAGTAAGCCATCATCAAAGCTGTCCTCCAAATGAGAGCACAAGACTGGCGTCTCATCTCAACACCTAAGGCCAAAAGGAATCCAATACCCAATCCTAAAGATACTCCTTCCCAACACCATTGGTCGATATCTACAGCTAACACCATCAGCCCTAAGCAATTTAATGACCAAAAAATCACGAACCCAAAAACATTAAGGAGCGCCCCTAAGAAGCAATCGAAGCTGGGTAGCTCAAGGGGGAAGAACCAGAAAAAGGAGCTCCCAATGATACCAATGGCGGCGGGTTCCCAATATCCCGACCACACGGCCATAGCGAGGGAGGCGGCGAGGGTTGTCGCCAAGGCCAAAAGTCCCGCAACGGAACGTTGATGGGCCATCGGCGGCTGGCGATCCACGGCGGCGAGGGCTCCGACTGGCTGGCGATCCATGGCGGGGAGCTAGGGCCTACGGGATGGAGCGAAGCGGAAGCTGGCGGATCGGAGGTCGGAGTGGCGATGCGGGGTCCGATCGAGCTCGCTTGGGGGAGAGGCCGGGAGGAGGAGGGGGTGATGTCTGAGGGAAGCCACGGGGTGGCTTGGAGAGGAAGGAGAGGGGTTAAAACGGGGGGAGGGGCACCGAAGTCGGGGTTAGGTAGGGTAGGGTTCGGCGGGCACGAGTCTCGAGGGGGAAACGGACAAACGAAATAAAGAGGGGGGAAGAAGGTGGTCGGTGGGAAAGGAAGTCAAACCCTTGGAGAGAAAAGACGGGTACAAGATAGAAGTAGGGGCTAGAAGAGAAACACTAGCTCAAAAGACGCAAACAGCCTATACTTACACGTCAGGTTTGGCTCGTCTCAAATCACCAGCACTATCCTCCAATACTTCTGAGCGTCCTTCGATTCGCTTCCGTTGTCGAACTCGAACTTCTGGTGATCGAAAATTGAATGCTACCCTCCTTAGAATAAACGTAACTAGAGTTCAGGCGAACTAAAAGCGATTAGGAAGAATTATAAGAATTAGTAGAATGATCAGAAGGCAATCATTAGCTAAAGAAATGTTGCTAGTGATGAAGATCGATGGCGTTACAAAAGCATGGCTCAACCTGCATTGATGCAATGATTAGTTCGTTCGGCTTGGCTCGAAACTTGATAGGCCCAAGTGAACGGTTTCCTCTCATGAATTCAACACAGGATGATCAGGGATTTCAAACACTACTTTCTTGTTGTGACACTCGATAGTAGCGTAGAAATTTCCTAACCAATCCATGCCGAACATCGCATTGAAGTTTGTCATGTCGACTACCATAAAATCTGCGAACAACTCGTATCCACAAATCACTATGGGCAAAATCGACATCCAGTAGAAGTCCTCACTACTCCACTCGTAGTAGTGATGCTCAAGCGATTTGGTAAAAAGTCAACATGAATGAAATGTTTCTCTACAAATCCTCGGGATATGAAGTAGTGAGTGGCTCACGAATCAAAAGGGATATGGCTGGATAAGAGGCTATCAATACAATATCTTAGCAAAAGATAAAAAGTAACTCATGCATGTAATATAAGCACTATAAAAGAAGGGTGTAAGTAATACCTGAAATCACTTGTCAATCCGACTCAGTCCCCGCGGCTGTTATGGTGAAGATTTGACGCCTCGACTGGTTCTGCCTCGCTGCAATCAAACAAAGTAAATATTTGTGTACTAGTTTGCCCAAACGATCTGGTTAGTAATAATATTTATACTATTTCTGAAGTGTCTTGCAGAATGCAAGAGGACCTGCGTGGGCCACCACCAAAACCTGTCACGCCCCGCTTCCCAGTATACTTGGGGCGAGGACGCGAGCGGGTCCGCATGTGCTTAAAGCAAAGAAGGGGTGATTATTTTTTTCTCTCTTCTTTGACTTAAGCACACTAAGCGTTTAATTAGCGAAGGTAGGTCCCTGCACGCGAGTTTCTCAGAAACAGCACAAATATTTATTACATTACATTACCAGCGTCCAAAGCAAATACACAAACAGTTAAGGCCTAGCATGGCCGTACAATCTGCTGAAAGCAAACACACCTAAAAATAACAATACAAATAATAAACTGAAATATAAACGTTCCGCTTTAGCCTTCCGCGGGGAGGATCTCAATGTCTTCGTAAATCTGATCAGTGGTGTTCACCTCTAAGATGGGATCCTCAAAAGTAGGGTCCTCAAGGTACTCTGTCTCTAAACCTAACATATATTTCATAAAACATTGAAATATATGTCAGCGATAAGCTCGGCAAGATATTTAAAGTAATGAAACGAGGAACAACTATAAGAGGACAAAAGAGCGTTAGTACACAGTTATGAATAATAAGTGCAGAAAGGTAAAGTATGAGCATGCATGGATATTTTTGCGGTTAAAGGTAAAGAAGTTATAAGTAAAGTAAAACAGTTGTATGTTGAGTATTTGATTGTTTGTGCACGTGATAAGTCCATGCCTGGGTAGGTGAAATGTTCTCGATACACCTTATCACCGGTGGTTTTACCGTGACGCTCCACACATTGGCTGCCTCCACCGGAGGGGCCGTAATCGTGTTCGAGATACACTCACAAATCCTACTGCAATGGACCAACCCCACCCAAAGTGTACCGCCGTATACTGGAACACGAGCCAGACTAGTCATATGTGACCCTACTGGAACACGAGCCAGACTAGTCACACATGACCTGACGGGAGTAGCCAACTCGGCTTTTTGAGTATGTTTATTTATTGATTGAGTTTCACCCCATCTGTAGTCGATGGTTTCACCCCGTCTGTAGTCGACGGTTATCACATATGTGTAGTAACATACTCGTCTTTTCCAAGTTTGTTTATCTTGTTAACATGCGAAAAGCAATAGCAGTCCCGTTAAGTAAAAAGAGCAATAAGTAAAGTGAACATAATGTCTGGCTACTAGAATTTGTTAAACATATTGAAACCAGGTTTAAAGCTAAGTTTTAAAGACCAGGTTTGCAATTCATTCTACACATGTTTCCGAGGGTCGTGGTACACCCTCTGTTCCGTTTGGGTTCAATTTAATAACAAGTAAAGAAAGTTACTCTTAAAATGGATAAATATTGATAAAACGTTCATCTACTAAATAAATGCAACATGTGCGTTAAGAGTATGTTAAAATGGTATGTTACACTAATTTAAGCAGTTGTCCCAAATTTAATTACAATAAATACTTGCCTTGACGTGGGTGTGAGTGTCCAGGCGATGGTAACGTGATGCACGTTTTTCTGCGTCAATAGATTGGCGATATCAGTTCCATGGTTATTAACTAATTATAAGACATCAAATCAACCTATCAAAACATTATTAACTAACCAATTTAACGGAATTTGTTAACGACTTAAACTGATTAAGACGGTGTCGAAAACTGTTCTAAAATTTTATATAGACTATATATGGTAAAAATAGTTTTACTGCAGGAGGAAATATTTTTCTGAAGCTTATAGTAATTTTTTAGAATTTTTAAAAGATCAAAAACTATTTAAAAACTATTTTTCATTTAGTAACGTATTTATTCAGGAATTTATTCTGGGTGCAATCTACATCGGAAAGTTGCAAATGAGGTGTCAAAATGACCGTCTCGGATAGTTCTTTAACATATATTTTTCTCAACTATTAGTTTACGTAAAAATAAGAAGATATGGATTTTTGAACGAATTATACGTATTTATCTTTTAGGGTTAAAAATTAATTCTGGAAAATCTAAGCGTCGGATTGAGATGCAACTAGCGCCATTGGGTCCAGAATGTCATTTCTGATTTTCTAGAGCTAGCCTCATATTTTTCTGGTCCCTATATAATTACTTATGGATTAAAAACCATAAAACCCATTTAATAATTAATTAAAAATACGAAAATACGAACATTTACGATATTTACAAGTTTGCCATTTCGATTTTTACCGTTGCAGCTTCGTCGTTCGTCGTTGCATGGCTGAGGGGGAGGGATCTCGACGACGGCTGCGAGGGGCTCGACGGCGGCGGAACACGGTCGACGAGCGGCGGCGATGCTCGGTGACCCGATGGAGCGGCGCAGGCGGCGCTGTCGGTGGAGGGCACGGAGACGAAGCAGCGGTGGCGGGTCGAAGCCGTCGGAGCTGCGATCGGAAGCGGAAGACGACGGCGATGAGAGGCGGAGCAGCGGCGAGCTCGGGGCGTTGCGGTGATGGGTCGGAGCTCCGAGGAGGCGGGGGTTTCATGGCGACGTCGACGTACGGCGGGGTTCGGGGCTCTGCGTGGTCGGAGCTCCGGCGTGGGTCCACCGTGGAAGAAGAGATAGGGAGAGGGAGAGAGGTTTGAGCGGGAGAGAGGGTTGAGCGGGAGAGAGAGTTACGGTGGGGGGAGAGAGATATTGAGAGAGTCTGTGTGTGTTAGCCTAGGGGAGGGTTTTAATTATATAGGGTGAGAGAAAGATTGAGAGGGGGTAGATGAGAGGGTAGATGAGGGGGGTGTGTGGGTTAGCTGAGATAGAGTGGGTAGGGTAGATACGGGCTGGGTTAGGTAATGGGATTAAGTAGGTAATTAGCAAGATAAAACCCAATTAACGAAAGGTCATTAGTGAAAATACAAAAAGCGAAAATTACGAAAATGCCCCTACTAGTAAACGTGTCCGAAAAATTACGAAAACATACCCACAAGATCGTATCGTCACGAGGATGGCGAATACGAAGACCGTTCCAGGGTTTGGGCTACGGAAATACTAGTTTTTGACCAAAACGTTTAGAAAGCGGGTGTGCGGGTTTCCTATTGAAACGATATCAGAAAATTACGAAATTAATGTGGGAAGCCCCAATTGATCATAGGATGCTACTGCAGAAGTTTGAAGTTGTTTTGAAAACGTTTGTATAGAAAATAAATTCATTGACCCAAAACTGCAATATCTGAAAATGAATTTTTTATCAGATCTTTTAGAGGTATTTGAAGAAATCCGATTTTTCTAAAATACTCCATAACTAGTCTGATACTTCAAAATATTTTTATAGGAAATTTTTGAAATCAGTTTAAGACTGCTAACAAACCATTATAAAATACAATTAAAATTGAATTTTCTTTAAATACTTAATTTGAAAGTATTGGAAAAATACAGGCCGTTACAAATATAAAGTATGGAGTCTCCCCTTTGGGTTGCCTCTAGATCTGGCTATTTATATGTGCACAAAAAGATGCAAAAATCCTGACAATTCTACCCCTGGTCGGCCTTAAAGCCTAGTTTGTAATCTGGGCTGAAGGCGCCACTCAGCCGAGTAAACAGCTCACTCGGTCGAGTGAGGAATCTGCATCGGAATCGGAATATCAGTGTTCTGGGCTACTCAGACCACTCAGCCGAGTAGTCTACTCACTCTGCCGAGTGGAGTTTCAACTCGGTCGAGTGGAGTCTTCTGTAGATCCTCCAAAAAAACAAAGAAGTGTCAAATATTTTCTTCACAAAAGTTTGATCCACTCGGTCGGGTGAATCCTCACTCGATTGAGTGGAAATTCTCATTCGGCTGAGTACATTTCATCTCTCAATCAGGCTTGATTCGTTGCATCAGATTCACTCAGTTGAGTGAGCCGCTTCACTCAGTCGAGTGAGCTGCGTCACTCGGCCAAGTAGCCTGTAAATATTCTCAAAACTCCTTCTTCTTGCTTTCTCGTTGATTTCTTTGCCTATCTTCCTCTTCTACTCATCCTCCAGTGTTGTTAGCTCTTCGATATCATCATCAATGATAGCTCTTCGATATCATCATCAATGATTCTTCGGGACGTGTGTAAGCACTCATGGCTCTGAATCGCTCCCGATTGCTCCATATCTCCTGAAATCAGACGAAACCAAGAAATAGTAAAAATTATCACAAAATCATCGTATAATCATGAAAATCACAATATGAGCAATCGAAATGTCATGCAAAAATGCAGAAATAAAGTGTAAAATACGAGCATATCAAAATCCCCCAAGATTACCGTGTACTCGTCCTCGAGAAAGATGAGTACAAAGTGAACTTGGCGAATAAAAATAAAGATAAATCAAAGAAGATGAAAATGAAGTTGAAGATGGGAAAGTGCTAGATCATTCTCTCAGAACTCAGATTTGCTTACTCAGATAGCACGAGCTACAAATAAGAAACATAGCTAAAGCTTTTATTTCGATATCACATCATATGGGTGCATTTGATAGAAAAAACTACGAACAACGTGAATCGTCTGAAATATGAAATCATTTTAGAATCAGTATCATCTGAGGCATATAAATCGATAAACGATATTATAGACAACACACTTTTCAATTGAATGCTTCTAATTGGAGTATAAAATATATCACAAATTTCAAATCAAAAACAATAGAAAGAGATGGGTTTCATGAATTTCTTGCCAATTTTTCAATTCATAGACTTCGTTATACTCTAAGTCATCTCCTTAAGTATCAGAAATTACCAGCTTAGGTTGTCATGCACATATAGGTAGCCACTCTCTCACACATCATTGGATCCCCTCCCCCAAGCTTATCAATAAGCGTGGTGGTATCAAATAGAAAATGCAAATTTTTCCCATATATTTTTGTTGCTCCATATGAATAAAAATGAAAATAAGAAAGAAATAAGAAGTGATTGTGTATATACAATAGAACTTTTTTATAAACTCAAGAGATGATATCAATCTATATTATTGAGTAAGCATGGCACTAAGCCATGGCTCTCTATATATTCATCCTCAATGGGGAACTAAGAAGCACAAGGGACCCCCACTACTAAGTAGTGGGGTGTAATGGGGAGATAATGAGGGGAGGGAGGCCAAAAGCCTCCCTCAACTCACAACACTCTCCTTATCTCTCCATTACATTGGGTTAAGTATATGAATACTTCAGGATTCAATATGCTAATGAGATCGATACTTCTGGATCCAGAACCACTGTGGTTGCCTCGTTAAAACCTTAGATGTGGAAAACTCAGTGGAAAAAACCAGCAGCTTAAGGGAAAAGAGTACGACCAACTGGTGACTCCCCCTGATCCATACAAGCCTTATACTTGTAGGTCTTTTAGCTTTCATTAGGGATGGACACTTCAGGGTCTAGAGTTAAATGATGTTGCCTCATTAAAACCTTTGGCTATGGAAACCCTAGTGGGAAAACACATAGCTAAGGAAAAAGAGTATAATACTAATATCAACTCCCCCTGATCTGTACAAGCTTCAAGTTTGCAGATCTCCTATGTATTTATACAATCATTTCCTATTCGTGTATACATCCCTCATGCTCTGAAAGCAAATAAAATCATTACTCATCTATACAAGTTTCAATCATATCTAGCGGCTACTGGAAAACAATGGTGATCTGGAGTGGTATGCTATTCGAAGTTGGTAGATGACTCCATGTATGTATTCTTTTACTCGGTCTTCACTGTGTCTGTAAGGTACTGCTGGACCTGGCTGAGCGTATTCTAGACTTGATTCTTGGATGATGAGCTTCTCAAAAGATGTAGACTTTGGAAGATGATGTGAAGATCTTTAGGAGGTGGCCGGCCATTTGTGCTTAGTCATCGCAAAGATCAGTAAACCGGCATATGCGATATATATTTCTTAACCCTTGGAAGTTACGCAGAAGCAGCTTATCCTTGGTCCAGTGGTGCTCTCCAGGGCAGTACTACACATGGCTAACAGCTTTACTGCAGACGGTCTAATAGAGACACATGTAGTTGGCCAGATAAAGGAGTGTAAGTAGTACATTAGAGCAGGCTCTTCAGGACCTAGGATGTACTCCCCCTCTTCCAGTGACTGGAAGGCGTCATAAAAGCCTTTATTTTTAATAGATTGCAAATGGACATCTTTCTTCATAAACTCCTGGTGTATGAAGAATATAAAAGGATTCCACCACGAAAGTGTTTTAATCTGTAAGCCGAGACAATACCTTGTTTTGCCTAAGTATTTCAATTTGAAGGTATGCTAAAGGCTATCAGATATCTTAATGGTCTCTGCATGAGATCCTATTAAATTTTAGTCGTCTACATATAAGGCGACTATTACAAACCATGTCCTCGTTCTTTTGATAAAGATACACAGGCAGACTTCATTATTAGTGAATCCTTGTTCAGCAAGAAAATCGCTAAATATGTTATACCATATTTTTATAGATTGCTTAATATCATATAATGATCTTTGAAGCAATTATAGAGAAGACATTCCTACGTCTTTTTTCATCTCTGGGGTAGAGAAACCCTTTTGGAAGCTACATATAGAGCTCTATATCTATATAGCCGTATAGATATGTAGTCACAACATCCATGAGCTGCAATTCTTGGCTCTTCCAGAGTCATTTAGGCTTAGTATGAAATAGGAAAAATGATCACATTTCCTTCATTTCTTATCCTTATGGAAATCCAACTTATAATCCACAGGTTTTACACATTCACGTGTTGGGACTACTGGTCCAAAGACTTCGCGTTCCAAGAGTGAGTCCAGCTCTACTCTTATTGCATCGTCCCACTTTGGCTAATCTATGCGTTTATGCTATAGAAAAGTGGGTTGAACGTCATCGTCGTATTCAGCGACGTGAACGGCAATAGCGAAAGCAAAATCTTCGTCGACGACTGTGCTATATTTGTCCAGTACCTCTCCAGTACGTACGTAATATAATGATGTTTCTCCTATTGTTTCCTCTGCAGGAGAAATCAGGAGGGGAGTGGTCGCTGGTCTGAGCGCAGCACCCTGTGGAGGGATCATTCTAATATCTTCGAGAATCTTCCTCTTTCGAGGAACTTTATCTTTTGAACCTGGCAGGCGTCCTCTTTTCAATTGAGGTATGGCCAAATCTACTGCAGGTGGATTGCATCCATCTATGGGGATGTCAATCCTAGCTGGCGTGTTAGCAGCAGGGACGTGTGAACGAACAGGCTTATGGTTGTCCGTGAATTTATCCGCCAATTGATGTACATTTGTCTGAATGTGAAGGATCTTCTAGATCTCATCTTCACACAGAAATAATATGTGGATCATAACGAGATTAGGACTTTTGTGTCACATGATATGGCCTCAGAAGCTTCAGGCTTCTTAAGACTGTGTGCCTATTATAATGAGACTTTGCTCATCAAATTCACAGTTATCAAGACGTGGTGCTATGGGGACATAAATTAGCACATCCAAACACTCTCAAATGACATATGTTTGGTGGTGAACCATAAGCAAGCGGTATCAGCAATAAGATATGGCCACAAGAGGGCCGTATCGTGATAAGCGATGCGGAATACAGTACGACATATCCCTAAAAATCCACAGGCAACTGGGATTTAACATTGGACGTAAAATCCATTCGAGTCCCTTTATCAGAAACTCTGTTAACCCATTCTGAGTATGAACATGCTACAGG
The DNA here is from genome assembly GCA_030789695.1 of Scilla litardierei. NCBI lineage: Eukaryota > Viridiplantae > Streptophyta > Magnoliopsida > Asparagales > Asparagaceae > Scilla > Scilla litardierei. Next base: position 266,564,975 of record CM061133.1, on the reverse strand, counting down.
ATGTTCAATTTCATTGCTAGTTGCTTGGAAGTAGTCTTGAAAGACATGTGTAGTTAATTCATGCATATTATCAGTTTTTAAGAAAGCTAGGTTACGGGTGAACAAAAAGGCACTTATATGACCATCTAGTAGATGCATCTATCAGTATAATGAAGTACCGAAATGGGCCACTTGCTGGGTGAATAGGCCTGCAAAGGTCACCATGTATTCTCTCAATCAAGCCAGGAGACTCTAATCCCACTTTTAGGAGGGAAAGTCTCTCTATAAGTCTTCCCTTATGAGAAAGGGGGACACGGAAACTCAACCTTTTGAAGAATTTGGTTCTCCAAGTGATTCATTTGACGATTCGTCCATCATCGTTGATCCAGGATGACCAAATCCATTGTGCCAGAGTTGAAAACTCTGGCAATGAAAGGCACTTTTGGTGCTCAGTCATGTTGGCTTTTTATCAGATGAATATCTGTAATGGTAGGGGCTCGACGGGGGGTCCAATGAATCGTTTGTAGATGGTCTTCTGGCCATCCGTTTTGACGTGTTATATAAGGATATTCACTATTATTATCCATAGTTTCCAAGGTATGTTTGTTTTAAATGAAATATCCTTGAAACTTGGGAGATTCCTATATGATTAAGGAAAGAAATTTGCATCTTATAGTCTTGTTGTATGTGGGAGCAATTTTAATGCTTCACTAGTGCATCTAAGCACTGTCCACAATATATCACATTTCATCTATATATCAGAATGAATAGAAAAGCTAAATATCATTCATAAAGTTCCAAAAAGGAAATACAAATGAAGGAAACTAGTATTTAAAATGCAAAAATAAAAGCAAGATAAGGCTCAATCGAGCAGGTCAACATTCTCGAAGTCTTGTGCAGTGAACTTGGTCGGAGCTTGAATATCCGCCAGGTTTGTTTTAGGGGGAGGCTTCAGGCTTACCTGATACAGGTCCTGGAGGTGGCGAGGAGTGTGACAGTTTCTGGACCAATGTCCAGTCATGCCACATCTATGACATTTGTCCTCCCAGTTCTTCTTTGGAATTGGCACTGGACCAGTGTTCTTACGATTCAATGTGAAGTTTTTGATCCCCTTGTTGTTGTTGTTCTGGGGTGGTGCTCTTGCTGGCTTCACTTCAGCTTTCCCTTTGTTCTTTCTAGCCTTCTTCTTGTTTTTTCACTTCTAGAGAGAAACATGGTGGGCTTCAAGGAGAGGGGCAATACCAGCAGGGTGCAGATTATGAGTGGCAAGTAGTAAATCTCTATTCTACTCTATCCTAAGAAGGCAAGGGAGCAAATCAGAGAACTTCGTGAAGTTGCGTTCACGGTACTTTTGCATGAGGATTGCATCTTTCTCGTGGAATGAGGTAAATTTCTTTTCCAACATGCAATGCTCCGAGACTTCTTCACCACACAACTTCAGGTGTATGGTGATATTATGAAGTGCTGAGTTGTACTCAGCAACGGACTTATAGTCCTGAAGATGGAGATTTCCCCACTCATAACTGGCACGTGGTAGTATGACATCAATTTGATGACTATAATATGCCTCAAGCGATGTCCACAACTCAAGAGGATCATCTACCGTTAAGTATTCGGCCTTTAAGGTCCGATCTATGTGTCTCCTGATATAGATAATGGCTTTTGCCTTATCCATGTCGGAGACAACAGTAGTAGAACTGCCAGCTGGCTCGGCCGCTGCAGGGGCATTGCTAGCAGTTGTCTCGGCCGCTGCGGGGGCCAAAATTGAGTGAAGGAGTGCAATTGAACGCAAATGGAACTTCAGGTCCACTCGCCAGCTCAAGTATTTCTTTCCTGCTGCGTAAAGGACCTCGAAATCGACGCTAGCTAATTTTGACATTTATCTATGCAATTAAATACGCATGAATTAATATTTGTGAAAAATAAATTAATGCAAAGTAAATAAACAGTCATGTAGGGATCGACCAGATACCCTTACAAACAACATGTCCAAAAATGTCCAAATACAGTCCATAAAATGAAATACAAAAAGAAATGAAAAATACAACTTGGAAACCCATTTTGGGTCCCAGAATAATTCAGATTTCATCTTCGTCTTCATTTTGGCTGTGCTCCGGCCTTTTGGCATTTTACATTATAACCTCACTACAATATCTCTCAAAAAAGAAAAGAAAGCAAGTAATATAAAAAAGTGTCTAAAAATGGCCGATCCCAAAGCACAAGACTGATTTATTTACAACATCCACGCAGTTTATATATGCTACAGGCAATATAAAAAATGAACCACGCAAACACACAAGTATAATCAATACATTTATTCAACACCGCAGGAAATTTTATTGGATAAATATATTTAATTTATGTTAAAAAGTTACTTGGACCACGGGGAAACGTCATTACCCGTTAGGTTAGATAACTAACCTAACGATAGAGCGGTCTCAGGATCCATGTAATGATTTTAACGTAAATTAATATTTATTTTTTCCAATTAAAAAATTAAGCGATAATTAATGAACCAAACAAAAAATTCATTAACCAATTTTTAATTTGCGCCAAAAAAATGAAAAGAGTTAATCAAACACAATATCATCAGCCTGATATTCCCTGATTTTTTTGTATTTTTTCAGAATTTATTCCTTTTTTCGATTTTTCTAGATTTATCAGGAATTTTCAGGGTATAATTGGGTATTTTATGAATTTAAAATTAAATGGCTTGTAGGACAGAGGCCTACGGGCTGGCTGCGGGCTACATGCCCGTTTGCCAAAAAACACCCACGTTTTTTTTTTGTTTTTTTACTGGGCTCATGACCCATCATGTGAGTTTTTCTCCCCCTCACCCTATGGTTAGGTGTAAAGGGGGGAAGGGTTTCGGAAATAAATGACATGTAATAGTCATGAATTCCAATAAGAATTTCATTAACTATACATTTCTTGTTTTCCATATGCATAACAAACCCTTGCATATATATTTGAAGGAACTAAATGTACATGCATGTTAATCTCCACTTATGTATATATGTGTGTATAATGGTCTTATGTTACACAATATTTGCATAAAATTAATTTAATCAACAAGATTAAATTTAATCACCAAAAATTTAATCAACTAGATTAAATCATTCACGGTTTGTTGTTTCCATACTATTTACAGAAAAATAATTTAACCACATAGATTAAATCTAGTTTATTAGCAAAACAGATCCCAAATAAGGTAAAGAATTCATTTGAAAATATTAAATCAAAAAAATCTTTCAAAAATTGGCATGTAGATCACATTACCAAATTAAACAATTGTCCCCATGTGCACTGGCCATTTATATAAACAGAAGTGCATCATAAATATTTCTTATCCCTTTGATAAATTGATAGTAAAAGATATGTATGGTTATCAACTGGCCATTTAATGACCCATCATCAATCAATTTATCAATCAGAGTAGTGGGATCATCAGAATGAGCATTGCCGCCAGAGAGAATCAAAAATTTGGCCGGATCACAAAACAATGGCGGGGACAAATTCCCTCAGGCCAGATTACACATGGCAACAGCAAAGGGGCGGGCAACCTGCGGGCGCAGGCGGCGGCGGTCCGATGAAATTTTTTTAAAATAATTAATCTATTAAAAACGGATTTAAAATGGGTTTTTAACAGTAAATCAGTGTTTAGAAAATATGAATTTCTAGCTATAGTTTATACTATAGATCTTGTAGAAAATAATTATCACAGATATAACATGCTCATCTGAAAAAGATGATCTAGAGAAAATTTTACCTCTAGATTCTACCCGCCAGTCTAGCGAAGGTTGGAGAAGGAATCCCTATCTGCGTCCTCGCAGTTCGTCCGTCGGCAGGGATTCGGCTCAGCTTCAGAGCGTGCTGATAACATGTTATAAACTCAAGAGATGATATCAATCTAAATTATTGAGTAGTCATGGCACTAAGCCATGGCTCTCTATATATTCATCCTCAATGGGGAACTAAGAAGCCCAAGGGACCCCCACTACTAAGTAGTGGGGTGTAATGGGGAGATAATGAAGGGAGGGAGGCCAAAAGCCTCCCTCAACTCACATCAACTTTCTTTTTTTCTTCTTTTTTCTCTCTTTTTTCTCTTTGTTTTTTTAAATTTATATACACATGAACAATCCCAAATAAAGATACAAAGATTGAAAATTTTCTTTTCTTTTGAGATTTTGGGATTCATGGAGCTTATTCTTTTTAGTATGGGGAAGATGCAAAGATAAGAATCACTAAAGTGGAGATTCACCAATGACTATAAGTATAGAAATGATTTTAAAGATATGTGGAGAAAGAATATAAGATAGCGCTCGGTCACTCTTTTGTATGTGCACAAAAACTTCAGTAGGGTAATGTAATCTACATAGTTTGATATCAAAAAGTAAACTAATCTAATCATATTAAATGACAATCAAATCATTCAACCTGGAAGTTCAATACACATTTCATGCAAATAAGAAGTGATAATAAGATACAAAGCAGTACTCCAAGTAATAGGCAGTCAAAGTATGAAGCTTGGTGTGTTTTCTGTAAAGAGTATACAATAATGTAATTCCCAGACTTAGCCAACGCTAAAATTCATTCATAAAAAAATAAAACACGATGGAAGTTCTTTTTCTCAAATGCACGACAATATATCGTATATGACATCAGAAATAAAGAGCAATAGCTTGGCAAGAGATACGTGCATAAGAGTAAAGCGGCTCCAAGCTATAATCATCATAAGGAATTCATCTCTAGCGAAGAAAGTAAAAGAAATAAAGATAAAATAAAAACTAACTATACACATGCAAAGCACTCCAAAAATAAAGAAAAAATGATGCATGGCAATACAAATGAAAAAGGGCATGAACATAAGCGAAAAATAAAGATGAAAATGAAGAAAATAAAAAGTGTGTGTGTACACTCACTCTCCAAAAAAACATCACATTGTCCTCAATGTGCGTAGTGTGGCACTATGACATATAAGATAGGGATGGGTGGGTGTGGATGTAGTATGATGCAAAATAAAAGAAAATAAAGAAAATAAAAGATGATGATGTATGCAAATGGTGTATGCAAACAAGTATGTAAAGTGATGAATGGATGCAGCATGGTCGATGATATATGCAAGATGGATACAAGATGGTGGCCCAGAAATACATACTCTCCCCCAAACTGATATATATAGTGCCCTATAAAATGGTGAAGACAGATGTGCAAACAAAATAATAGGGTAAGGGGTAAGGCAAAAATATGACAGGCATCAAAAGTACGTGCTTAAACTGGTGGTGCAGTGTCATCACCTCCCTGTGGTGGGGGTAGTGATGGCGGTGGTGCAGACTACTGAGGGGCAGACTGGGGTGCTGGCTGTGGCTGCTGCTCCAGGTACTGAAGAATCTAGTTCAGCGTGAGCTGAATACCAGGAATTATGTTGACACGGTCCTGCTGGGCAGCAACGGTAGCTGTGAGAGCCCTAAAATCCACTCTAAGCCCGCTCACTGTCATCTCGACTGGGAGGTTCAAGTCAAGGATGTAGGTAGAAAAGGTAGAGGATCGAACAGGTGGTGGACAGGGGTGTCTCACACGGCCTCCAAAAACAAGTGGGGCCATTATCGGGTGTGTGTGCGGTGTCGTGCTCACAACAAGACACTCAACCTTTAGTAAGGGCTGAGACGCAAGAACCCTCTCAGAAGCATGTGCAATGGCTGAGGAGGATGGGACATCTGCAGAGGACGAGGCAGGCAGAGAGGTCGTGGCAACAGCTATGGTGGCAGACACCACGATGCTCTCGGAATATACAGCCGCGACAGAGACATAGGCATCACAGCTGAGGAGGTCGTGAAATTAGCAGAGAATGACTCACTAGGAGTCAAAAAAATCAGGGGTGGTTAGGGTCTCGGTGGTCACGAAGGAAGAAGGCTCGCCACTCTCAAAAGTCATGGAGTCGGTGCTCTCAAAGCTCATATACAAAATGGGATCTACTCTAAGTGGCACAGAAGAGGCGGTGGGAACAGACACAGCAACAGAAGATCTCTCGACACGAGCAGAAGTGTGGACAGATGTGCCGGGCTCGGGGATCGGATCAGAGGCAGGCCGAGGAATCTGGATCTCAGGGGCAAGAGGGTCGAGAAAGGGCTCCTGCTGGTCGCCATCGGGCTCTAGCACGAAGACATATGGGTGAGGAGGTCCATTTGGGGCCTCCACTCCCCACCTGCGGGTCCAATGTGGGTCCAAGCGGGACTCAGAAGCACCATATAATCTGCAGAAAACGGACCCTGTAGCCAGACCCAATGTCGCTGACCATAGGGTCAGAGCATCTTCATACGGGCCAATACATTGAGAGATAGTGAAGTGGGGCCCGTAGGACGACGTAAACCGGTAGGAAGCTCATTCCCACAAATGGGATCTAGGAGGGTAATCAGACCGCTACAACATATCGCCTTCTTAGAGGCGACCATGGAAAATATGTTGTCTAAATACCACCTAGCTACATCTATAGAAATGGCAGAGACAAAGACGTCCATGTCGCCCTCTAAGGCTCTCTCCCTAGTCATCGCGTAGAGCATGAAGAGTTCCGACATGGACACCATCCTAACTTTTGGCATGGCCAAAATGGGAGTCGCCAAAAAGGCATTGTGCAATTAGCAGGCAAGGGTGGACTATGGAGGAGGCATTGGCCTGGCTATGGTCAAAGTGGTGCGTGCCAGTGATCATGTCCCAGAAAGCATCAGAAGCAAAGGCAGACGGGGTGTGGTGCGTGGGACCGTAAGCTCGTTCGGGGTCTGCGACAGGGGCCAGTGAAAGTAAGCTCAGAGCATGTTGTGCGAAATCTCGCACTCACGATCCATAAGCCTAAAAGAATATCCCATGGGAGTCCTATGAATAGACCTCAAGATCTCGAGGGTCGATCGGACAAAGGTGTCCGCCGACACCAACAAAAATTCGCGACACCCCACGTTGTCATACAACTAGAGCAGGCCATGTAGTACCCCTAAGCTCTCGAGTGTGTCGAAATGCTCGAACCTAGTAGGTACGATCTAATGCTTGAAAAGCCCCTCAAAATTGACACGGCGTGCATCATCTCTGAAGGTGATCCCAAGCGTGTCGATCACAGGGGCAGGCTGTGCTGATGGGGGTGGAATAAGTGTAATGGAAGCTGGGAGTGTGGGAGGTGGAATAGATGCAGTGGAAGCTGGGAGTGTGAGAGGTGGATCGCTATGCTGCGGGGACTCTGCTCTAGAGGAAGAAGGGCCGGGGTCACCAGTCTTCTTCCACTTGGCAACGGGCTCATGTGCGCTAGACCTAGTACAACATGGGGTGCATAGAGGCATTAGTAAATGCCGTGAGACATGTAGCAGTCGCAAGATGCTCAAAATAAAATAAGAAATGAGTGTACCAAGGACGATGCGACTCCACGCAAGCAAAATGAGCGAGAGGTACCTCCCCTAAGCTCTAAATCAGCATATGATCTCCCACAATCTATCCTGAAGCACAAAAAAGTTGAATTAGCAATGAATCTCATAAAATTTTGGGGCTAATCAAGAGTATAAGGCGAGAAATAGGGTTGAAATAGGAATGGGGTTGGATTTGAGCTTATGAAGAGAATAGGAGAAGAAAGCGGAGAAATAGGGCGAGATGGGGAGGGGATCACCGGAGGTGGGCCGCCAGGAGTCGCTGGAGTGAGTGTCGTTGACTAGTGGGGGCGACGACCTCAGGCGAGTGGGCAGAAGGCCTTGAGCGAGTGGGAGCTGGGTTCGAGCGAGTCGGAGGGAAGGGGAAGGGGCAGTAGCTCGAAGTGATTTGGGGATTTGGGTGAGTCTGATTTCAGATTTTATAAGGTGGCCCGCTTTAATTCACTCTGCCGAGTGACGATTTTTACTCGGCCGAGTAGCTCAATCCCACAAAATTTTGAATTTTGGCGCTTCGGCTGAGTCGAGTGACTCGGTCGAGTGGTTCTAGTCACTCGAACAAGTGACGAATAGAAACAGAGTGCAAGTTTTTGATGGCTCTATTGCAGTCTGCTACTCGGTCGAGTGAAATTAGTCACTCGGTCGAGTGAACTAATGACTCGACCGAGTATAATGGCCTTGCACAGCATGTTTTTAGGGTTTCAGGAATAGAATACACTCGGTCTAGTGACAAAGTCGCTCCAACCGAGTGGTATAAAATTTTCAGAAAGAGATTTTTGAGACTTCCCTGCCAGTTTGTCACTCGGGCGAGTGACCTCTCCACTCGGCCAAGTGAGAATCCCACTCAGCCGAGTAGGCTGTCTGCTTCAGCTCTCTACTCTCTGTTTTTCTCTAGTTTCTGTTTCTTCCTCTCCCGTTGGTTTCTTCCGTCCTTTGGCATTTAAGCGCGTCCCTGGAGGTGCTCTCCATCGCCATGGCTACCCTCCATTGAATGGTTTCCTCGTATCTTCTTTCTGCATGGAAAAACGTTGCCCGTTGTTAGATTTTTATTATACTATTGACTCTCTAAACTTTAAAATTTTAAAATGAAAATGAAAACTAAAATTCGCCAAAAGAACTAAGATAGAACGTCGGGTTGTCTCCCAATAAGCGCTGGTTTAAGGTCATGAGCTCGACCCCTTAAGATTTCTTTGTTTAGCGCGTGATTTTCGACGCATAGGAGAGGCGCGTGTAAAACTTCTCGGGGAGGCCGTGAGGGTTCAGATGTTACGCTTTGTCTTGCTTAGCCTCCTTAAAGCGTGCTTCATCTATAATGGTATTGAGGGATGACTCCCCCAAGCTTTTGTTCTTGGCTTCCTTTGGCTTTTTTGGCGGTGAAGATGTGTTCGCCGGTGGTGCTTTCTTTCTTTGCTTCACCATAGAGACCTTATAGAGCTCTCTAATCATTATGACATCAGCTTCATTCTCCTCTTCCTTGGTGAGAGGATCCGGTGTATCTCCAATTGAAGCGCCATTTTCATAAATTGGCACTCCATCAAGACTATCTGTGTGCAAAGCTCCAATGGCATATGGCATGGCTTCATCGATGACCTCGTCAAGGAGGGTAGGCAAACTTCGGGTCCAAGTCTCTTAAGGTAGATGCTCTTTATTTCACCGGCAGGATATCCCACGAAGTAGTGCTTGAGTCTTTGCACATTAACCTTGAATGATGCACCGTTGTTTCCATCGATCTATATAGCTCCTACAAGGTGTATATGGCGTATGGTGAATGGTCCAGACCAACGGAATCATAACTCTCCGGGGAAAAGTCTAGCCTTGAGTTGAATAGTAAGACCTTGTCTCCAACATTGAAGCTCTTTACCGTAATGCGGGCATCATGGAGGATCTTGGTCCTTTCTTTGTATATTATGGAACTCTCGTGGCATCCCTTCTAATTTCATTCAGCGTGTTGATATCGAGGAATCGTCGTACTACCGCGCTCTTGTAGTCATAATTTAGAGTTTTGATGGCCCAATAAGCACGGTGCTCTAATTCTACTGGAAAGTGACATGCCTTTCCATACACTAGTCGGTAAGGGGTCGTACTGATGGGGGTCTTAAAGGCCGTGTGGTATGCCCATACTGCGTCGTTCAGTTTCATAGACCAATCTTTCCTTGATTTGTCAACCTTCTTTTCCAGAATTTGCTTGATTTCCCGATTTGATACTACTACTTGTCCACTAGTTTGGGGATGATATGCCAATCTGACTCTGTGGTGCACCCCGTACTTCTTTAGCATGGCTTCGAACTTGCTCTCTATGAAGTGGATCCCTCCATCGCTTATCAATGTTCGTGGTACTCCAAAGCGTGGAATATGTTTTGCTTGAAGAATTTGGTGACCACACTTGCGTCATTGGTAAGGGTGGAAATAGCTTCCACCCACCTTGAAACATAATCAACGGCCACCAGTATATATTTATTCCCCTTGCTTGATGGAAAAGATCCCATGAAATCAACTCCCCAACAATCAAAGAGCTCAATCTCCAAGATGGGTTTCATTGGCATCTCATTTCGTCTAGATATGTTCCCCGTTCTTTGGCATCTATCACACTTTTTTATGAACTCGTGTGTGTCTCTGTACGTAGTTGGCCAATAGAATCCACATTGCAATATCTTAGCGGTGGTTTTGGAAGTGCTGCATGTCCTCCACATGGCATATCGTGACAATGTGAGATGATGGAATTGGCTTAGTCTTTTGAGATGCATCTCCGTATAATCTCATCCTTGCATAACTTAAAGTGGTATGGATCTTCCTAAAAATAGCTCCATGCTTCATGCATGAATCTCCTTCTTTGTTGCATAGTCATCACATATGATTTAATGCCGCAAGCTAAATAATTCACAAAGTCCGCAAACCAAGGCACTTCCAGGGTTCTAAAGGAAAGGAGCTTCTCATTGGCAAATGTGTCATCGATATGCAAGCTCTCATCTTGTCCATCACAAATTTGCTTTGATAGATGGTCCGCTACAAGATTGTTCGTCCCTTTTTGTCTCTGATTTCTAGGTCAAATTCTTGTAGGAGGAGAACCCATCTTATTAGCCTATGCTTGGCTTTATTTTTACTCAATAGGTACTTCAATGCCGCATGGTTTGTATGCACAATCACATTTGATCCATGAAGGTACGAGCGGAACTTCTCAATAGAGTAGACTATGGCTAAGAGCTCCTTTTCAGTGGTAGTGTAGTTCCTTTGTGCTTCATCCAAAGTCGTGCTTGCATAATAAATAGCATGTAGCTTCTTTTCCTTTCTTTCCCAACATTGCTCCGACTGCTTGGTCACTAGCATTACACATTAACTCAAAAGGAAGAGTCCAATCTGGAGGTTGTATAATTGGGGCTGAGATAAGGGCCTCCTTTAGTGTGCTTGAATGCATGCAAGAAATCATCAGAAAATACAAAAGGTGCATCTTTAGCAAGCAAAGCTATAAGAGGGTGGGCAATTTGAGCAAAATCCTTGATAAAGCGGTGGTAAAACCCCACATGACCAATGAATCCTCTAATGTCCTTAACATTAATGGAAGGAGGTAGCTTTTTTATTACCTCAAGTTTAGCCTTATCCACCTCAATCCCTCTCGATGAAACAAGGTGCCCAAGAACTATACCCTGAGTGACCATAAAATTGCATTTTTTCCCCATTGTGTGTCCGATTATTTTGTTGTCATCTTTTTAAAAATTTAGTTAAATTAGCCAAACATGAGTCAAATTCACTGCCATACACATAAAAATCATCCATAAAGACTTCCATGATGTCTTCAATATAATCAGAAAAGATGGATGGCGTGCACCTTTGAAAGGTGGCGGGAGCATTACAAAGTCCAAAGGGAATCCTACGGTATGCATAGGTGCCGCAGAGACATGTGAAAGTGGTCTTTTCTTGGTCGTCTTAATGAAGGGAAATCTGAAAGAATCTCGAATACCCGTCCAAATAGCAAAAATATTTGTGTTTAGTGAGGCGTTCCAGCATTTGGTCAATGAAGGGTAATGGGTAATGGTCTTTTCGGGTGGCTTTCTTCAATTTTCTGTAATCAATGCACATGCACGAACCCATCACCGTTCGTGTGGATATAGATTCTCCCTTATCGATTTTATCACTGTCATTCCTCCCATCTTCGGAACGATATGAACTGGGCCCACCCATCTGCTGTCAGAAACAGGATCGAAAATATCGGCTTCAAGCAGTCCAAGGATGTCTTTTTTAACCACTTCCTTCATGTTGGGACTTAATCTCCTTTGAGGCTCTATGGAGGTGGCATCAGTGTCTTCTAGGTGGATCCTATGGGTACATAGCTTAGGACTATTCCCCTTAAGGTCAGAAATGTTGTAGCCAAGGACATCCCTATGACTTTTAAGAACATTCAGAAGGTTCTCAAGCTGATTGTGATTAAGACTAGCATTAACAATCACAGGATAATTCAATTTATCACCCAAAAATGCATATATCAAGTTAGGGGGTAATTGTTTCAGTTCTACCTCAGGTGGCTATGTTCCCTGTTCCCTTTTCCTGTGAAAACATAGCATCTTCGGCCTCATCTTTGTCTCTTCTTCTTCAAAAGATAGGCTTTTGCATGCGTACTCAAAATTATCGCTCGGTGAAAATGGGGCGTCAAAGTATATGCTAGGCGACTCTTCTCCCGTATCGATGGAATTACCGCTCTCCTCTTGTCCACACCTATCATCAAGAGATAAGGCAGTGCATAAGCTGGTGCCACAAGAGGAGTCATTAAGTGCACTTCCTTGAATTTCAGTATCCCAAGGTCGTTCTTCATGAGCTCTGGTTTCCACGGTGCATGCTTCACCGCCTTCATTCATTATTGGTTGAGGTACTTCATCAGCCTTAAGATGTAGCTCGTTTTCCTCAACATAGAATCTAACGCTGCCCTCGATAGTTCCCTCTGGAGTGATTTGGTTTATGATGAAGTCGGCAAATTTTTGCTCAATTCGATCCATCATGTTAATGGCAATAGGTCTGGTGGCCCAAACATCATCCACGAGTACTCCCAGTAAAGACGCACATGTTTCATCATGTTGTGGGTTAGAGTCTGTACTGATCATCGCGTCTCCCAGATAAGCCTGCTCAAAACCAATAGAACAATCTGGAGAGAACTGTTAGCACGATAGAAGAATAAAAAGGAAATAAAGAAAATGAAAAAGAAATAGCCAAGTAAAAATATAGAAAACAATAGCCTCCTCGGTAACGGCGCTAAAAACTTGGTCATCCCGAAATACAACTCCAGAAACAATGTAGTTTTACAGTAAGCACCCAGTCTAGTGGCAATCGGGTATCGATCACGTGGAAGAACTAATAATGGTAATCTATATGATTTACTAAGATATTGGTGGAAAATTAGTTTTGAAAGAGTTGGTGTCACAATCGTTCAAGTATCGATGTAAATTTAATATATAACGATATCTAGGGCTTGGGAATCCCCACTATAGATCTCAAGTAATGAATACGAATTATGAATCTCAATATTACTAAACTTGCGTTTAAGGAGAACTTGTCATAACTAAATAAAGAACCAACGCACGCTCTCGTACTACGTAAGTCTATAGCAATCTAAACTAGAGCCTCGCTCTCACGCAAGCCTAGTTCAAAATACTAGCATTCAGCTCAAGCTCGTTCTTGCGTAACTTAAGTTCAGATTAAGATCGTGATAGTTCGTACTCGTTTCACCGTCGTGCAAATGAATATAAGTACAGAAATAAAATAAAGATGCTAGCTTTGGTCGCTCTCGTGCACCAAATCTAGTTAATCTCGATTATAGATCTAAGTCGAATATCTAGGGCTTCCCATAGATCAGGATCCTCTCTCAAGCTCTCAAAATCCAATGGAAATCCTTAACTATCCGTAGTAATCTAATCACAATCTAACCTTTAGCAATCCTAGCAATATGTGTGTTCAATAGTTTCACATATCAAACTTTAAATCTATAGGGTTCATCCCTTTGCCCCAGAGCAAATGAATTACTCATAAATCATCATGAAAACCACAAGAGAAATAAGATTGACAGGAGAATTCATTGCAAAACTCATATCTAAGAACAGATATATAATAAAAATGTAAACTTGCAAGAGTTTTAGAGATACCAATGTCGATGACAAGCTTCAAAAATATAATAAGATCCAAGTCTTTAACCTCTCGTCAAAAAAATCTCTAAACTAAAACTAAACCCTTGAAAATAAAAGTATGGAATCTCCCCTTTGTGCTACCTCTAGATCTGGCTATTTATATGTGCCCAAAAAGATACAAAAATCCTGGCAATTTTGCCCCTGGTCGGCTTCAAACCCTGGTTTGCAATCTGGGCTGACGGCGCCACTCGGCCGAGTGAACAGCTCACTCGGTCGAGTGAAGAATCCGCATTGGAATCGAAATATCAGTGTTCTAGGCTCCTCAAACCACTCGGTCGAGTAATCTGCTCACTCGGTCGAGTGGAGTCTTCTGCAGGTCCTCCAAAAAAACAGAGAAGTGTCAAAGATTTTCTTCACAAAATTATGCTCCACTTGGTCGAGTGGAATTCTTACTCGGTCAAGTGGAAATTTCCACTCGGTCGAGTACGTTTCAGCTCTCAATCATGATTGATTCGTCGTATAAGCTTCACTCGGTCGAGTGAGCCGCTTCACTCGGTTGAGTGAGACGCTTAACTCGGTCGAGTAGCTTGTAAATTTTCTCAAAACTCCTTCTTGCTTCCTCGTTGATTTCTTTGCATCTCTTCCTCTTCTACTCATCCTCCAGCACCATTAGCTCTCCGATATCGTCATCAATGACGCTTTGGGGCGTGTGTATGTGCTCATGGCTCTAAATCGCTCCTGATTGCTCCATATCTACTGAAATCAAATGACACCAAGAAATAGTAAAAAGTATCACGAAATCGTCGATAATCGTGAAAATCACGATATGAGCAATCGAAATGGAATGCAAAAATAAAGAAATAAAATGTAAAATATGATCCTATCAGACCGCAAGGATGCGAATTATGATTATGTGAAACCGTCGCTTACATCCTGTCAATTACGTTAAAAATCTTCTTCCAGATGAGCCATTGCCCTCCTTGTTTTTTGATAAGGGGACTAAAAGACACATGGCATGGTTGTTGATTCTCCTCATGCAATGACATGGTCTGTTTTTGAAACCGACTCCATCATACATGTGATGTAGTCTGATATTAACCCAAACCATTGTGTCTGGTCTCCTCGAGTATCGGTGTAAAGTAATATTAGACATGAAAACAAGGGTTCGACTAGACTAGTCATTATGGTTTGTTGAGTCTCTTCAAGATCATAAGTGACTAGGGATAAAAACCAATAGGGAGTCACATATGGTGTGATTGATAATGGTTTTATCTACCAACTACATAGTCGATCAGCTTGTTGAGTCTCCATAAGGTTATAAAACTCAGGGTGGTTGGATCCCTCCCCCATTAAATAACTATATTCATTCATCTATATGGCTAAAGATGATCGCAAAAATAATAGGAGGATATAGTTGAATAAAAATTATTTTAACTATATTTAAAAATCATGAACATAAGCTAAACTAGGGTACTTCTATGTTTTACCGAAGTGGAATCCAAAATCATAATATCCTTAAAACAAATAAGGCATCTGGACAAAATGATTAGGTAAGGAATATTTGATAAACCAAACTATATTCTCACTGATATTAAAGTGTCCTTCCTAGTACTGAGTTAAGGACAATGATTTCCTTAAGCTCTAAATTCTAACAAAATAAAAACATGCTACTTAACACTCACCTCTATAAGCATGGGCAGCTTGAATATACTGTTGTTCAAAGCACGTTTCTCCATGAACCTTGTTGAGTCTCCTCAAGTTTGTATGGAAAACAGTTTCAATCCGCAAGGTTCGAAACTTCAATCAAACTGTTTGACCCGAAGATGAGTGTAAGAACGGTGCAAGACCATGTATCCAAATTAGATCTTAAGACGAACAACTTGTTAAGTCTCCTCAAGGTTGTAAAGCTCAAGTGTTTGGATTCATGTGATGCTTGCACAGCTATTATTTGTGTTAGAACGAGAAATGTCTAAATGTGATTTAAAAAGGAGAAGGAACAAAGGAAAATTCATTGAGTGAGAATATTTTGTCTATCATAAGACAAGGCATAGTAGGAGAAACTAAAAATGGGATATGTTTGATGCCTAAAATTTCAGTATAATTGTTATACAAAAGAAATTATAGTCTCATATATTGGCTAATGAACAAAAGTTGTCTTTCGGCCATACGGAACTTATATCACACTTGGCAAATGTCGTCACATTACTTTAGAAGAAATGTTTTGATGTGATTATAATGTATAACAATGTTGTATTAGAAGTTAATACATGAATGCGCAAGTAAAGTAACAAAATATATCTATGGCAAATATTGACTAGGCCGTACCGAAGAAAGAAGGCTTGACAATTTACATAATGAGGGATCTCTTGACCTCTCGTATTAGGAGTCTAAAGACACTTGTGATTTTTGTCTTAAAGGTATGATGGTCAAAAACTCCTTCTGTAAGACAGTGGAAGAATGAGTTGGAGAAATCATGGTCTCATACATACGGATGTAGCCAAACCTAAGTCTACATTAGCAAGGATATAGTATTCCTATCTTATTACAACATGTGTTCTTGATGAAGCACAAGTCTAATAAAATAAATAACTCAATAACAGAAGTATTTGATCTGCTTCGATCAGATCGAAGATGCAAATACTTAACAATATAATTCTTGCGTAATTAAAAGAGAATGAGATTTTCTCTCAGGTCAAGTCTCACAACACATTGGTGTATTGGAGAGCATGAATCGCATTCTGTTAGACTTGGTGTGATACATGGATAGTGAATCTGAGTTACAATCCTCATTCTGGGTTAAGCCCCAGATAATAATGCATAGGTTTTGATAAGGTTATGTTGGAACCTTATAAATGTAATATCCCTTAAATTAATCGTTAAGAAGTCACATGGTTACTCGAGCCTCGTCAGACGAAGGAGTCGAGTGAAACATCATAGTTGATGATGGCCTAGTCAACTTCCAAGAATCCATTCGGAATAGGGACTCCGATAAATAGTTTGATGCGATCTGAAAAAGATCCTTCCACGTAAATAAGGTATGGACCTTAGAAGACCTGCCCAAAGGAAGTGTTCTCTTTGGCTGCAAGTGAATTTTCAAGACAGAAGTTGGTACAGAAGGAAAATAGTGAAGTACAACTAATGTTGTCTGAGAACGGTTATCTTTAGTTCTCCTATAAACGGATTATGATGAAACTTTCTCGCCAGAAGATGTGTACAGATTTGTTCGGATCAGACTCGATGTCAATGCTCATGATGACCATGAATACTGGAATATGTTTGTTTTCTAAATATGATTTATAAGAACAAACTTATAGGGTTTTCAAGGTCAGTGGGAGCGAATAAAAGGCATACGACGCATCAAGAAACCGAAACATATGTTTTGACAAAGTGGTCAAAGAGTTTGACATTTTATCAGAAATGATTATGAACTTTGTAAAGCCACGTTCCCCAGGATACCCGGGAAGTACGAATCCGTCCCAAGTATTCCCATATCAACGAGTGTTACGTAGAAAGAGAGAAAGAAAGAGAATAAAAAGAAAAACTGCAGATCACTACACACGTGCTGGGTAGTACAAGTAAAGCTCCATCACAAAAAATAAAGCAAAAACTAGACAAAAGTCTGAAGTCTAAACTTTCCATTTTATTAATACATTGATACATCTTTTACATACTCCATCTCTGAACTGAGTACAATAGAAGAAAATAAGAAAATCCCCCTAAAGAACCCAAAAGGAAATCACTCATACTCTATACAATGTACCACTCACTTCCTAACTACACCGGGGAAGTATGACTGGACCACCTACCATCTGAGGCTCCATCTCTGAGTAAGCTTCCGGGGCTAGCTCTGCTCTGACAATCCTGCTTCTAGACCTGAAAAAAATAAATGGGACACGTCAACACGTGACCCAGTAGGATTCCTAACTAAGCTAGGTAGGACCTAGTTTAGAACTGTACTACCTATCTAAGAATGGTGGTCTAACAAGTAAGGGTCACAATGCTTACAAAAGTATTCACAACATGGCATGCAAGTAGTAAAGGAAAAATTGGAAAACATGCATAATTAATCATATTATGACATGCGAGTGCTGAAAGAAAGTAGAGGAACATATTAACATAAGATAACAACAATTAAAAGAGCAAGTTAACATGTTGTAGTAGCATTTATAAAATAATAGCAATTACTTTAAGTTATCACTTTACATGTTTGGGAACTCGTGTAAATGGACACTTAAGGAGCTGGACTTCACCTAGGGTGGGTGAAAAGTGGTACCTCAACCGGCGACACGAACACTGGAGGGGCCTCTCGTAACTCCCACCAGAACGGAAGGTACATGAGTGAGACAATTCTCGGTTTTGTGGAAAAATGGAGGAAAGCATTCTTCCTCATGGTGCATCACGAGTACATCCATGGGCCTCTCTAACCCTGCACACTCCCCCTGCCGGCAAGTGAGAGTGTGAGTGAGACTCAAGCTGCATCCACAATTAGCCAACTCGCAAAGGAGTGCAAGTGGGTGCCTCAGCTGTGTCCACTCCTTAAGACATATCCTTTACACTTGCTCCCATGCAGGTTTCGAACCTATGGCCTTCGCGTTATCAGCAGAAGAGCGTATGGATTTCACCATACGGCCGTGTGGCCCTTATATTTAGAGTGAATACTTACATTTGAATGATTGATCATTGCGTGTATCCTTAATAGTTATGGTAATCTACATGTGTGTGTGTGTGTGTGTGTGTGTAAGTGTATGGATATGTATTCAATATATGCTTGTGTACCTAGTTATGGTTTTGTTTAGATGTATTTATATGTGTATGTTAATACGTGAAGTAAAGTACACCTAATTGTAAATATATTATTGTATGGCATACGTTCTGGTATTTGTAATTGTGTGTATGTAATAAGTTTGTATAAGGCTAATATATGAGTATAATATAATCAGATAAATAAGTATTATGAATAGAGGTATGTGTGTGTTATTATGTATGTTTTACCTATTGAGTGTAGATACGATATTAATAATAAGTATTATTTTGGATTGATGTTATAATGTTACATACAGGGCATGGATTGTGAGAATAATATTTGTATTTTAGAGTAATAATGTGAAAAGTTATATATACATATATAGTCGAGATTAAGATATACAATAGCAGTAGCCTTTGAAGATGAATGAGAATTTGTGTGTGTGTGTAAATATATATAAAAGTATATTGTGGGTGGGGCGACCCTTAGATCTATTAAACTTTCAATTAGACCCATATATTTAGAAAGTCAGAGGGCGTACTTTGTTTTTAAGGTGGTAGGATGTAATACCCCGTATTCATATATACGAGTATATTTTGGGCGTATTCATATGTATAGAATCTTTGGGTATTTTTCTTAATTTTTATGAACAAAATTATTTTTAAAGAATCTTTAAAGAACATTTAGATTTAAATAAATGTAGTATATAAAAGAATACTAGTATATGAGAGGATATACTTGTATTAAGGGAATTATACATGGTATAATGGGAGTATTCCTATTTAATTAAAAATTTAAATCTTAAAATTCCTAATGATCAGCCACCTCCACCTAATGAGGTGTCTTAATCCGAATAAACCCCACCAACTCAATGGCTAGGTGGCAATCAAGGAGGATTTGGGGGGAGATGAGGTGGCTTAATGAGAGGAATAAAAAGGAAAATTTGTGGAAAAATCAGTTGAAAAAAATAGAAAATAAAATAGAAGAAAGATGAAACTCTCTTTACTCGCACTCCAGCTCACACGCACTGCTGCCGCTGCCCTTCAACCCAACCCCCAAACCCTAACTCAATAGAAGAAGGAAGGAGGAGAAGCTAGATATTGTTGGAGTCTTAAAGGAGAAGAATGGCCCCAGACTTAGTGGTGGAATTGCAAAGGAAGGATCCTAACTCAGTAGTTAGAATCACGTATGATTTCACCCTCATTGCTGTCGAACTTGACAGCAGACGAAACCATACAGACGTATGGCCCTCTTCACATGACCGTGTGGCGGTCAATAGCTCCATATGGTCGAAAGAACGACCGCATAGGGAAAGTTAACACCATATGATCATATGGCTAAAACCATACGGCCGTGTCGAACTTTGAAGCTTTGGGACTTAGATAAGACCGTATGGTCGAGCCACCAACTTCACACGGCCATATCACAAAACTTCATACGACAGTATTCTCTCTTCACTTCCCTACTCAAATTCCATATGGCCGTATGGATTTTACCATACGACTGTGTGGATCCATTGAGTTTTCCACACGGCCATATGAAATTATCATACAGCCGTGTGGCCTATAGCCTATACGACCGTGTGCATTTCTTCACAGCCAACTACAATCCACACGACCAACTAAGGAGAGGACACAAATATTTGTGTATGTACTCAAAATTAAGTGCACATTTTCATATCATAGTATAGATGTGTACATTTTTTAACTAATAACATTTCATCTAAAAAAATGTTGGAGCTCAATTGTAGTTGTTAAAGCTAAAATTGGCGTCAATAGTATTTGGGCTGATGTGGACTCTCTTGGCAAAGTGGATCCTTGTCAGCTGGTGGTGTGGGACCCTCAGTTGGTCGAACCAAGGTAGATGATGCTAGAAGTTAGAATGCTACACGGAAGCTCACTCGACCCTATGGCTGAATGCGACGGTCGTTCGATCCTTCGATGAGGTCGATCTTCGAACAACTATCGTCGGGAGCTGACCGCAAAGGAACATTAGGGAGGTCAGATTTGTGTTCCGACCCAAATCCTCTCCAATACTTAAGTTAGAATAGAAAACTTAACGGAAGGCTCGGGGCAGTCGAGATCGATCCACAAAGGTTCGTCTCGAGTCAGTCATCTCAAGCTATTTCGAGAAAGAAATTTAAAAGTGGGAGAATAATTCAGTAGGTCTTTCGTACCTTGTGAGTTTGAACCTTTCTTGCATTGTCTTTTCATCTACTTATAGTTGAGGGTGTCTGTCAATGCATAACATCTCTTCATCGATTGTATCGAGATCTTCTTTGGGATTGTTGATAACAGTTACCCATTTACTCGGTCTCCATTAAGTACTCACATGTAATCAGCAAGGCTTTAACGATCCAATGAGCTGTCTCATTGACTGAGTGATAACTCTCCTCTGCTGGCGGGCTCTTAAGTTATTGGGCCGAGGTTTAAATCTTTAATTGGGCTTCATCACTTTGCTCTCGCTTTGTGGGCCGTACCTATGTATTAACAATGGCCACCCATCATTCGTGCTCAGGAAACAGCATTGAGAGAGACCGAGTGATGTGAAGTCACATTAAATGGGCACGGCCGTCGAAGCGGACCTATTTGATTTCTACGGCCAAAACCATTCGCCTTCAATTTTGTTCCTCATTGTTTCCTGATATCAGACTTTGACATGTGTCGCTCATCGAACGTTTGCCTTGGGTTCCCCAATATAAAAGGGGAAGACGAATAACAAGGAGCTTTCCTACTTCGTCCCTAAATTTTCGAAAGCTCGACTTTGCCTCTGCTTTCTTTGGTGTTCGTCTGATCTCGATAAGGTAGCTTCCTTTTCTCATCTAGGCTCTTCCTTAGCTCTTATGGCTATGTTGTAGCCTGTGAGGATCTAAGAGCCATCGTATGAGGAGATCATATAGCGTCTTCGACCTTCTCAATTCGTCGTGGTTCCAGAAAAAGGGAAAGGACTTAGCATTTAGCCTAGACTTCCTGTTCGTCGGCATGATTTGAATTCAACAGCTCCCCGAGAGATTCTGGAGAAAGTGCCAGAGCTATCTTATGATTCGACCGCCAAGATTTGGTCAGATTGTCTATACCCCCCTTATAGGTTTAGGTTTCCGAAATTCAATGAGAGAATTTGTTTCCCTTGGAGAGATGAGATTGGAGTGTATCTGAAATCTTTTCTCTTTGGCCCTCGTTTTCGTCTACATCCATTTATAATGGAGAATTTAAATTTTCTGGACCTTTCCCTCTGTCAGCTTGTGCATTAGGCCATTTTCCCCATGGTTTTCTTTACCATGCTTTGCGAGCTTTATGGAGTTCGACCATCCATTCGGTTGTTTAGACATTTCTTCCGAGTGTTGGTTGACCCTCGCAAAGTGTGGCACCCCATTGTGACTCGCACAGAAAAAAGCTTATCTATGATTTCCTTATCTCCGACCCTAATTGGGAGGACAATTTTGTATTCATTTTCCTCCCAAACATAGGGTCGATCCTTACTAGTTGGAGTACCCCTAGCTCCGATATTTTCAAAGAATTTGGGCTATTACCTAGTGAGACCAAAACGGCCAAACTTCTTTTGAGCTGACCATGGAAAGAGAGGTCAACCTCATATTTTTTGGATAACCATCAGCTGAAGACTGTTTTGTGGAGTCATGGTAATACACATTGCTTCCGTGCTCTTATTACGACCACTTACGAAAATTACATTCTTCATTTGCAGATATGGCTGGAGGAGCTCACAGAAGTTTGGACCCTGATCTGGGCCGGATTTGGAGGGAGCAGCGAAAGAAGAAGACGAATGCTGGAGGCTCAAGTGCTCAGTCCCACTTCCCCTCAGTTAAAGCTCCTCCACCAAGGGAGGCGAAGTTAGGGGACCTCTGGATTATCCTCTCGAGCTTCGTCGAGGGAGATTTCGAGTCGGGCTGTCACTCGTACAATCCCGCCCCCGGCTCCGACTGATGGAAAATCGAGTCCCACCGCTAAGTGGTTTTGATGATGAGCACACCAAAGGATGTTAATGTACTAATGACATTATCTAAAGTGTGTAGGTTGTGCGATCAATAGATAAAGAGATTTACGCATACTCCGATGAAGCTCAACCACGCTCAGAAGATGAAGACAATTTGATAGATCTACATCAAGCACAAGTGAAGCTCATGGAACATGCTCAATCTTAATCAAAGATGAGCTTAAATTCAAAATAAAACACGCATATACATCAATATCTGATCGGCTTCAGAAGTCTTCATTTAAGTCTAAGTGTGTGAGTTGGTCTTTTAGGAATATGTTAAAGCCAAGATTAATTGCACACACACAAAACCATTTGCGAAAAAAAAGTTTTTCAAACTTGTTGAGGGCATAGCTTTTTCAATTTAACTTCGTAGTCAATCTCAAACACCCAGGAGATGATTACTTATCTTTTGAGCTGAGTTTCAGTGAAAAATATGCTCTGGGAGTCGACTACCAAAGGAGTGAGTCGACTACCAGCTGTGAGCAGAGTTTTCATTGAAAACTCACTGGGAGTCGACTACCTCCCTTGGGAGTTGACTACCAGCTGCGTTTGACTTCCCAGATTTTGCTCCTTCAATCTCTCGCTTTGCTTGATTTGTGGGCTGAAAGTCAAAGATTTTTTGAAATTCAAATTCGGTTTTGAAACTCTATAAATAGAGATCCTTGAGAACAAATTTCTACACTAATCTTTCTTAAGCTAAAATTATTATTCTCAAAAGTGCTCGCTCTCATCGCTCTCAAACGTTCATCGTAGCCAACGATGTTTTTAATATTCCTTGATCTTACTGTTTTCATTCTTCTACGAATTATTTTTTACGATCATCTTTATTTTTGGCTATTGAAAAATTGTTTTCAAAATCCCTTCTTTTTTATTTCATATTACTTGAAGGATTTTTGAAAAACTAAGAATCTAGATCACAATGAATTCAATTATATTCTTTGTATGATCTAAGATCGATTTAATTCTTTTAGCACATAAGCACATTTACAACATTATCTTGGCTATAGAGTTATATTGGGTGTAAACCAATCTCCACTAAATATTGTGGTGAATTGGATTTTGTTTTTACTTGGATTCCCTTTGTGATAAGGGTTGTGGAAATCCTAGTCAAGGCTAGGTGGTTGGAAATCTTGGTAGGGATACTAGGTCGTTGGAAATCCTAACAAGTGAAGTTAGATAATTGTATTGATAAGGCAATAGTGGATTGAATCTCGTACTAGATTGGTCAGGGACTGGACATACCCAGGTTGCGGGGAACCAAGATAAAAATCTTGTGTCTCTGCGTGCTTTCTGCGTTTGTACTTATTTACTTGTGCAAGTAATTCTTTTATTGTTTATATACTCTCTTTGTAATTCTTTATTAATATATTGCAAAGTTTATCTTTTTATTCCGCTGTGTAAAATCTCTCTAATTATAATCTTTATTTACTTGTAATTAGTCGTCTTATTTATTTAAGTTTACATTGTTGATTAAGGACCAAGCGTAGATCACTCTACTTGGTTCCTTAGGCAACATTGGAAGGGAAAATATTGTGTTATAATAATCAAAAGAAAAAAGTTTATTTAATTTACACAACATTATTCAACCCCCCTTCTAGTGTTGTTTGCCATCCACATGATCCAACACCAATAACTGCCTCTGTCTCTCCTGTTGCTGGAGTTGGTGAACCTGCCATGGGGCCGGGGCCTACCGAGCCTATAATCAAGCAGAGGAGTCTTCCCTACCGCGAAAGGGAAAACCTCGAAAAGAAAAGGAGGGTCGTGGAACCGAATCCACCCCTCTTGCCTATGGCGAAAGATAGTGGCTTTCTATTCCAACCTCTTGTGGATCAAATGGTGGCTTCCCCTAATCCTCTGTTAATCGTCAAGCCACCCGCGAGCCATCCCCATGGCAAATGGCCGTGGGATAGTATCGACCCTCCGACTCCATTGGTTGGTCCTATCCATTTGGAGTTCGACCAAGTTCTGATGTTGAATCAGCACCCGACTGCCTTTTTGTAGGATGTTCAAGGTGAACCTCATCAGCCTCAATTTATCGTCGGAAAGGAGGAGTCCGCCCTTTTGGATTTTGGGACAACTGCTCGATTGGTGGAGAATTTCATTCTCCACCACGAACGCGAGTTCCTTCAGGGATTAGACGTCGAGAGGATAGCCAACTTCTTTGTAGGTTGCGGGTACCAGGTTAGTTTTATGCACCTTTACCCTCAATTTAAGCTATCGACCTAGCTAATCGATGTCTTTCACAGATGTCAATCATTGGCATGGGCTTGCGACGTCGGGTCATTGACATGGTCGACAGACATCATCGGACGGAAACCGCTGATCGGAAAGCTTCCGAGCTCGAGGCTCAGATGAAGAAGATGGAGGAGAATTAGAAAGAGCGCTCACGGCCAAAGCTGAAGCCGAGTGGGTAGCTGCAGAGGCTAATGAGAGCTTTGCCTCCTTGTCTTCTGTCATACAAGCGGCTGAGGCTCAATGGGAGAGGGAAAGATATCAGCTCCAGGCTGACTTAGAAGCCTTAAAGAAAGAGACAATCGAGCTTTGAGCCAAAGTCGCTGACTTGGAAAGATCAGCAGCTTCAGCCGAGGCTTTCAAGGTTGAGCTTAAGGCCAAGTTTACTGCGATGATGCAAGCAATGCAGAATATTTTTACGCCGGGGAGTGGTCCTTTCTCTTAAAGTATTAGTCTTTGTGTTACTGTTTTATGTAAAGCTGCTTCGAAGCAGGCAACATGTAACTTTTCGACTAATAAATGTAAGAGAGGGAATCTTTGAGTTTCTTATCCATATTTATGTACTTTTATGTATCCATATGGCCCCTCAACGACTCAATATTTATCTTCAAAATCGAATGAACTTGGGTCGTTGGAGTATCGGGCATTTTCACCCTGTAGGGATGATCCTAAGGTCACGGACCATGTAGTTAGGGTCGTTCAATTGCGAGGAAAATGATCCCTTTGCCTTATGGTCAACGACTAAGGTGGATCGTTTAGTGGCAAGGGGTTGGCCCATTGGCTTACGACTGTCGACAAGGGTCGTTCGGTTGCAAGGTGCATGGCCCTTCAGCTTACGGTCGACGACGAGGGTCGTTCGGTTGCAAGAGGCTTGGCCTTTTCGGCTTATGGTCAATGACTTTTATGGGGTGTTCAGTGGCAAGGGGTTGGCCCCTTGACTTATTGCTGACGAAAGGAGTCGTTTGGTTGCGAGGTGCATGGCCCCTTCGTCTTTAGGCCAACGACGAGGGTCGTTCGGTTGCGAGGTGCATTGACCCTTCAGCTTACGGCTGACGACTATCATCGGTCGTTCACTGGCAAGGGTCCCTTGGCTTACGGCTGACGACATGGGTCGTTCGGTTGCGAGGGACGTGGCACCTGCGGCTTATGACCGACGACGAGGGTCGTTCGGTTGCGAGGGACGTGGCACCTGCGGCTTATGACCGACGACGAGGGTCGTTCGGTTGCGAGGGGTAAGGGGTTCAGTGGTAAGGGGTTGGCCCCTTGGCTTACGAATGATGACAAGGCTCATTCGGTTGTGAGGGGTGTGGCCCATTCGGCTTATGGTAGACAGCTAAGGTCGTTTTGTTGCGAGAGACGTGGCCCTTTCGGCCTATGGCTGACGACAATCGTGGGTCGTTCAGTGGTAAGAGGATGGCCCCTTGGATTATAGCTGATGACTAGGGCCGTTCAGTTGCGAGGGACCTGGCCCCTTCGGCTTATAGCCGACAGCAATCGTGGGTCGTTCAGTGGCAAGGAGCTGGCGCCTTGGCTTACGATTAATGACGATAATGGGTCTGTTCAGTCTAAAATGGTCAAACTCATATTTATGACGTATCCATTGGCTCAGAAAATACCAAGGCAAATTATGACCAAACAATCCGTTACTTTTTGCCGGTAGATCATTGATAGTACTTTTGCAAATGCTCGGCATTCTAAGAATGAGGAAGCTCCATATCCTCTATCATGTAGAGTCGATAAGTGGCCGATGATGCAGCGGATGAGACTTGCGAGCAAAGGTGTGAACGGGCAATAATATTTCAGGACAAATGCTCGTCCCCTCCACAAAAGCTGATCACGTTCCGATGTCGTAGTGATTTTAGTGGGAGACCAAAAAAACGAGGCAAATGCTATTCTCGGGTGCCATTCCTTTTGTTTTGGCTTTAACCCTGGACAATCAAATGGCCTTCTTCCTCCTCCTCCTCCTCCCTTCGACTTCTTGCTTTGAAACCGGAGTTAGTGGAAGTTGAGGGGCTGTTATTGTCACGCCTTTTTACCCACATTCCTTTTCCTCATATATCAAAGCTCTCCTTTAAGCTCTTTTCCCCCTTCCCTTGGCTTTTTAACCCATAGAGAGTGTGGAGTTGCCTTCAATGCACTCAATCAAGCCCCAATGTTGACGTGTGGCCAAATGTCTTTCTACTTTCAAACCGGTCCATTCCCGTTTCCTTTTGTGCACGTATGGACGTGTGTTTATAAAGGGAGAAGGTTTGCTTTTTCTTGTTCTAGCTGTTGACCTTTGAGGTCTCGGTTTCGTCTTCTTGTTGTAATTGGGAAAGAGGCGGATTTTCGGTTTATGTGGATTTCTTCAGCCATGCTCGTCTTGAAGCAGCAAGGAACAATCACATGAGTCATAATTGACTTCACTGTTTTTTTCCTCAAAAAAAAACGAAGAAAAGATGATGCATAATTGTTCTGTGATAAGTTTGGATTAAAAACTGATGTGCATTTTTTTTCTGAAGCAGCCAAACTTCTTTTTTGATGGTAGAGACATTGCACGATGTTACGAGCATCATTGAACATGTGACATCACCTAGCCTTCAGACATGCCTCAAAGGCCGCAATTTCCCTTTCTTAAGGTGAAAATGGGAGAGTTTAACCCATTTAGAATTAGACTCAATGTAGCCATTCTTGGAGCGTGATATCATCGATCAAGTCAAGAAGTATTACATCGTTGGGCCGGCCCTCAAAGGAGAATGGACATATTTCAAATTAGCTGGCAAAGCACACAAAGGCGAAGCTGCGGCCCATCAAGCCCGAGAAGCCCACATGAGAGATTAATCGTCTACCTGGTCAAAGCCCAAGCATAATTTGCCCGTTGAGCTTCCGAAACTTTAGGGAATGGTTAATTATGGGCTCACTAATGGCGGGACGAGTGGACAATGGTTATGCCTATCCTTCAAGGATGATCATGCCGCCATTATGGGGAAGCCATTATTCTCCAACGGTACTGAGAAGACGCCAATACTTATATATAGAGAAATACTTCAACAGTAAAAGGGGGTCTCCAAAGGAACTGAATACTCGGTACTCTGACAATACTCTTCTTACTTTCCACTTCCATATTTTTTTCCTCCAGAAGCTCGGCATGACTAGATCAAGACGATCTCCCTTGGGTCGATCTTGACTGCCCCCGAGCCAACTTAAGTGGATACTACTTAAGCCTTTGATCTGGGCGACGACTTCCATCGTTATTGTTGTGGCAATCAAGACGATCAAAATCCTGATCTGGGTGACCATTAGGCATCGGGCCCTCTAATAACGGGCGAGCTACTCGCATCGGCATGGAATAAGTGAGAGATCATCGTACCCAAGATCACAATTGCAGCCCTACCAGGCCCACGACATGGCAAAAACGAAGGGGTCGTGAGGGAAGCCCTCCTCTTCAGAACTCTCCTAATCGCTTAAGAGGGAGCCCTACCAACTCTTCCCGCACCTCAACCTGCCGACAGACTCACCGTCGAGAAGAAGAACAACTTCTAGTCGTCCATGCTCCTTTCGAATGAACTCATTTGAAAGAGAACATCACTTCGGCTCCTCGGTTACCAAAGTTCAAGATACTACCCCTAAAGTTGTACGACGGTGCGGGCGATACATGGGAGCATGTTCGCAGATACCAAATCGTAATGGAGCTGCACGGAGCTAACGAGCCATACTTATGCCGTGCCTTCCATACCACTTTAACCAAGGCAGCGAGTGAGTGGTACAGTGGATTACCCAATTGCAGTATTGGGTCCTTGGAGAAATTGTCCCAAGCCGTTTGTCGGCAGTTCATGGTAGGGAAAAGGTAGACGTGAAAGCCAGCTTACATGTTCACTCTGGAGCATGGGAAGAGGAAAACGCTGCTAGACTTTGTCAAATGTTTCAACAATGAAAGGCTACACGTCGAGGGTGCCATTGATGATGTTGTCATCGCGACTCTCACTCAAGGCATTCATTGTGAAGATTTGCTGAAATCTCTACATCAGTTCCCGTTGAACAACCTTAAACATCTACTCGGCAGGGCAGAGTGATTTATTCTCTCGAAAGAGGCACTCGCAGCCAAGAAGAAGAACTCTTAAAATCACCATGGAGAGACAATGCGGGAGGCTCGACCACGTGACAGCCGTCGTTGATAACCGTGGGACCAGAGGTGTCGGGATAAAAGCCCCAAAAGTAAGGAATGCTCAGCCAATGAGGCCTTTACCAAAATGAACGCCACCAGAGCTAATGTCCTGGCATATGCTAAACACGGGGGAATCTTCAACCAACCTCCTCCAACACAGAAAAACAGGTATGAGAAAAGAGACGACCTTAAATTCTGCAGGTATCACAACGACAGTGACCATGATACAGTTGACTACTGGACCCTGAAGAGGGATATTGAGGCTATTGTCAAGCGTGGACACCTAAAGAAGTTTTTTGATGACACCCAGGTGATGGAGGGAACCTAAAAGCAAAAGAATAAATAAAAGGGACCCGTGCCTAATTCGCCCGTGACCAAGGTCACTGAACTGCTAGAGGGGAACATCAGAAGTTCAAATGGCACGAGGCAACTCTCGTCCCATTTGAAATTAAACACCTATACGAATTTTAATTGTTTAAGTTTCACTTTTGTCTGAATGAATAAAATTAATTTCCTTCATAAAAAATCATTCAGATAACATGTATGGTGATGTACCTTATGAGATTTGCTTTCGATGACATAAACTTCTACAAGCACTGCGATCCATGCCACTAAAGTCCCCGAAGGATGATGGGCTATGCAGTACAAAGAGCAACCCCATATGGGCTGGCCATACAAAATGATAGCGAACAAATTTCATCGGACGTAAGCTGAGAGGCCACCCCTCACCACCAAACAATCCTCATCGGACGTAAGTCAAGGTTCTATGACCCTCGCTACCGAGCGATCCTCATCGGACTTAAGTCGAGGGGCCACCCCCTCGCCACCAAACAATCCTCATCAAACGTAAGTCCAGGGTCTACGACCCTCGCCACCGAACAATCATTATCGGATGTAAGTCGAGGGGCCACCCCATTGCCACTGAACGATCCTCATCAGATGTAAGTAAAGGGTTTACAACCCCTGCCATTGAACGATCTTCGTCGGACATAAGTCGAGGATATACGACCCTCGCCATCGAACAATCGTTGTCGGACGTAAATCGATGGACCACCCCCTTGCCACCAAACAATCCCCATCAAACGTAAGTCAAGGGTCTACGACCCTTGCCATCAAACAATCCTTATCGGACGTAAGTTGCGGGGCCACCCCCTTGTCATCGAATGATCCTTATCGAACATAAGTCAAGGGTGTACAACCATTGCCACCAAACGATCCTCGTCATATTTAGGTCGAGCAGCAACCCCCTCTCCACCAAACGATATTCGTCAGAAGTAAGTCGAGGGTCTACGACCCTCGCCACCGAATGAACTTCGTTGAACGTAAGTAGAGGGTCCATCCCCTCGCCACCTGAACAACTCTCTTCAGACGAAACTCAAGGGTTTACAATCCTTGCCACCGAACGATCCTTGTCAGACGTAAGTCGAGGGGCCACGTCCTCACCACTAAATAATCCTTGTTGAACATAAGTTGAGGGTCTATGACCCTTGCCACTGAACGATCCTTGTTGGACGTAAGTCGATGGGCCACCCCTTACCACAGAACGATCCTCGTCGGACGTAAGTCACGGTTTTACAACCCATGCCACCAAACGATCTTGGTCGGATGTAAGTCGATGGGCTAACACCTCCCCACCGAATGATCCTCATTGGACGTAACTCAAGAGTCTACGACCCCCGCCACTGAACGACCTTTACCAGACGTAAGTCGAGGAGCCATCCGCTCACCACCGAACGACTTTCTTCAGACGTAAGTCAAGGGGTTACAACCCTTGCCACCAAGCGATCCTCGTCAGACGTAAGTCGAGGGACCACCCCCTTGCCATCAAACGATCCTCGTTGGACATAAGGCGGTGGTCTATGACTCACCATTGAATGACCTTCATCGGACGTAAGTCGAGGGGCCATCCCCTAGCCAGCGAACGACCTTCGTCAGACGTAAGTCGAGGGGCCACCCCCTCGCCACCGAACGATTCTCGTTGGATGTAAGTCGAAGGTCTTCAACCCTCGCCACCAAACGACCTTCATCAGATGTAAGTCGAGGGGCCATCCACTCACCACCGAACGACTCTCTTCGAACATATGTTGAGGGGCCATCCCCTTGACAACGAACGATCTTTTTCGGACATAAGTCAAGGGGCCATCCACTCGCCACCGAACAACTCTTGTTAGACGTGAATCAAGAGACCATTCCCCGCCACCAAATGACCCTCATAAGAAGCAGGTCGACCGGGCACTTCCCTCGCTGCCTAATGATTCTTGATGAACGAGGGATCACTCCTTCGTCATTAAGACAAACATTGTTCAACATCTCACCCCTTGTATTTGTTACATGAAAAGTCTGACTTACTGAAAGGAGACAACCAATGATATGATGTTCATACTCCATTAACGACAAAATATTTCTTGACAATGAGTACAAATTTTCACCAGAAAATTTAAAATTTACATGAAAAGATGTTACATCATGATACAAGCCAAAGGGGTTTAGGGGGCCGTGGAATTTTGAGCTGAATTTTCAGGAATCATAATTTCCCATATTCCTCCAGCCGAAATTGTGGTTCCCTAGTCCCCAAACGGTGTAACATTAGAAGACTCGCCTATCGAAATGATGGCTTCCTCAATCAAGCTGGTAGCTCTCACGGTTGAAGCATGGCCAAATTCATCTGATGAGCTCTCCGGTTCATCGTCATCTAATGGCACGGGTAGCTGATCGAGGTCAGCCTCTAAGGCAGGAAACATCCAATTTACCTAATGCCAACATCGCTCGAAGCCCATCCTGTATAACTCGTCTAAATCACATAGACTGTCTTTATATTCTTTGATGGCTATCTTAGCAATTTCCTTCGTGTCAATTTCCTGCAGGTTGACAAGTAACTGAGCTTGAGGCTCTGTCTTTTCTGTCTCCTTTCTCCTCTTTTCCTCAAGCAGGTACTACTCGACCCATTTTCTCATGGCAATCTCCTCTTGAAGTCGATCTTTGGCATCCATCCTTAAAGAAGCCTCTCCAAATAATCGTTGTTCGGCTTCCATTTTAAAAGATGCCTCCCTTGTACGAGCGTCGACTAGCTCTCGCTCGGTTTCTCTCACCTGAGACTTGGGCATTGCTTTGTGAAGTTTCCATCACTACAGCTTCGCTCTCGCCTGCTCGATGGCCTTTTTGGCATATTCCATTTGACTTATTCTAATTAAGCTAAATTGGCCTCATTGTTGGCCACTGCCAAAGAGCATCGATGTAGTTCGGCGGTAGCAAAAGCCGCCTAAAAACAAACAAGGAAGTTAACTCTATGCCCCATTGAAAATAAATGAGATTATTCACTTGAAGATTTTGTTGAACTACTAGTGTGGCAAGCCTCTCGTGGTCGACTCTTTCAAGCATGGCTCTATCCCGAGGAAGGGTCGAATTCTTAACTAGCCAAGAAGTGGTCCCACAACGCAGGAAGGGTGATTCATCATTTCCTACTGGGAAAGGAGGGTGATGGAGTTCTTCTTCGAAGCATTCGACCGAACCCTAAGGCAACATATCTTCCAAAAAGATCGACATGAACTCCAAGGGAATGTCCTCTGCCAATGGATCTTGAGGAAGTAAGCCACCTAATGGACATGAATCCTTATGGAAGCACGGTTCTTGAGAGGGAGTCGGACTCTTTGAAGGTTCCTTTGATGATGGGCCATGTTCGCTCGGGGACCAGGGTCGAATCAACGGCAACTCTCATATCGGATGTGCCCAAGCCCATTACCGCAAGCCTTTGTCTTTGTTTCTTTGTCTTGGTCTTAGTTTTCTTGACTTCGACCATGGGTTGTATCCTTCTCCTTTTTAGTGGTTGACTCGATTAAGGGACTTCTTAAGCCACCAGAGATAAACTTTCAGCATCATTAGCTGGTTTATCCTCCAAGAGAGTCGTCTGATGGGAAGGCGGATCATCTTCAACATCTTGAAGGGAAGCATGAAGAGCCTCTCATACATCCCATTCAACCTGATATACTTGTCTGACCATATTTGCAAAGAATAAAGGAATTTCAGGAAGAAGAAAATCAAGCTAAATGTCAAAAAAGATTCAACCTTTCACCTAGATAGTTTTAAGCAACGTCCCGTCAGACAGAAGCATCTTCATTGATCTGCTTACTTTTGGCCACTCCGGCAAAATAGCAGTAACTTTTTTCTCTTCCTCGGAAAGGGATTTTTCTTCATTCATGACAAGCTCAGTATTTTCCCACTTGGTAAGAAAGCTTACCGCACCTAGAAATACAACGAACAAGAATTGTTCTTTCCATTTTTGGATTGGAGCTTGGAAGATCTTTGAACAATTTTATATCCCTCCAAACGGTACTGGTGATTGTAAATTAACCAAAGGATATGTGAGGGGGCGATCTGAAGACGTAGTTGAACAATCACATGAATGGTTCAACGCCATTCAACATACACAAAACAATGAAGCTAATCAGAATGCCCACAGAGTTTGGCATTAGCTGACAGAAGGAAACTCCCAATGTATTCAACACACAAAGCATGAAGGGGTGCATGGGAAATCAGAGCCCATGGTGAAAGGCTTTAACGTACACCCCCACTTCGCAGTCTCCAGGGAAGCAAATCCTTTCATCCACCCACAACAATCGAACCTGATAGTTGCACTGTACATACTTCTTTTGAAAAGTTAGGATTTGATCGGTAGTAACTCTAGAAGCCTGGTCGGAGACTACATATGGAACTGTGGCTTTTCCCTTCTTACCTTAAGGAACAGAGGTCGAAGGCCCAGAAGAGGTACGAGCTACTGAGGAAGAAACCATGACCAGAATCTTCGAGGATGAATGAAGGGAAGACGAAGAGTTTCTATTTCAGAGGCCTGAAGCAGCAAAGTACTCCTTGCTTCATCTATTTCCTTCTTTAAGCAGAGGAACGACCGTTGGTGATCAAAACCGACCCTCCCATCAAAGGACGTGTGTCGATGATCCATACACATCCGTATTCCAAACCTAATACGGATGCAACGATGGAATCAATGGGAAGGAAATTTGGCGCTCGAATTCGAAAAACTCCCGCTTCAATTGTAGAGCCCATTTAAGGAAACATCTCATCACTCAAACTCGATCGATGTTTTTGCCTGAGTTCAAGTGATGGGGGCCATTGTTACAGCATTGGGCCTGCCCTCAAAGGAGAAAGGACATATTTCAAATTAGTTAGCAAAGCACACAAAGGCGAAGCTGTGGCCCATCAAGCCCGTGAAGCCAACTTGAGAGATTAATTGTGTTAGGAGATGGGTATACCCTTGAGGAAATTTATCTCTGTGTTTATTTACAAACATCTTGTTTACCTAAGTTAATAATGATGTAGTCATCATTAGACCTTAGCTAAAGTCCTGAGACTTAATGCGAGATCAAACATGTATTAAGATGGAGATCTCAGTTATGGAGAAGTGCTTGATCGTTTGTAGTATAAGTCTAAAAACGTTCGTAGTCGTAGATATTTCTAGAAAAGGATATAGACAAATCAGATAGACCATTGTGTCTTAGTATTCACCATGGAGTGGTGACGATAATCTCATGGTCGTTCGACTTGGTGAAGTCAGAGACGAGGCACATGTGCTCAATATAGAATGAGTTCACTGAACGACCCAATGCGAGTTATAATATGGTTAACATTTAACTAATCTGTCAGTCATAACTCTCAGTGATGATAGGTAAATTGGTCCTTTGACTTGAGGTCATTGTACGAACTTGTATGTGAATTGTGTCACATTGATCTCTGATCTAGCCTCGGGGCAAGCCCCGTTGAAAGGCCCTTGGTTGGGTGACACGTGAAGCGTGTGAAGCGAGCAATGACCAAGAGAGGATTCGTCTCTCTCGTTTATGGGGAGTTAGTGTCGCACGTGTTAGTTCGGTCTTTAGCAAAAACTCTGACCAGAGTATGTTGGATGAAGTCCAATATTATTACACTAAAGAATGATGTAGACTAATTGAGTTCAAGCTATTGGAGTTGACAGTTGATCATACCCTAGGCTTGACTAAGCAGCATAGTTTTACCGAAGGGACTAAAATTACGGTATTCATCACAGACACAGTTAGGGTGGTCCCGACAATACTCATGTCAATGAATTAACCACATAATTATGATACCGAAACAGGGACGACACCTTCTGCTCGCGGTCACTGTCGTCTGGGTTTCGAGCCATACCTGTAGTAGGGTTAGGCTGTAGGGTCTTACAGTGAGTGAGACCTTCATCAAGTAAAAGGTAGAATTAGGGAGATAATACATCGGATGTATGGGAATTAATTGCGTCGCAAATAGTTTGCGATATAGCCTAAAAGAAATTAATGATGTGAGATTATTGCATATGATGCAAAAGGAATAAAACATATCGTAAAATGTTTATGAATATATTTTACAATAAACACATAGAACAAGCTCAATTAGAAGTCTAGGAATGTCCTAGACCAATTTTTTGTTTTTGGGTCCAAGCCCAATGAGATTGAAGGGAACCAAAACAGAGGGAAAAAAGGTCAAAACAGCCCAAGGCTGCGGCATCTCTCCGGTAAATTCTCGATCGTAATTAGTAGATCGTATTTTATTTTATCTTTTGAAATTTAAACGCATGGTACGAGCAACTTGCACACACGAGAAGAAACCCACAAAAATTCAAGATCAACGTTCTTTGATGGAGCTACAAGTGTTGGGTGACAAGCAGTAATGGGACCCTAAATAAGTTCCATGGATCCCAAGCAGGTTGAGGCTAATGGAGAGATTGTTTGTGGAGATGAGGGTGACCGTAAATAAGTTCCACATTTGGGATCTATTATTGGAATGTGGTGGGTGAGAGGTGGGTTACATAAACTGACCAGCTATGGGACTATATATAAGTAGATTGCACAAATTTTGAGATGACTTTCATACCACAAAACCAGAAAGAAAAAAAGGATACGTCATCTATTAATAAAGCTACTAATTCCATTCGATACAACTCCACAAGTTTTATCACTTGTTGTTGTATTGGTTATAACCCGTGACTTTGTTGCATGGGGTATTCAAAATTGTTTTCTCATTTATAATCTTCCTTTCCGTTGATGACTAAAATGTCGCAGAGCTCGGCTTTGGCTGACGGAAGGAGTATTCACGCAATAGAGAGTCCGGATAGGATTTTACCAGACCGAGAGAGGCTCCTTCGCCACCGCCTAGAACAGAGAGAAAACACGTTAGAGGAAAAGAGGAAAAGGTGGTTGTGGCCCTCTGATTCGACTCCGATGCTTTTGTCAGTATCAAGGGGATGAAGACAGGGGCGGAACCAGGATGAGATGGCAGGGGGGCCGATGACGAATATAGAAATTTTGGTCATATGTGGTTGATACCGCATGGAACAAATATAGAAAGTTTGACATGAAACTATGTTGTATATTTCAAAAAATTTAGATGAAACTTGTAACTTTACATGATTTTTATAAAATTGGTTACTTGAAAATAAATTCTTAATTTCATACGGTTTGGTAGAATATTTCAAGAGCTTTCTAGTGATATAAAGAACACATAATTTAGATGTGTGTAGAAGAAGTTATGGCCAAAACAAGCTTGTACATCTAAAGTGAAAATGATTTAGAAATTAAAAAAGGTTGAAAGGCAATTGGCAGCAAAGCTTGAACTCACGCCGAAAGGTCAACACATAATTTGGATGTGTGTAGAAGAAGTTATGGCCAAAACAAACTTGTATGTCTAAAGTGAAAAGGATTTAGAAATTAAAAAAGGTTGAAAGGCAATTGGCAGCAAGGCTTGAACTCACGCCGAAAGGTCAACACATAATTTGGATGTGTGTAGAAGAAGTTATGGCCAAAACAAGCTTGTACGTCTAAAGTGAAAAAGATTTAGAAATTAAAAAAGGTTGAAAGGCAACTGGCAGCAAGTCTGGAACTCACGCCGAAAGGCCATATAACCAAGGCTTTAACCGCTGGGACATTGGGACTCCTTTGTATAGATTATTGGCAAATCGGATTTAATGGGTAAAAAACTTAGAATTAAAAACAAAAGAAAATTTTTAACATTAACACGGCCCGAACTTGGGATCTCAAGGATGGGAAATCAACGCCCTAGCCACCCTGCCGTAGGCAATTTATCTGATTGGGGTGTGGTAAAATTTTATATGCATGAGTTAAAGCTGAGTCAACGTAGCCGCCACTAGGGGTTGGGATTTATGAGTTAAAGCTGCAAGTGTTGATTTTTCTACAGGAATTCAGAGATACTTAATGAAGTGGACGCTTCCTGGGTTTTGTAGGATTGGAGGGACGGCCCATGTCATGTTGGATTGTTCCCACTCTCCTTTGCAACCAACTCGCCATCTATAAGCGGGATTATTGACGGGATTATCGGTATTTGGGACGTGCCTGCCATAACTACTCCCTCGATAAAGAGGAACGTGTGCCCCTCTAACAAATCGAAACGCACACTCCTCTGGTAAAGCTGATCATTAAGTAGATGTTGGATGGATCCACTGATAATGGCTTGAAGAGGGTACATCTCATTTGCCCCGGATGTGCCACTGACCTCGAAGGGGTAATCCCTGTTGTCAGGGTCCGGACAGGCTGACCCATTAAGCTAAGGTCATGTAATCTTCATGGATGCACATAATTATCAATGAGTCTCATCTGTCCTGCTTAGTTAGGTCCCATTATTGGTGGGACCCAATCGAAGTGTCATCTACCATGGCTCCTTGTCATTTGGCTCAACGAGAATGACCCGAGATGACTCCTAAGCTCAGTCGTGGAGAGGCAAGGAGAAGATTTGGAGAGGAACGGATGAGTCATGAGGTTGTAGCTAACCTAATCTGACTAGACCAATTCCCTTCGGATGGTGGCGCATATGAAAGAGAGAATCCAACCTGCATGCTGACACCAACACTTGCCCCTCGGCACACGAAGAGACAAAAGCTGATGTGACTCACATTTAATGTAGGCCTTGAGAGGATAAGCTCGTTTCCCAAAGGGGTGCTGATGTGGGGGAGCCTAATTTGCAATGGCATGTCCTCGTCAATGTTGCTCGATCATGTAGCCTAGATGGTGGCGATCAGCTCCCACTCGAGGAGATTATGGACACTTGGACGAAAATGACTGGGCCCCACCATTCCTTACCTAAGGTAGAAAAGGGAGCATGAAATCACCGAGCGGCACCACTTGTATTCGAAAAACTTTTACCATGCTGATGGGTTCTTAAGTCTGCAAGCCTTTTTTCGTGTTCGTCAGAGAGAGTAATCTACTATCCAACCCTTTGTCCTATACTGTTCTTGTTTCCTTTAGTATAAACTATGTTGGGTGCCACTAACCCCCAACTGTATCCAGATCTAGACACTGTTGACAAGGCCAAAATCAAAGATCTCCGTTGTCAAGGAGGGAAGATAGCTCAGGGGAGGCTGTCACATCTTAGAGCACAAGAATTCATGCCCTCGTCGCTTGTGATGAACTTGTAGTAGGTCCTGGAGAGGTACGTGATCCTTTCTTTGGTGCATTTATGGATTTCCCATGAGCTAAAAGGGACCTCAGACTCTCCTTCTCCTGGTACCATCGACTGAACATGGCACATCTAGAAGCAGGAATTCACCTTCAATTCAACCGTTCGGTTTGGCGATCCATGTACATTTCCAACTTGTTGCCATGTCTGTTGTCACCGAACAGCTTTATGGCCTTGATTTCCTTGGCCACAATGTTTGCCACATGTGGAAAAGGGTGGTTATCCACTGAGTTGGTGCTTGTCATATCCGAGCTGAAGAAGACATTGGACACCCAAGACTATTACATCAGCCAAACTAGAATGTCGTGGATTTTCAAAGAAAATCCCTCGTCGAACAAACATTGGAAAGAAAAGTGGTTTTGGGTCACCGAGGCTGGGTGAGCTCTGAGGAGGGGGCCGTCACCGTCGATGATCAAGAGTCCCACTGGTTCAGGTGGCCTTGTAGGTGGGAACCCAACAACCTTTTGGGGATGGTCAAGGAGCACTAGTAGGACTAGTCGGGTGTAGATGGCCATCAAGCATCTTACCGACAGGTCCCGTGAGGTGTTGTTATTAGATAAGGTGATCAATGTGTTGCAGGTCATGCCTACCGACCAGGGCATGGAGCTTAGTGAGGCTCCCTCTATTACTGGAAGGAACAAATTTAGAGGTCATTAATTTATGATTTTCACCTAGTTGCTAACCTCCCCTTGTTTTCCTTATGAGGTAATGATGCTGGTAATCTAAACAATTAGATCATGCAGTAGAAGACAGAAAATTAACTAGAAATTATTATCCCAAGATGTATTGCAATTCTAGTGATAACGAACTGAAATAAAACAATAAATATCATACATTTGTGTGAGTATACTCAAGCGATAGTCGTAGATCTTAAATCTCTTTCGGTGAATAGCAGAAGTATCAAATTCTCCTCTCTAACCATCACTTTAGATGAATCATAGGATTAAGAATGCCTCCATGATCCACGAGCACTATATGAACTCAAACATCCTGCTAAGCATTGCTAGAGCGAGGAAGAAGGAGAAGGAAGAACTGTTTTTTGTGGAAGAGATTCTACTGCTGTAGTGGTTTGAATATCTCCGCACAATTAAGACTTTCTCAAGAGATATTGATGTCTTCAAATATTTCAAGAGGTCCGGGATAGGCCCCTTATATAATGCTAGAGTCATCCTGTATTGTGATGGGGTTAGGTTTTCATATTCAACTCAACTGCATCTCTAAATGCGTAAAGAAGAAGAAGAGTTCTAATCTAAGTAAAACTCTTTCAAGAAACTAGGATCTGAATTTAGTTTGGATTAAGACTGTCTTGAAAAACACCCTAAAGAGGGAGTGAATAGGGTGTATAACACAAAAGAAAATTTATCACACATTGGAATTAATCAGAGTGCACACAATCACAGTTTTTAATAGACTGGCTCATTGCCTAGGCTCCCCGCCTCTGCTCTGACCTCAACTCAGAGGATTTACCGCTTTTATTATCAAAATAAAAACCTTGATCACACTTGCGGGTGATGATCAAACAGTACAAGAATAACACAATAAATTGTACACACAATGATATCATCTGAATGAAGCTATTCAAAATACAACTCATGCTAAAAATAATGAACACAAATTTAATATAGAGATTAAAATCAGAATAATATCACCATAGTGTAGATCATGAAGTTGTTATCATCTTGGTAAAAACGGTTCGTCGATCCGAGCTCTGTGGAGAAAGTTATGCTCTTTTAAGCATCATCCGGAGAACTCCTCCTCCTTCCTCTAACTTAATGAACTCTTCGAAGCTAGGATGGAGGAGGAGGAAATTCGTCCAAGGAGGAGGAAATTTGGACAATGAGGAGGATAATTGATCTCTGAAGATTTTGGCTTGAGGGGGTTGCTTCTCAAAGGTGGGGGTCTTCTCCTTTTATATAGATTTAGAAAACATCTTCAATTAGAATTCCTACTCTTCAATCCCTCTTCCAAATATTCAATTTGAATTAACTTGATTGCTCTTTGATTGGACGACTTCTGTAAATTGGAAACTCCCAAAGAAATTAGTCTTCAACATCGATAAGAACTCTAAGAAGTCAAATCTGGATGTTTGACTGGTCAAACTGCTCAATCCTAGGCAATTCAGGATTTCAGCATGTCGTCATGGCCATGTGCCAATCTGTACATCCATGTCAAGTGAGTTACAGCTTCTTCATAACTTTGATAAATGTGACACGGCCGTGTTGCAATCTGCACAGCTGTGTGGCAATCTGCATGGTCGTGTCAAGTGAATGGTAGCTTTTTTCTAACTTTCACAATTGTGACACGGCCATGGGGCAGTCCGCACGGTCGTGTCAGATCTATAAATAAATTAGTCATTCTTACGCAATTGTGGCACAACTGTGTGTCAATCTACATGGCTGTGTCAAGTTGGCACTTCTTTGACACTAGCCTTTCTTATACACACGGCCGTGCCAACTGACACGCATGGTCGTGCAAGCCCTATTTTCCACATATTATGTCTGTTTGGCCTCCGTTTGACCTGAAACTCACTAGATAAACATATTAGATACATATGACTTATTTTTCATTATCAAAATTAAGTTTTGACCCTAGTTAATGTGCTAACTTAGGCCAACAATCTTCTCCTTTTGATGATGGTAATCAAGCAACGAAAAATTGAGATTAATAAATTAAGTGCAAGTCATAAGTCATATGGTTTACAAGATCACCTGGCTAGGAATTTATTATAGATCCATTTGAATTTGTTGTAACAGTAACCTCACATAACAAAGGAGACGAATCCTGGCTGGATACCTACTCCCTTCGCATGCTTCCAACTATACCCAGGATGTACCTACATATCAGTAGTAATGCAAATGTTCGGCGCATGCTTAAGTATAATCTTCCACATGCAAGGTCCTTTAGCACATCTCTGGGTCAAAAGACTGAGCTACTAATACTGCCACTTGAGATCTTCTGTTAACTTTCATAGTATTATTACCATATGAAACATCTCGACGAGTCGTTTTGTGAGCATATTCTCTAACAAGCACAATGCATTCTAACAATATCTCCACACCGAGTGTTATGAGGCCAACCACTAACATTCAATGGTATAGATCAATGCACACTAGTCTAACCGGAATATCGATGTCTCATGTTGATATTCCTCTTACCAAGAACACTTTTAGTCATATGCTCGGCAGACACTTTGGCATCATTATCATGATCTCATCATGATCCTAATGTTCCTCACAAATGTCATGGGATTTTATCCATGCATCATATAACACAACATTAACCACAGAAGTGATATAGAGGATTTCAAAGATAAAGGTTACCAAATAGCTTCCTATTATTTCGAACGAGATGTTTATTACAATTATAATAATTGCCTAAAGGGCATACATTCTCCAACATACCACACTTTCACTTATAAACAATTATTACGGTATATCAAACCGATTTTATCCACTAAACACTCCAGTCTATTTTGTGGAAGGGCATTCATGAGCGGGTCTGCTACATTGTCTTATACACTTACTCGTTGTATCTCAATATCTCAATGTCTTTTGATTTCATTTATCAAGTGAAATTTCCTCAGGATGTGTCTAGACCTCTTGTAAGATTTAAATTCCTTGGCAAGAGAAACTACTACATTGGTATCACAATACAAAGGTATTAGATCAACAATCGAAGGAACAACTCCAAGCTCTGTGAAGAAATTTTTCATCCAAACTACCTCCTTTGCTGCATCATTGGCTGCGATGTACTTAGCTCACATCGTCGAATCAACTCAATGTCTTGCTTGAAACTTTTTCAACTCATTTCCACTTCGTTGAGAGGGAAAACATATCCTGACACTGATTTATAGTCATCTATGTCACTTTAGAAACTTGAGTCAGTATATCCTTCGACTAAAAGAATACTACTCCCACCGTATACTAAGAACATATCTTGAAATTGACAAACTGGCCTAAAAAATAATAATAATAGAGAAAAAGGGTGTCCAGAAAGCAAGTGATATGCATGCGACAAAAGATCTAATTATCTATTATACAAATTTGCGATGTTTTTGAATGGGTTTGCTGGCTATGATAAAAAGGTGTGTAGAAAGACAATTAATATTTGATCTTAAGGATTCAATGATTACCATGAGAGTTTATGAAAACCCTAAAACTTAAGGGAAAACTAAACTGGATGGACCTAAATTTTGGGGAACTGAAAATTTAAATTTTGGAGGAAACTAAATCTAAGAGAGAATTAAACCAAAATGTTTGGGTTAACTAAATTCTCAAGTGGAAATTAAATTTTAGTTTAAAATTTTGAAAAAAATGTGGAAATTAAATCTGTTGGGACCTAAATTTACAGGACAACTAAAATTTAAATTTTGGTGGGAAATAAATAGGGAGAGAACTGTTCTAAATAGATAAGAA
Organism: Scilla litardierei; assembly: GCA_030789695.1. Taxonomy (NCBI): domain Eukaryota; kingdom Viridiplantae; phylum Streptophyta; class Magnoliopsida; order Asparagales; family Asparagaceae; genus Scilla; species Scilla litardierei. Next base: position 266,522,475 of record CM061133.1, on the reverse strand, counting down.
TGAGTGTGTATGGATAATATTGTATCTATTGTAACCCATCCATATATAACTCTCCCGTCCACTATAAATAAAGGCCCGATGTCTTCCCCCAGGAATACGCTTCATAACACGTTATCAGCATGTTCTACCTGAGTTTCCATAGATCCGTTCGTTGTAAAAGCTAGGAGGAGATGGTAGATACGCGGGATTCTTCAACCTCCACGCGTAGGCTTCATCAAACGTCGCCAGTTCTGGAGGACAGATCTAGAGGTATTACACCAAAATCAAAAATCATAGTTTTATCATGATCATGATGCATTCATCGTCTATCTCGTAAGATCAGACTAGGAAAACCCATATTTTTAGGGTTCGTACTAATAACAAAAAGAAAAAAATTCGTAAACCCCATCTTACGGCCCCGCTGGTGGCACCCTAGCGCTAGCCACCGTGTATTCCCCTGGCACTCCGCCGTCCCTATACCACCTCCCCTACGAAGGAGGCACACCACCACTACGCGGCAGCGTTAACCCCTTTAGGTTCTTCAAAAAGATTTTGAAAAAAAATCGCTGAACCCTCGACGTCACTGGCTCCCTCGTTGCCGATGGCCATGCCCTTCCCCGGCAGTGGGGGGTGGCGACGGTGGCCCCATCCGCCGCTGCCCCCAAACCCTTGCCGTGGGAGGGGTGTCGGCAAACCCTAGTCGTCCCCTCCCCCACCCATAGCTTGGGCCTTCGGCCCAAGCCCATAACAAAAATATATATACCCCCTCTTAACGATGTGGGTCGAAGCCCACAACGACTTGTCGGCCGAACCCCATAGCAACTTGTGGGCTCCGTCCCACAAAAAACATATTTTTTAACGCTATGGGCCGAAGCCCACGGTGACTTGTGGGATCATGCACACAAGATAGCAAAAAAAAGAAATAGTGGATGCGGGCCTGAAGCCCGCAGCCCACGTTTCGGGCCTTTAGACCCGCAAGCCATGGTTTTTTAAATAAAAAAGAGGGAAAATAGAAGGCGGCGAGCCTGAAGCCTGCAGCCCACACTGCGGGCTTTAGGCCCGCATGCCGAATTTTTTTATGAAAAAAAGAAAGAAAGAAGAAAAAGAATAGAATAGAAAAGGGGTAAATGGGGGAACCAAATGGCCTAAAATGAATAAAAATATGGATAAATAGGGGGATGAAATGGGGACTTTTGTGGGGAAAATTGGGGATTTTTGGGGACCTTTTTGGGGTTATAAAGAGGAAACTTCTTTCCTTTGATAATATATAACATAATATGGAAATATTCAAATTTATTTGAATTAGCCCCAATTTGCACAACGAATTAAATGACATATTTTAATATATGATACCTACTTTTGGATCATATTTATATACATTGCAACACATTTTTCCACCACATTTTCTGTGATAAACTTATGATATATGGTACCTACTTTTGGATCATATTTATATACATTGCATCACATTTTTTGCCACTTTTTCTGTGATAAACTTATACTATGTTGTGCGGCATTAACTTAATAATTATGAAGATATTGTGGCTGCGCTGCGGTTAGTTATCTAACCTAATGGTTTTTAATATCGTCCAATGGTTTGAATAATTATCCTTATTACAATTGAGGGATGTTTTTGAATTTGTCCCATGTGACAATGTCACATCGCCACATGGGACAACCTCCTTAAACCCAAAACCCAAAAAATCCAAAATCTTACCCAACCCTCCAAAACACACCCAAACCCAAAACACCCAAAATCACACCCCCAATAAAAAAACCAAAAACCCCAAGAAAATACACTCACCCATAACCACTCTTCTCATTTTCACACATTTTTGAACTTATCGAAAAATCCAGTGTGGGTCCCGCGTCCTAATTATGTCGGTTGGTTTTTGGGGTGTCCATACATTCGCTCCCCTTTACCATCCAATGCTGCTGACATGCACACCCACGCTTTTCGCTCCTTCTCGGTTCCGTGTGTGCTTTGCGGGTTGGCGGTTATTTTTGCTCCGTGCACCAAGTGCACGGGCAATTTCTAGTTAAGTATTAAAATTGATGTGTTTATCCTATTATGAAGTTATAATGTTTGTGATGCGTTATGAACATGTTTAATAAAGCACACATTTTGCATGAATTCCAAATTGTGGTATTGGATCGACTGTTTAGTCTCACTTTTTACTTTCCCTGCACTTTTCTTTTTCTTTTGAGAGATATTCTAGTGAGGAAATATGTGTAATGTCCAAGACTAATGTCATATCCATGCCACTCTTGAAGATGAAGATTTTCAATGGGACCCATGTGGTTTCCAAAGTTGTAATTTTCTATTTTATTTGTGTAAAATGGACTTTGGGACATCATTATTTTATGTGGGACTGGTCGATCCACGTAATTAGTCTATTCATTTAAAATTGCCTCTGCCTGAAAATGTTTTCAGCGTTATTAATTAATGCAAAATTGTGTTTTTTAGATAAAATGGAAAAAATCGCAAGCGTTGATTTCGAGGTGCAAGATGCATTAGAGAAAAATTATTTGAGCTGGCAGCTTGATATTAAATTTCACATGCGAGCTAAATCCCTCATTTTTACAACTACAAAAGATGGAAAGACGACAGACATTGATAAGGCGCAAGCCATCATTTACCTTTGTCGCCATGTGGATAAGACCTTAAAGGTTAAATATCTTATAGTCAACGATCCATTGGAGCTATGGACTGCCCTTGAGCACAGATATAAACATCAGAAAGATGTTATACTCCTAAGGGCACATTATAAGTGGGAGAACATGAGACTTCAGGACTTTAAGTCCATAGCTAAGTTGTACTCAGCTCTTTTCAGTATCACCTCACGACTGAAGTTGTGTGGTGAAAAAGTCTCAGAAGATTGCATGCTGGAAAAGCGTACACGTCTTTCCATGAAAAAGATGTGATACTGATGCAGCAATACCGTGAATGAAAGTTCAGTAAGTATTCTGAGCTACTGTCATGTTTACTCATGGCTAAACAAAATAGAGAGCTTCTCCTTGCCACTTATAACATGCGCCCCCTGGCACTGCACATCTCCCAAAAGCTCGCAATGCATCTTCTTTCAAAAAGAAGAAAGATAATAAAAGAAAAGGAAAATCACAGAGGGGGGACCAAATAAAAAGGACAGAGGACAAGTCCAACAGCGAAGAAATGAATGGAGGCAGAAGTTCACTTGGCACAAAAATAACAACAGTAAAATGATGCACCCCCACCAGAGCAGTGCCATAACTATGGCCTGAAAGGACACTGGTCTAGAGTGTGCAGAACTCTGTGGCACCTACAAGATTTGTACAAAGAAAGCTTGCAAATCTGGTGATCATCCCTGCTCCAGTCCAGTTCACTGCTGGGGACTTCGAAAAAAACGACTTGTTTGATTAGCCATTTTTATCTTTATTGAAAAACAATGTTATGAGAACTATCTGAATGTTTACATGAAGTATGAATAAATTTGAAAATGTTTTTCTAAAAACAAATGTGCTTATATGATTCATCTTTTAATAAGATGAACTACTCTCATGACTGCTTAGTAGACAATACATAAACACATACTATCCTTCAATACAAATGTTATTTTCATAGCAACCCAATAAATATAATATCAGGGGCATTAAACATAATTGAAGGTTCAGGGAACACAACATTGTTGCTTCCAAATGACACAAAGATAAAAATAAAGGATGCATTATTCCCTCCGAATTCAAAAAGAAACTTATTAAGTTTCAAGGACATCCATTTAAACGGATTGCATTTAGAAACTGCAAATGTGAACAAAAAAGGATATTTGTAAGTGACGTCTTAAGAAAAGTAAATAAAACCATTCTTGAGCATTTTGAGAGCCTTTCATCAAGACTCTTTCACAAAAAGATTCAGAGAGAGGAGGCTAATTTGACAGAGCACCTGAAGTGCCCGACATCAGCCAAGTTTTTACTTTAGCATGATAAACTTGGCCACCATGGATCGGTTATGATGCACCGCATCTTATCCCAATCCTATGGGCATGACTTGAAGAACCAGAAGATTCTTCAGAAGGGAGAATTCCCTTGCATCACTAGCTACAAGGGAAAATTAATAACTAGGCCATCACCACTAAAAGTGGACAAAGAATCACCAAGCTTCCTCGAAAGAATACAAGGAGATATATGCGGACCTATCCACCCCCTAGTGGGCCTTTTCAGTACTTTATGGTACTGATAAATGCATCCTCAAAATATTCGTATGTGTGTCTACTATCGACCTACAAATTATCTTTTTCAAAGCTATTGGCACAAATAATAAAGTTACGGGTGCATTTTTCAGACAACCAAATAAAGAAAATACGTCTAGATAATACTGGAAAAGTTATCTCCCGGTCATTTCAAGAATATTTCTTAGCAACTGGGACAGAAATTGAACATCCATTGCCACATTGGCAAAGTCATTGATAAAAAGAGTCCGATATATTGCACATCCATTATTAATGAAATCCAAGTTGCCAGTGAGTGCATGGGGATATGCAATATTGCATGATGTATCGTTAATAAAAATAAGACCATCTAGATGTCAGAGTCTCTCTCTAATGCAACTTGCATATGGAATCCACCGAACATCTCTCACTTGAGAATTTTCGGTTGCGCAGTTTATATCCCCGTATCACCACCGCAGAGGACAGAAATGGATCCTCAACATCGTCTAGGTAGCTATGTAGGGGTTGACTCACCCTCAATAATAAGATACCTAGAACACCAAACGGTGGATGCATTCACGACACGTCTTGAAGACTATGAATTTGATGCGACAAATTTTTCCAAATTGGGCCCATATACTGAAAAATCTGGACTACACAAATAATATCGTGGGATACAGAATCATGACCCAATATGATCTGGTAACAAAGAAATGTAAAGATGAGATCCTAAAGATCCTACAAATACAGAACACTGTTCACCAGTTACCAAACTCATTTACTGACAACCAGAAGATTGTCTGATCACACATCCCTGCTGCGAATACTCCAGGTAGGATTGACATCCCCGAGAATGGATGCAAGCCACCAGTAGCAGATGTGGCTGTTCCTACACTAAAAAGAGGCAGACCACCAGGCTCCAAGGACAAAAATCGAAGAAAATTAAACCTCCTAAAGGCCTTGAGAAAATACTACCACAGGACAATGAGCTTATGTCCATATCCTCACCCCTACTAAAATCTCCTGAAGTGGAAAATCCGAGAGAAACTAAAATGAAGTTAAATGTTGTATGTACTGGGAGGTGTTGGACAGAAAGAACACAATTGTCGACAATATATTCATGTATCATATTGCCAAATACATTGCAAAAGCGATGATAATTATATATTATCGTTCCATACTCCGTTGCTAAAATGCAAACGTAGAGATTGGCCAATTATGGAACGATGCAATAAAAGATGAGCTAGACTCGCTTATTAAACATGAAGTGTTGGACCTGAAGTCCAGACACCAAAAGGTGTCAAACCTGTGGACACAATAAGTATTGTACAAATAAAAACATAAATATATGAGTACAAAATCATATGGTATAAGGTACAACTTATAGCTCAAGGATTTTCACTGAAACAGATGAATAAAACAAATAAGATGAGCTGGACTCACTTATATGAATGATGCATCAAATTCCTCCAGTTATAAATTACGAATACCTTACGATTTGGCAACGGAGGTTTTGGATATGCTGCTATTGGATGTTGTGACAGTATATCTCTATGGATATTTCCATAAAGATAAATTCAACATTTCCTTAAATGCCTGAATGACTTCTGTACGTCTATTCTATTGAAGAAGAAGAATAATGAAAATATAAAATATTGTACAACCAAGAGAATCACTTAACAAAGCAAGAATTCCTACTAAGAGTTGTCTTTGCATCTTTATAAAGAGCAACGGATAGGATTTGATATCATAGTTGTGAACAACTTAAATCTCATCGGATCTCCTGAAGAGAAAACCGAAATATCTGTTCAAGCCTGACTATCAAACATGAAATGAAAGACCTAGGCAAAATAAAGTAAGTCATGGCTCACAGATTTATCTAAATAGATAAAATCATGTTACATTAACACTTCATACACACATAGTGTTTTGATGAAATTACAACAAGAACCAATGTCATCCATTAAGTACACCGATGGTAGTACGCTATATGGATATACATAAAAACCTCTTCCGTTAGCTGGAAGAGGGGGATGATATACTTAGTCCTGAAGTCCCTTATCTAAGTGCAAACATGGGATTTCTGGCTAACTACACACGTCCCGTTAGAGCAATTGCAGTAAATTCACTAACCAGATACAGTAATGCAGCTAAAAGTGCTATCAGACCGAAGTTAAGCATCTTCTGTGATTGCTCCAAGGGTCGATAGATTTGGGCTTACTTTATAAAGAATTATCATCCATGCTTATACAAATGCAGATTACAGGCCCGACCCCTATAATAAGAAATCACGGACTGGGTACCCACAGTGGGATGGCCATCTACTACAGATCTGCAAAGCAAACTATGAAGACAATATCATCCTATCATTTCGAGATCCTCACCATTCCTTAAACAAACCATTAGTGTTTTTGAGTGTGCCTGGTGGTACATCACATCCCAGTGACGACTAGGACAGAGGCTGGTCTTTTGGAGTAGACCATATAATCTGAAGACCATGCCACATGCTTGCCCACTTTTGAGGAGACAACATCAGAGGCGACGAAACAAAGCACACCTCTCAAGAGTTTCTGGATTTAGCAGCTGCTTAATAATGGTGATATTTGTGTATACTTTCGGAATGTTGTAAATATGAGTGATGAAAAATACCTAAGAGATCTGAAAGCCTAAGGGCTTGTACAGATCAGGGGGGATTAGAGGGAATTTGTACTCTTTTTCCTTAACTATGGCTTTCTCCCACAGGGTTTTCCATCGCCAAAGGTTTTAATGAAGCAACATTAACTCAGGATTCTGAAGTATCCATCCATTGTGAGACTCATATGATGCTCAGAATCCCGAAGTATTCATGGGCAGAGTTGACACGTATGGCTGGATAAGGGGAAGTGTTGTAAATAGATAAGAATGGGTGTGTATGGATAATATTGTATCTATTGTATCTCATCTATGCATGACTCTCACATCCACTATAAATAAAGGCATGTGGTCTTCCCCCAAGAATACACTTCATAATAAGAACAAAATTTTAAAGGGAGATAAAATTCTTGGGGGACTAAATTTTCAACGACCTAAATTTTAGCTTGAATATGGTTAAAAATTTTGTTAAGGTTGAAATATTTTGAATGAAGATATAAAAAAATTTAGGGGTGGGGGTGGGGGTGGGGGTGGGGCAAAGATTTTCAATGTGTTGAAATTTTCGGATGAATAATTTGAATGCTCGGTGACATATGGTCACGGTTATGACTAGTCCATCTATAAAAAAGGGTTTAGAAGGCATTATGAGGGAGTTGATGGTCTGAATGGCATCCTTTCAACCGTTACATCGGATATATTCTATCACATTGTAATTCTAACTTAAGCGTTAGATGAGCCGAAACCGGAACCATCACCCTATATTCGACTCTTTAACACATGCAGATCCGCACGACGATCCAAGGCAGGTAAAAACAAGTCATTCAAGACGACCAATGAGGAACATGAAAGTGGAAAGAAGTCATCCGCAACAATCGTCACACATAATATGTTATATTTTTAATCTAATCTCGCAAAAGAAGGCTTAAATATTGTTATATTTTTTAACTAATTAATGGATCGGAATAAAATCATGTTTAAACATAAAATAAGTAATGTTGTAATCAGCATAATCAAACTTTTTTACACGCCGTCGACTAAGCTTCACGTGCCTAAAGCTTGAATATAATAAGAGACGGTGTGTCTGTCTAAAAATTAAAGAATATAACCCCTCTCAATCTCATCTCTAACGCTAATGCGTGGCTACGTTTTATACGATGATGCATTTAAAACAAAAAAGAAGTAAAAAAATGTGATTATTTGTCGACTCATGGATCTGTCCATGACCTTTTTTCAGATCTATCAATCTTCATGCTTTGGTTTATTTTTCTTCATGTTCTCTCTCTGTCTTGGTCATGAACCTTTCTTATTGTATGTATTATTTGTATTTGGCATCATGTTCATATTTTGCATGAAAAGCTAGCACACGATCAATGTTCGAGCTTATGTTTCATATGGGTCATTAATCCAGAGACAAAGTTGTGTGGTGCTCTTTGCAAGGTGGGAAATTCCTTTTCAAAAATTCGTGTAGCAACCAGTTGAGTTGCAACACTTGAAAGAGTGCACCCACGTCAAAAAGAGAAGGAAGCAATGTCCAATAATTGCAACCCCCTCCCAATTTGGATGTCTCATCCAATCTTCTTCAAGCATTCACGATATAAAGAATAATCCTCCATGGGGGAGTGAAGAAGCTTTTCATAAAAGTAGAGCCAACTTCTTCCTTTGTTCCCTACTCGCAACAAATGGCCCTGAACAGATATAGACTATGTTGGCACAAATTCGATTCACATGCACAAACCATAAATTGAGTCCCCTTCTTCATCTGTAGTTTGAAAATCCCATCATAGTTAATTGATGATGTCTGTTGCGGGGTAAGATCCGCGTACAACGAATTTGTTTAGATGGGGAACCAACGGCACGGTGGTTACAGGTTGAGGGATGATTTGGTATGATGTTTACAAGTAATGAGGGGGAGGTAAGGCTTGGCGCCCTTCGTAGGTCGATCTTTGGATCTATCCTGCAAGTCTGTCGCTTGTTTGCCGCTCCCCTCGAGTAGGTCGCCAGTTGCTCGCTGCTTGGAAGAGCCAACCTGCGCACAGAGTAGCTCGTCAGAAAGGATGGGTTGGGTTCCAACCCGAAGCCTCTCCGATGCCTAAGTCAGAATTAGGGCTTAGAAAAGTGGGTCAAACACGTAAGCTGGGCTAAATGCAGGTCGACCTTATGTGGCGAGCTTAGGTGGAAGAACAAATATATGGACAATATTTGCTCTTGTGTGTAAGTGAGAGTCTGAGAATTAATTAGCCAACCCCTCTCTCGATGGAGGTGGAGGGGTATATATAGTTGATGGAGGCGGTTAGGTAGGGCTGAGTTGGCATGCTGAGCTAGCATATCAGACTGCAGAAGGTTCGGTCGAGGATGTCAGAGATGTGCGTGTCAGCCATACTTTTGTCAGATGGCGCAACGGCCAGGGGTGCTTTGTCAGAGTGTCAGAGCCGAAAGCACCAAACGATCATATGGGGCAGCAGCCAGGGGGTGCTTTGTCAAGCTGTCGTGCAGCGGGAGTGTCAGTGGCATCCTCGTACAAGGTCGTTTGTCATGTCCGATGGGCCAAAGGGTCATCGCGGTGCGTCCGAGGAGCGGGGCCGCACAAGAGTCACTTGGTCACTTCCAGTGGATGACAGGCAAACTGGTTGTACGCCTGGCGAGCTTCGAGGGAAGCGGGCGACCAACTGGCGAGGTTCGGGGCTAAGTGCGCATTTCCCACTAGTACAGGCAGACTTTCCTGATAACTGGCGAGCTTCCTGCTCAGCGAGGTGGACTTCAGGGATGATGGGTGGCGAGCGGGATAAGGGGGAACAAGGGATCAACTGGCGAGGTTGGGACGAAGAGCGCCCTTCTGCTAGTCGAGGCAGACTTTACGGAGGATGGACGAGCTTGTTGTGTGTCCGACGAACTTGGATGGAAGGTCGAAGTATCACGATCTTTAGGTTGTAACAATTGCCCCCGTCATCCAAGCTTGGGATGGGCGTCCGGGCTAGTTTGGATGACGCACCATCTCTCCATCTGCCCGGAAGGGACGGAGCGATCTTCGTTTGGAACTTGGAAATGGCGGCAGTTATTTTGAAAAGCCTGCCCACTGTTTCGCTGCATCGTTACGATTTGAGAGGCAGGAAAGGATCGAGGCGACCCAGCCATCCGAGAGGCGACGCATGGCGGATGTGACTGCGGGTGGCAGTCGAGGCGTCAAGGGAGATCGGATCTTCTCCATGTGGCAGAGCTTCGACAGTGGAGATTGATCATCGTTTGCTATAAGTATGGAACGACAGGAGCTGGTGAGAGTTTCTTCTTCCTCCGAATTTCTTCGAGCTTTTGTCTTCTTCCCAATTTTCGATCGTCGTTTCTATTGTCGTCGCCATCGTCCACTGTTCCAATCACGATTTTCGCCTTTCTTCTTTATTTCAGGTATTCTCTTGATCTTCTTTTAGATGGCTTCACATTTCGAGGTCGGAGGTGGCAGTGGCGCAGTGAATGAGGAGGAAGTGGAGGTAAAGGAGGAGGAAATGGAGGAGGAGATGAGGCAATGGAGGCTCGTAATGCAGAGGAGAGGGCTCGGATCGAGCTTTGGAAGAGCTCAAACAAAGGTGCCGAGGGTGATAGTGACCACTCGGAGCAGAATGGACACTATCAATATCCGAGAGATCCGTGCGAGGTATGTTCGGCCACCGTGTGAAGTGCACCTCCCTGGAGCCAATGAGAGGGCATGTTGTCTTGGGGATAATGAGGTCGGAGTCTATCTCCAGACTTTCAAATTAGGGCTCCGATTTCCGATCAAACCTCACCTTCTACAGTTGTTGAATTTCCTCGAGCTTCTGCTCTTTGCGTTGACCCCATGCTCCATTAGCTTAATGGTCGGCGTCGTCGTCCTCTGCCTCGCCAGTTGTATGAGCTAGTCCTTGATGCTCTTCCAGCATTTCTTCGAGGTGAGGAAGAGGGGGAAGTATTATTGTGTATATGCGAGGAAGGGGCGGTCTCTCATTCTTGGGGTGTCGGTCGATGTGAAAGGGTGGATGGAGAGATTTGTTTTCCTCTTGATGCCGACTGATGTGGTGTTGAGGTCGAATTGGGCGACGTTGAATCCTTTAGTGGATGATATGGTGGACTTGGAGGGACATGATTTAGTGAACTCCCTGATCTTGGAGGAGATTCTTGAGGTGGACCGGCGGCTAGCGAACTTGGTCAAGGACAACCGGCTCGCTCAAGACTTCTGGCCCGAAGGTATTTTGATCATGGCGAACTTCCTCATATAGCCTCGCCTTAATCTCTCCTCTTTGTAGGCGAGGACATGATACGTACGAGGGAGGAGGTGCTGATGGCAGTTGGGGTGTGTGTGACGAAGAAGTCATGCCCCATAGATAAAGGCAAGGAGGTGGCAGAAGAGGGACCGGCGAATGCGATCACCCGAAAGCAGGGCATTGTAATCACCATTGGGGAGAGGGATGATAAGAGGCAAAAGGCATCCGAATCGGACGCCCCCTCCCGCCGGACCATTGAGGCCTCACCGGGCGGTCAGGCTGACCAGGGGGAGGCCGTCGCCGCTCCTCCTCTGAAGATTTCGACCGTGGAGAAGCCCGGCATGGCACCCATGAATGATCGCTGGCTTACTGGATTTCTCTGTGGGAGATGGGGAGGGAGGCACATCCGAACTGTGAGAAGGTGCTCACCCGCTTTCGGTCAAAGAGGGCTGATGTGGAGGCCCTTCCAAGGGCAGAGCTCCTGCAGCCGATCTATCCGATAGGTCGATAGGAATCCGTATTTGATGATGCCAGGGTTGCGGCCTGTCTGGTGGAGAATAGCATGCTACCACGAGACCGCAAATCTCTGGCTGTTGTGGCTCCGAAGCGGCTCTGTGCCTCCACGATCTGGCACGGCATGCAGGTTCGTCGATCTTTTTATTATGTCCCGCCGGTCTATTTGCTTACGCGTGTAATTATGTCTTTGTTTCTCTTGTAGGCGATGACAGCGATGGTATCTCTTCAGCGCCACACCCCCATGGCCCTTGTCAAGGCGTCCCTCGAGAAGGCAATGGCCGATCTCCAGGAGACCACCGAGAAATTACAGGAGAAGGATGAGAAGCTGGAGCAAGTTCTGAGGCACTACGATGCCCAGAAGAAGATTATTGACGAGCTGAAGGAGATGCAGGCAGAGCTCACTCATCAACTCCAGGATGAGGAGACCAGACGGGTCAATATCCTGAAGGAGCATTTTGAGGAGAAGAATGTCATGATGCAGGAGATGGACGCCAAGAAGCAGGTAATCGACGTCCAGCAGCGGGAGATCACTGACTTGAAGCGGGCGATGGATGTGGAGAAACGGGAGAACGTCGATTTGAAGCGGCGGGTGGAGAAGCTGGAAAAAGTTGACCAGCAAGCTATAGGGGAAGCCACCGTCCGTCGATATCAGGACGAGAAGCTTGTTCCTACGTTGCGATTGGCGAAGGAAGCATGCCTTGAAGAGGGTTTCTCGAAGATGAAGGAAAGGCTGGCGAGGTTGCATCCCTCCTTAATGGTCGACTTCGCCAAGCTGGACGTGCCATTGGCCGAAGAAATGGGAGGATATGGAGATACGTCGAGCGGCAGTCAGGTGGGTGGACCGGCGGGGGCGTAGGACTTCCATCGCCTTAGCTTCCCCTCTTTTTTGTTTTTTCTGTTTTGAAGTTGGGCCTTTTTGTAGTACGGGCCAGAGTGATTACTCCTTGTGCGGTCGTATCTTAGGAATACATGTATATACTTTGGCTATTTTGATCGAAGAAAAGTTGTATGTTTTTCGGAATACCGTTGTCTGAACAATTTTGTAAAGTGGAAGGGCTTGTCACTTTCTTAGCCTCGTCTTTATATATGCCCCCGACATACGGGACGCAAGAGAGTCGAGGCGAGAGTGGGCTGTATGTCGAACATAAGTCGGCCCTGGTGTGTTATAGTTTGTTACGGGCAAAGCTCGGAAGATTACCTCGGAAGCTGTGGGAGGGGAGGGTATGGACCCGTGACTCGACCCAACCCGGTGGTGACCTGTCGAGGGCGATGGACACTCGGGCATGCCTCGGAGGGTGAAGCGTGCTTAGGTGTGCCCCGGAGGGTGAAGCGTGCTTAGGTTTGCCCCAGACTTCGGCCCTATGCACGTAAAATTTAGTCTGCACAATATGCACGTAAAAATATAAATGCACCAAAGTTAACTCGTAAGGTTGGGGAAGGAGCGAGATGTAGCTCGGCCCTAGCCCACTGGCGACCTGTCGAGGGCGAAGCCCGTGGGTTTGCCCGGAGTTGAGGGTGAGGAAGGATACGAGCTGTCGCCCGGTCCCTCGCATACTGCCGGTCTATCGAGGGCAATGTTGGCTTGGGATTGCCCCGGAGTTGAGGGTGAGGAAGGATACGAGTTACTGCCCGGTCCCTCGTGCATCGCTGGTCTATCAAGGGCAATGCTCGCTTGGGATTGCCCCGGAGTTGAGGGTGAGGAAGGATACGAGCTGCCGCCCGGTCCTACCTGCACCGCCGGTCTATCAAGGGCAATGCTCGCTTGTGATTGCCCCGGAGTTGAGGGTGAGGAAGGATACGAGCTGCTGCACGGTCCCTCGCACACCGCAAGTCTATCGAGGGCAATGCTTGCTTGGGATTTCCTCAGAATTGATGGTGAGGAGGGTGCGAGACGAGGCTCGGCCCAAGCCCATCAGTGGGGAGGGAGCGAGACGAGGCTCGGCTGTAACCCACCGGCGCCCTTAGGGGTCGAATCTAGCTCAGTGACTTTGCCTTCCAGGTTCTATTGCGTCTTGGTAGAGTATGCTAGGGATTCGTCGACCTTTGTAGGGGCGCTTTTTAGCCTCGTTAAGAAACTGAAATTATCAGATAGAAACAGCAATACTGTTGAGTATGTGTGAAAAGTTAACATCTCATATATTTACAAAGCTCATTAATAAATGTCAATTGAATGTTGAGTATTTCATGGGGGGCTAGCTCGCCGTCTCACATGGTCACCAGAACGTAGATCGTTGATTGGACAGCGTCGACCCCTTTGTGGAGGGCCATCCTCAGTTGTTGCTATTGGAGGTCTTCTCAACTGGTGGAGCCTCGCAGAGTTGGTTCTGAGGAGCCGGCTCATTCTGACAGAACATGTCAAATTTAGCATTGGAGACCACGTCCGTCTACAAGGCTTGCTCGGGCTTCTTCCCTTTGGTGGAACCGACGTAGTAGCTCCAAGATTTTTTTTGGCTTCCTCACACTTGTCCAACTCCGCGCGGAGTTTGGAACTTCACCATCTGATGGAGGAGCGAGGGGAGAGCTTTGATGGCTGTCATGAACGGCTGCCCAATGATGCCGTTGTATGCCGACGTGACATCGGCAACAACGAACTGTGTCATCCGGATGACGTTCCTTGGCGCTTTTCCTAGAGATACCGGTAGGGTGATGATTCCGGCAATGGGGGCCGAGTGGCCGGTGAAGCCGACGATCGGACCAGTACAGGGCTTCAAGTCCGCCTGCTTCAGTCCCATCTTCTTGACTGTCGACATAAACAGGATGTCGCAGGAGCTCCCAGTGTCGACCAGGAGGCGGCTGATGATGGCCGTCCCGACCTGAGCTTCAATGATGATGACATCGTCATGTGGTAGCTCGACCCCCTCCAAGTCATCGTCAGTAAAAGAGATGGGGGGACGAGCTACTCTTCCTCTCTTTGCCCATGCGCTAAGGTCCACCGCCATCACTTGCCGAACGTACACCTTCCTGGACGAAGATGAGGCGCCACCCGAGGTCGGTCCACTGCATATCACATATATGCGCATGACCGGCCTTGGGGGCCGAGGAGCTTCTTGTTCGACGTTCCGGGGTGGGTTCGGCCTCTGCGCTCCCAAGGGAGCTCTCTCTTCTGGGGCCAGCCTTCGTTCACCAACATACCCTCGTATATGGCCATCTTGGATTAGCCGCTCTATCACCCTTTTCAACGTGAAGCAATCATCGGTATCGTGACCGTGATCATGGTGATACTGACAATAATTTTACAGATCCCTCGTAGCAGGGTTCGACCTCAACACCTGAGGTGGGATCCGGGAGTAGTCCAGCCCTCGTCGCAGCGGCCAACACCTCGATCATGGGGGCGTTGAGCTGTGTGTATTGGGCCCGCTGCGGTCCCTCCTGCCTCTGGACCATCCGCGGGGGCTCTCTGGCAACAACGAACTCCCGCACTGGGCCAGGTCGATCTTGCGGCCGATGACCTTCAGGATCACGCCTTTGTTGGCCCGGCTGGTCGCGGCCCCTGGGCCGGTCTTCCTGCCTCGGCCGAAGGTTGGGCCGATGCTCACTGCGGGGCATCCCTGATCTGGCGACCTCTCTTCCCATTCCCAGGGCTTCCTCGCTTAGCATGTACCTCTCCGTCTGAATGACAAGTGCATCAAAGTCGATCGGGGGGTCTCGGAGGAGGGATTTGTGGAGACTCCGGCTAGTCAGTCCCTTCTAGAAGGCTGCCATGGCGAGCTCATCCCCGTAGATAGCCACAGCTAGCCTCTCATCTTGGAAGCGGCACAAGAACTTCTGAATGGTCTCTCCTTCCTTCTGGGCAATCAAAAACAGATAATCCGAGGGCTTCCTCTTTATCTACCCTGCACGGAATTGCTGACAGAACTAGTGGTATAGTTCGCCAAAGCATTCGATGGTCTGGGTGGGCAGACTGTTGTACCATTCTAGGGCCGAGCTCTGCAAACTGTTCTGGAAGCCCTGACATAGGAGCGCGTCGTCTGTGCACTGGATCTCCATTGCCCCCCCTGTACCTCTGCACATGCGCAAGGGGGTCGCCCGCACCATCATAGAGCTCAAATTGGGGAAGCTTGAACCTAAAAGGTATCAGGGACGAAGTCACCCATCTTGCCAATGGGGTGGATTCCTCTGGGTAGGGGGCATGCTCAGGTGACCTTCGAACGTCGCGACGCCTGTCTCGGCCTTCACACCGACCTTTAGACCTGGTTGGCGAGGCGCCTCGGTACTCGGGGACATGCCCTCCCCGTCTCTCGGGAGTTCTACTCCGGTCGTGACTTTGTTGACGACGATCATCACGCCCAATTGAATAGCACAGTTGTCGGAGTGGGCTCCTCCTGAGCGGTGGGTACCTCGCTGACGGAGGACTACGCGCGTTCCTGTGCCGTAGGCTTGGGGTCGACATCTCCGGGATCTCGCGTTTCTCCCTCCAAAGCCTCTCACGCTCGGTGATGATGAAGCGGAGGTGCCAACGAGCAACTTCTTCGTCGAGACGGGCTTGCTGGGCGGCATCGCCTCATCCTCCAAGCGTCTTCTGTTGACCGCAGCTTCTTCGTCAAGGAGTTTTTGCTGGGCAGTTACTTCTTCGTTGAGCCCTCTCCGCCCTACTTCTTCTTCGAACTGAGGATGAAGGTTTCGACTCAAGTTTGGGAGCTCAGAGCGGCCTGGGAGTGCCTCAGCTCTAGCCGCCTCGAAGTCTTTCATCGTCTTAGCAAAGGCCTCGAAACTTTGTTGAAGAGCATAGGCTGAGGCCTGATTGGTCTCATCCATCCCCTCAGGGGGTAAGTCCGACGAGGGAGTCCTCTGGTGAGAGTGCAACTCCTCATCCATGTGGGCTTTGCCACGGGTGGGGACTGCGGTTGATAGGTATGGAATTTGACATGGGTGTGACCCTTCGTTCTCACAGACTGCGCCAATTGTTGCAGGGTAAGATCCGCATACAATGAATATGTTTAGATGGGGAACCAAGGGCACGATGGTTACAGGTTGAGGAATGATTTGGTAGGTCGTTTACAAGTAGTGAGCAGGTGGTGAGGCTAGGCACCCTTCGTAGGTCGATCTCTAGATCGATCCTGCAATTCCGTCGCTTGTTCACCGCTCCCCTCGAGTAGGTCGCAGGTCACTCGCTGTTTGGAAGAGCCAACCTGTGCACAGAACAGCTCGTCAGAAAGGTTGGGTTGGGTTCCAACACGAAGCCTCTCCGATGCCTAAGTCAGAATTAGGGCTTAGAAAAGTGGGTCGGATACGTAGGCCGAGCTAAATGCAGATCGATCTTACGTAGCGAGCTTGGATGGAAGAACAAATATATGGACGATATTTGCTCTCGTGTGTGAGTGAGAGTTTGAGAATGAATTAGCCAACCCCTCTCTCGATGGAGGTGGAGTGGTATTTATAGCTGATGGAGACGATTAGGTAGGGCTGACCTGGCGTGCTGAGCTGGCATGTCAGACTGCAAAAGGTTCGGCCGAGGATGTCAGAGCTGTGCGTGTCAGCCATGCTTTTGTCTGACGGCGCAACGGCCAGGGATGCTATGTCAGAGTGTCAGAGCCGAAAGCACCAAACGGTCAGATGGCGCAACGGCAGGGGGTGCTTTGTCAGAGTGTCAGAGCCGAAAGCACCAAACAGTCAGATGGCGCAGCGGCCAAGGGGTGCTTTGTCAGGCTTTCGAGCGATGGGAGTGTCAGTGGCGTTCTCGTACTAGGTCGGTTGTCGTGTTCGATGGGCCGAAGGGTCATCGAGGTGCGTCCGTGGAGCGGGGCCGAACATGAGGCACTTGGTCGCTCCCGGTTGATGACGGGCAAACTGGTTGTTCGCCTGGCAAGCTTGGAGAGAAGTGGGCGACCAACTGGCAAGGTTCGGGGCGAAGTGTGCATTTCCCACTAGTCGAGGCAGACTTTCCTGATGACGGGCGAGCTTCCCGTTCAGCGAGGCGAACTGTAGCGATGTTGGGTGGGCTCATTGGGTGTCTGGCGAACTTGGAAGAAAGGTCAGTGTATCACGATCTTTAGGTCGTAACAATGTCTATGTACATTTTACAGCTGGTGCATGCATTTTAGAAAATGATAAGTACAGTTTCTACCAAGATAGAGTACTTTTAAAAAATAACCTTAGTGCTAATTAGGACTTCAGCACGACCTTATGAAATATTAGACATCTAATTCAGAGTATAAAATTCACACTTTCCTTTCATTTGCTTCTCATTGTTACGTGTTCTCAAAACCCCTGTGAATTTCCCAATTCAATTTTAGTAGGTTCATATTAGATTAAGCTAAAGTTAATGTTTAAAAGTAAAATGTGAAAGAAAAAAACATGCGTGGTTCAATCTAATAGTAAGCTAGATATTATCAAAATAAAACGACAAAACTTACTTTAGGATATCATTCGTTGTACCTTCCTTACATAAAAATTCTAACATTGATGGTAAGATTTCATAAAAAACTACGGTGTCCATCAACAACAAAATAGCGCAATGAAAATGAAATCGAACGTCAAGATCTGATGATAAATGAGCCCAATAAGACAATCACAGCTAGGCTAGCGACTGGTGAAGGAATTAATTCCAGTTTCATGATTATTAATCCACCGTGTACGCGTAAAAAAATTCACATATGTTAAGCCAAAGGACAGTGGTCCAGCGGCATGTATTTCTGCTTTATAATGGGGCCATCAGGGATCGATTCCTGATGGATGCAGAACGCGCACGCTCCCTCAACCAGGTTTCTCCTGAGGCATGCGGAACGCGCACGCTCCCTCAACCAGGTTTCTATGTATCAAAAAAAAAATTCACATTATTGTTTTGTACGCATCTGATAATAATAGGCACAAACAACCAAATGCAGATTTTGATGTGTCAAAATAAAAGAAAATCATGAATAATAATGGAGTGGGATTCGATGTGACAACGTCAATGTGTAGGAATTTCCCAATAGCAAATGTTATCCTTCGATCGATTGTGCAGACGGAATATTTTCTTTTTAATTTTTTATTTTCTTTCAGAAGAGGGTGGTTTCATTGGTACATCTCACATATAAAAAAGAATCAATAAACTAAAATATAGTTTATATCTTTTTGGAGCTGCATTTTTCACGCATTTGAATTCCATTAGGGGTAATCCGCCAGTTAAGCGGCTCATCAACCTTCATAAAAGAAATGTTATTACAAACAAAACGAATTCTGCTTGATCATAAAAAGTGAACCATTAGAAAAAGGTGATGAAAAAGGAGAAAAGGACGGAAGAAGAGAAGAATCATGGTTCCAATCGATCAGAGGATAAGAGCTGCGTTCCGTGAGTATTTCTTTGTTTTCGGAATGTACTGTATTTCAATAGAGCCGAATCTATTTCTGAATCTCTATTTCTAATAAAGCCGACGGTTTAGAATATTCTAAAAAGATTTTGTTTCTTGTAATAAACAGTGTCCTTAATGTGCCTATGTGTATCCACCCATCATGTATCCAATAAGAATAATATATATATATATATATATATATATATATATATATATATCTATTACATAAAAGAGGGATGTTATCAAGAGAAATTGGATAAGAGAATTTGGACATGAGGAATTGGATAAGAGAATTTGGATATCTATTACATTAAAGAGGGATGTTATAAAGAGAAATTGGATAAGAGAATTTGGACATGAGAAATTGGATAAGAGAAAATATAATAGATGAGATTTTGAGGGATAAAGGGAGGAGATGGAGAATTTTGCACATATTCGTCCTGGCCATTGTGTTGTTGCTTCAACCATGAATAAACAGTGAAGGCCTTGCTCATAACAAACAATTGCATGGTCTTAGGATTGAACACAATGCACATTCCCATGCTAATCTACCAGAAATTTCACCATACAAGATATGCTAAATAGTTCATCTAAATGAAATAATGTATTCAGCCATATGAAAGAGCCTTCAAATCTATGAAATACAAATACTACCATATGTTACTTCTTTATTAACATACTGACCATGAAGGAAGTATGAATTTTGCTTTCAATAATTCTATATGGAGTTTGATTTTAATATGATTATCGTCCATTTTTGATAAAGAAGGGTATGTCGTTGGTATCATGTTACTTAGATATTGTTTTCCATGCTATTCCATTCTTTATATCAAAAAAGAATATTTGTGATCTAAAATTAAGTGGAGCTCCCGTATATTTTACCTGATGGGCAACCAGCATTGCTGCATACCGAGATTTTTGCATTTTTGCATTAAGTACAACATCAAAACTCCAACATATATCCACATTTTTGCATTGAAAAAAGTGTTAAAAAACTATTATATATTTGAGGGATGTTTTAAAATCGATTTGGACAACAGGATTGTTAGAAGGATGGTTGGGTTTGTATTTTAAGGAACCAATGGTTAGAATTAGACTTCGTGAAAATTTTTGGGGTGGAAATCTTAAAATTTTGGTGGGAAATAAATTTTGAGGGAAACTACATTTTTGAGAAGAACTAAATTTTCTAGAGGAAACTAAATTTTGGGTGAAACTAAAATTTTTTGGTGGAACTAGATAACAATATTGCGTTTTAATTATTGTTTTTCGTTTAAAATTAAGGGATCCATGATTTTAAGGGAGAAATATTTTAAATGAACATGAGAACTAAATTTTGAGAGGACTAAATTTTTTTCGGGGAACTAAAGAACAATTATTGTTGTTCGTTTAAAATTAGGGGATCCAAGATTTTGAGAGGGTGAATATTTTAAATGAATCGTGCCCTTATGGCACGTGTCATATCTGGAGTGAACTAAATTTTATAGAGAAACAAAATTTTTGGGACGACTAAATTCTCGGAACTACATTTTGTGTGAACCTAAAATTTTTGGGGAACTTAATAGCAATTATTACACTTTAATTATTCATTTTTTGTTTAAAATTAGGAGATCCACGATTTTGAGTGGGGAATAATTTAAATGAACCGTGCCCTTAGGGCACGGGTTATGACTAGTATATATATATATATATATGAGAATAATGGCTATCATACGCCATATGAGAGCTTCTCTCATACGCCCTCTCACATAAAGCACCCAAGTACAAACAAGTACAAGCCCATGTGGGCTTGTACTTAGGTGCTTTATGTGAGAGGGCGTATGAGAGAGACTCTCATATGGCGTATGATATCCATTAATCCATATATATATATATATATATATATATATATATATATATATATATATATATATATATATATATATATATATATATATTATAAAATAGGGATGTTATCATGGGTTATTGGATAAGAGTTGGATAAGAGAATTTGGATAAGAGATGAGAAATTGGGTAAAACAATTGTTTGTTAATAAAATTTGGATAAGAGAATTTGGTTAAGACAAGAGAAATTGAATAAGAGAAATTGGTAGAAGAGATTAAGACAAGAGAAATTGAATATAAGATGATGACTAGGATAAAGTGTTGTGTAATTTGGAGGGAAGGGTTGATGGATGTTTTGAAGGGAAAACTATTTGGGGGATGTTTGAAAATTGAAAGTTTGCTTGAAAACTTCAAAATTTGAAAATTGTATTTGAAAACTCTGTAGACCTCGGGCTGCCCAAAACATTAGGGGGGAAATGTAACCTCGGGCTGCCCAAAACATTAGGGGCGAATCTCTCTCTCTCTCTCTCTCTCTCTCTCTCTCTCTGCCTCCCTGCCTCCCTACCCCCAAAAGCCCCTCACGAAAAAGAGAAGCTTGAGGATGAGCGCACTTAGAGCTTAATGAAGAAGAAGACGGAGAAGGAGAATAATGAGAGCACTCATAGCAGCAGAAAGGAGTGTGCTTTCTTCAAGATCATGCTTGGGGATTTCAAGAAATTTCTGGTAACATCACGCCTCTTTAGTCTTCGCTCTTTGATTCCTGCTAGGGCTCTTTCTTTTCTTCAGATTTTTCTTTATTTCTACGGTTGTTGAAGATTTCCTTTTTGAAATTTTTAAGAGCTCAAGCCGATCTCTATTATTCATACCACTGCTTCAGTTAGGGAACTGCATTTGCAATTGCATGGGGCAACACTTGGTGGAGGAATATTACACATCTATTAGCATCTATCTCATCGTTATTATGATATTTGGAAACTCTCTAACTCTAAAATTTTGACATTAAAAGTCATTTCGTGCCAATGTATAAATTCAAAAGGTTTTGAGCAATTTGATTAATTCTAGAATTTTTAAGATTCTCTCTCCAGCAAAATTTACGCTGCTTACGTTTTTGAAGCATATTATATGGCAAGAATTCATTTGAATAACTAGAGCTTTTGTCTTGATTGGGTATCTATTTCTAGGGAGGCATGCACTGAAGATTTTGTTGGAGATAAAGAGAGATGACGCATCTGGTCCTTCCCCCTTTTAAGCAAAATCATATCAATGTAGACTCTGGTTAGTGGTTTGTTAAAATGCCTATTTCCCCCTAATTAGTGGTTTGTATTAGGATTGGGTGTTTATTCTACAACCAATTTGAATTGAATTTACTGTTTTCGGTGATGGAGAGAAAGAAGAGTGCAAAGTGTTTGTTAAAATGTCGCAGAGAGAAGTTCTGGAAATTTCTCCGTCATCGTCTGTTTTTTGGGTGGATGGTTAACTTGTGGTCTGCATCTTGAGCCCACACCCATGTCCATTATAATGTTAATGTTAGATCATGCCTCCTAATTTTTCCACCTTCAATTTAGCAAAGGGTGCATAATTGCATGAAGTATCCCCCCCCCCCCCCAAAAAAAATGGATAATATACTTCATGCACTTGCAGATGGCATAATATTCTTCATGCAATTTTTGTTCATTACGTTTGTTTTGGTTTTTGATGCAGCTCTGGTGGTGACATCGGGGTGATCCTGGGGCGCTCTCCCTTTCATGTGTTCTGGAGTATCATTTCTCTTCTCAAGTTAGAGTTTCTTATTTTTTTTCCTTTTTTTATTTCTTCTTCTTTTTCCTAAAAAATTGGTCATGATGTGAAAAATAACTTCTTTAAATATCAGTTCTACTTTATACAATTCACAGAAAGTTGATATTAACCGAGCCTTAATCATTTGTGATTAGTGCCATTACGTTGAAATTTTGCATTTGATTTTAAGTCCCCGTTTTTACAAGGTGTAAGTGGATTCAAGTCTGTGCGTTTACAGGGTGAACCTCCTTGGATCCTTTATATTCAAATGATATTTTTGGCCACTATTGATGCATCTCTAAGGTCATTAATTTTTATTCATGGTTTTGTTTTGGTTTTTGATGCAGCTTTGGTGGTGGGTCACGTCACGGCTCTGCTTCTGATTGTGGGGAATATCAGGGTGATCCTGGGCATCTTCCCCTTTCATGTCTTCTGGACTGCCTACTCTCTTCTCAAGTTTGAGCTTCTCCTTTTTTAAAGCTTTTTTCCAATTTATCTGATCTTGAAATTTCACATTGTTAAGAAATTCATGTTTAATTATTCATTCTCGAGGTGCAGCATTATGGCGCATCAATTTGGACTACGAATTTGGTGAATTGGCTAAATGAATTAAGTCTATTGGTATTGAAATTTCCAAAAGACAACATTAAGCAATCAAGAACTAGCCTTTCTTCATTTAAGGGTCGTTTTGTCCCCTTCTTCTCTTGATCAATGCCACTAGCAATATCCTTCTACAGAGGAAAGCATATCATTAATTTGACTGCGTCATCAAAGGAAACCATTTGTGGTATTGTAGATAGTCTGGCCACAACATTCTTACCATGCCCTCCTTCCACTTAATTGATGTTCATGTTATGTTAGTTGTTCCTTCATCAAGGAAAGTGTATGTCTTTGTAAGCTCTGTGTCTTCAAAATAAGGGTTAGGAGAGAAGTTCTGGCTATTATAAGATTGGGGTCAGATTAAGTACTAGAACATGACAATTAATCAGTATAATACCACGTAAGGTGTTATTTTCAACATTGGTTATAAGACCACTGTCACCATGGATCCATCTGATGACCAGTTATGTATCATAGAAAGTCAGAGCAATTGTTGATATGGATATGAATCATTTGCAAAGTTTAATAATGGTCTTTGCAATTTCTAATGCTTAGGTATTTAATTTTTCAAATTATCTTTTTTCCTCATTATCATTAATGTATTTAATGGAATCGAGCATTTGGTTGTCTTTTTATATCAGCTATGTTGATGTATATGTATAATTATTGCAAATTATAGCTATAATACAAGCTATTGTTGCATTGTTACATACTTTTTTGCCAATTTTTGTACTTGATCTTCATGATAAAGATACTTCAGTTGATAAATAATATAATTTCAACAATGACTTGAGGTTTCTTCCTTTGTCAGGTCCTCATCCAAATGCTTATTCACATCATGTCAACAATAAATCGATGATGTTGAAACACTTCGTCTATGTTGTATTTTTCAATGTTTAAGGGAATTTCATCTGCCATTTAATATTAATTGTTCTGATGCAGAGGTCGCAATTCGTAATAAAGTATGAAGGTTCTTTCAAGAGTGGGCAGTCAGAGTGCATTGTTTTAGAGCATGTTGAACACGACAGACCAGAGGTGATAAACTCAACTTTTGTCTTTGCTCTATTGATATGCACTAACACCTTTCCTTTTGCATTATCAGATTCTAAAGAAATAAATAGATGTTTTTGAGCTTCTATGGTATGTATAATGTATGTTTAGAGCCATTGCAAACTTGCATAAGCCGGTATGGTAACTTGCAGCTAACGTTATTTGATATCTACCACCAAGGAGAGTTTGCTAATTTTATTTTATATTATATACATGGTTTAGAGCATCGAGATGTTAAACCTGGAAAGTTCCTCATCTCACAAACTAAATATGTGATATCGAGATATTATATACATGCTTGATCTTTCAGAAGGTATCAGACTGACCATGATAGCCTTGACTACCCTTCCATGGTACGCTATAAGATTGCAGTATGTTTTTAAAGATTCTGTTGAAAGACCTATTCAAAAAACTGCTTGATTTGTTTTACACATTCAAGTTTATTGTTTGCATATATTTCTCTTACAAGCTGTTGTTAATTTTCACTTGCAAGTTGTTTACTGTTTGGGTCCATTTGAAATATTCTGTTGAAAGACATAATCAACCAACTTGCAGGTGAAGGTGAAATGCTTTATTTCAAAAGTTTATTGTTTTTCAATGATGCTCACTCAAATCATTTAAAAACACTCAGCAAGGTCTTCCATGAAACACACGGTAATCTCATAGCACCATCTAAAATTTTGTTTTTTTATTAAATGATGCTAATTGTAGTTAGTTTTGATATTGATCGGCATTTTCAGAAGAAATGTTTGTGAGCTTCTCCAACGGTATCTCTGAGACTGGCAAGTTCTGCTTAATTATATTCTCTCGGGTAACTTAATTAAGAAAGTTGTAATGCCCCCAGGAGAAGTTTCATTGGATTTTCAACCTGGGAAATTGCACCAGCTATATAAGATATTTATTAGCAGTTTGCTGATTTCATGTTCTTGATGCTTCTGTTTACTGATTTATTAGCAGGGTTTAAACATCAACATATGCTTCTGTATATTAACTGCCGAATAATCACAAAATAGTGCTGATTTCATGTTCTTAAAGACAACAATGTCTCAAATAGATGTACAAGGTTCTCTTGGAAGTTCTTCCATGAAAGATATAAATTAATTAGTTTTTGAAAATCAAGGCACTTAAATCTGAACAACAATGCACTGTGGATTAGTAATAACATTTATGAATTCCATCTGTTGATATATTTTTTTGTTCTTTATTTTTCTTTCAATATAGGAGAAGGAGAAGTTGATCAAAGAACTAAGCGAGAAGACCATGGTTGAGGTATACAAAGCTATGTCCTGTTACTCAGGTTACTGCATTTTCTTATTTTTCGAATACCCATTACTGTAACTTGCGGAGAGTATGCTACGTAGTCCAATGTTCACTTTACTACTCTGAAAGCAAAACCAAACAATTGTGAGGAGCAACAAAATGAATAGCATATACATGTGCACACAACATCAGTCTTGGGATCCTCAACAAAAGATAATCAAACATAGTTGTACTTGAAAAGGTGTGATCATAGAAATCATTTTAGCCTAATGATGACAAAAAGAAAAACTCAGGCAATGATTAAGTTCCTATGGTATTTTAGCATTGTCTAATATTTGTTGCAGTTGCATGTAAAAGATTGAAGATGGTGGATGTCATCCATTATGCATTTGAAAGCAAATGATAGAAAGATAATGTTGCAAAGAAAGCATGATAGCCTGATGATGTTGCAAAGAAATACTGAAGTAACAATTAAGTTCCCATAGTACTGATTGATATTTCCTGCATTATTAACTTCAAGGCCATGGATCCACCAGTCCTTTCTATTTTAAAATAGTGTCCATTATGCAATCATTTATTAGAAGTTTGCCAGAAACAAAAGTTATTCTCATTGTGTTAGCCCACCATGTAAATTGTTAGGTAGAACAAAACTTCAAGTTTGCACTCAGATAACAATAAAACATGATTTGAAGTTTAGACTGTTAACTGATACGGATACATATCAGTGGTATCATACCAAATTTAAACCCTGCCGATCCCACCATAACTAGCCAAAAACAATGATATTGGTTAACATCTAAATAGGAGTAGGGGTTTGGAAGTGCCAAAAGTTAATTTTGTACAGGACTTCAAGAAAAATAACAAACCATCAAATTAGCAAAAGAAAGCATTCAGATTAGCAAAAGAAAGCATTCAGATCAACCATTGAAAGCCCTGTTAGAAAATTTATCTGGAAAATTGAGTACATCACATTTGCAATGGGAAATTCCTTTGAAGACCTTTTTTCCTCCTTCGCTGGGTCATCACCGTATACACCACAAAGAGATTATAAGGGAAGAAAATGCCAAGCATAGAGCAATCGAACATCTTGTAAATGTTTTGTCAGAATAGGATAATATAATTAGTTTTATCATATCAAATTTAAACCCTGTCGACCCACCAAAACTTGCCAAAAACACTGATATTGGTTAACATCTAAATGTAAACTTTTGCCCCCGAGAACTCCTCTGATTCCTCTGATAGTGATGTGGATGCAAGGAGCTCAATGCATCACTGTTCTCAATTTGTTAAAACTGTTAAGAAAAATATCTGTTGTGTGTTTGGGAATTGCATTGGTTGAATAAGTTTAGTACAAAATAGGGAATTGTTATCTTTTGTTGCATTGATGGAGAACTTGCAGCAATTTGCAGGACATTTGTTATCTTTATGGAAATTTGCCGGACAATTTGCTGTAATTCACCGAGATGGCCCTACATTTGTTATCATTGAAATTGTAGCAATTTGCAGGACATTGGTTATCTTTTGTTAATGAACTTCCCTGTTGTGTGGATGGCCAACAAAATTCAATTATTCTCATTGAAGTTCATTTGTTATCTTTTGTTGTACATGGCAATGCAAAAATGTATAGTATATTTCTTTCTTAAATTATTTCCATGACACTAAGTAATTTGTTGGTCGATTGTTATTCTCATTGAAATTCATTTGTTATCTTTTGTTGTACATGGCTATGCAAAAAAGGTATATTATATTTCCCACATAAATTATTTCCATGACATTGAAGCTATTGAATGTAATTTAGCCGTTTTGCTTCAATTTTTTGTATCTATTAGATTGTTGGTGAGTTATTCAATCCTAATTGTGACTTGGTTTATGATGAGATAAGATACCCTTTTAGACGTACTTGCTACGTTTGGCTGTAGGTTTTTGGTTGGATAAGATTCAGACAATGGTATCCTCTTAAAAATAATCTTTGGCTGACTTGAATGATTTTTGCAGGAATTAGATCTCCTGAAAGAGAGCCCAACATGAATAAATTGATCGGGCTGATGCATGTGAAGCAGGATCTCACCGAGGCTTGGGCTAATGTATGGAACCAAATGAGTACATCTCCGCTGAGCTGTGGTGCAGATTTTTCCATTATACGTGGTTTAAAGCCATTTCTTGATTGGAAAAATTGAATTTTGTTTTAAACATGATTTCAGGAAGAGACTAGATGGGACGAAGCAAAATAGCAAGAGGGAGTCAGTTAGTATCAAGATGCTCGGAAGTCAGCTACAGTTAATTTAAAAAGGATCCAATCCTTTTTAGCCATTTTTTTATGCCATCAATTGAAGCATATAATAAACTTGATCTGTAAATAAATATAGCGACTACAATATCTTTTGGAATGGGTGAAATGAATTTTATTACCAAACTATATGCGTACATAATGTTTAGAATGAAATTTTTTGTTCATGTGTTTATTTCCTTGCTCAGATAGTGAATTTTTTTTGTTCATATTGCAAGTGTTTTTATGCCCTTTCAGTTCTTATGCAAATCAGTTTCATCACTGTGGCAAGTGGAATTTCTCTTCTGATTACTACTATGCAACGATCCTTGCTTTGAGTTATGTCCTAGGTGTATTTATGGACTTTTGTCCACATATTATTATTTTTGGCAAAATTAGGTTTGGTAACCTTTGTGTGCCAATGACTTATATTCTTCATTTGGGATGCATTGGCAGGTAGCCCGCAAATGTATACTTACATGCTCAGATAGTGGAAGAAGGTGCTTTCAAGTCGAAGAGGGAATATATCTATTTTCAAATAGAGAATGTTATGGTCCTTCCATCAATTGTTACTATGCTCTTCATTGTATTATTTGAAGATGTTTCATAGCAATAAGATGGTGGTTATGCAATAGTGTCGTATTGATGTTATTTAATCCGAGTTAGTTTGCAAGTTTTGTTTGGGGGAACCATGAATGTATTCTAAAATTTGATTTGCAATGAAGGTTACTTTGATTTTTTTTGATACAACAGAAATGAGGTTATTTTGATTTTTAGAAAATGTTATTTTAACATTGCCAAATGTGGGTTAATATATTATTTTAGCGTCTTATTTTTTATATGCATAAAATTGTATTTTTAAATATCATCATGCAATAATTTTTTTTATTCATTCAAATAGCCCTCTTTCAAGTATTCTATAAGTTCTCTGATCAAAAAGGCCAAAACAGATTTGCCTTTAAGATGTTTTACATGCATGGATTCAATTTTGGTTTAAGTTTGTCATGCCATATTTTGTAGATCAGGTTTTGTCGCCAAGTTTGATAGCGAGACTTTTGAACCATCAGACACATCTGATGTGAATTGTGTTTCCATGACCGTTGAAAGATGCATATATGATCTTCCATTGTGTGTTATGATGCATTCATATGTTCAGTAATCAATGAAATTTCTTGCACAAAATGGAGGCTATTCGTCAGTAATCCAAGCACTAAGCAATTGCCGATGACATTTCATGATCGTAGTTCAATTTTGGTTTACGTTTGTCATGCTCTATTTTGCAGATCAGGTTTTTCGCTATGTTTGATATTGAGACTTTCGAACCATCAGACACATCAGATGTGAACTGTGTTTCCATGATCTTTGAAAGATGCAGATATAATATTCCATTGTGTGTTATGATGCATTCATATGTTCAGTAATCAGGGAAATTCCTTGCACAAAATGGAGGCTATTTTTCAGTAATCCAAGCACCAAGCAATTGCTGATGACATTTCATGATCGTAGTTTTTGATATCAATATAAAATTGGATCAGCAGTGTAACTTTTTTGAGATATAATTTTGTATTAATAAAATCAAAGGGGAAACCAAATTCTCTGGAGAATTACATTTGGGGGGAACTAAATTTTTTGGGGAACTAAATAACTATTATTGTACTTTAATTTTGGGGGGAATAAGATTTTGAGGGGGTAATATCTTAAATGAACCGTGCGCTACGGGCACGGGTTATAATTATATATATATATTACATTTGACAACTGTTTTTAAATTCTAGAGCTGACTAGGACAAGCTAACTACGACAAACAAGTTGATAGAAAGACGGCTTGGATTTAATCTTGAGGAATGGATGGTTGAGATGAGATTTTGTGGAAAGTTTTGGAGGGAAAACCATTGCTAGGGAAATGAAAGTTTCTGGGGAAATGGAAATTTTTGGGAAATGAAAGTTTCTGTGGAATAGCAGAGTATATGCAATTAATGCATTTGGGAAAAAACTTTAACTTGCACTTAATGCTGTAGACTGAATATTGCCGCAGATCGAATGATCTCTTCCTCAACAAAGGGGCCCATCATTTCTTCGACACATGGGGCAACAAGATGAAAATAATTTCTTGTGCCGAAGGCGCCTGCTAAATTTTTTGGCCCTTATTCATTGTTCCGCACTGAAGGGACCCGCGCCGAATTTGATGTTCCGCGCTGAGGGCGCCCGCTAAATTTTAACCCTAATTTGTTATTCCACGTCGAATTTGTGGTTCTATGCCGAATCTGTTGTTTCGTGCCAAAGGGGCCGTGCCGAATTTGTTGTTCAACGCCGAAAGGGCCTGCGCCGATAAATATTTTTATGCCAATTTATTGTTCCACGCAATTTTGGCCGTGGAAATAAATTTTTTGGAAGAAAGATTTCGCGGGGGAAAATCTTAAATGAACCGTGCCCGCGGGCACGGGTTATGACTAGTATATATATATATGAAGGGTCTTACACACCTACTCTTTGCTGATGATTTACTAGTCTTTTGTCGTGCTAATGAAGGGTCTTTTAAGGGGTTGAAAGATCTCCTCGCTACCTTCAACCATCTCTCTGGCCTTGATGTTAATTGGAGCAAGAGTGCTGGCATATTCAGCAAAGGGGTCAGGGGGGCTGGCACTCTTGCTGATATCTTGGGCATCAGGAGGGTGCAGTCCCTGACCTCGTATTTGGGTCTCCCTCTCTCTGCCAGGTACCCTAACGCTGCTATGTATGGCCGTCTGATGGACAGATGTAGAAACAAATTACAGGGATGGTCTTCGACATTATTATCTATAGCTGGTCGTATCGAGCTTGTTAAAACTGTCATCTATGGCATGGTTGCATTTTGGATGCAGGCCTTTCGTATACCTAAATCTGTCTTGCGCTCCCTTACCACCTTATGCAGAGGTTTTATTTGGGGGAAAAATCATACCTGGGCCTGGGATGATGTTTGTGTTCCTAAACAAGAAGGAGGTGTTGGGCTTCGTGGCTTCACTGATCTGAATAATGCTCATGGGGTTAAATTGACTTGGCGAATGTTGACTCATGGGGGTCTCTGGGCTGATTATATGAGGAAGAGGTATTTGAGTAATATGGGTCTCTCTTTGGCTAAACCCCAGCCTATGCAATCTGGGACCTGGAAATTTATTTTACAATGCCGTGAGTTCTCCAAAAAACTCACTCGGCGTATTGTTAGGAATGTGGCTTCCACTCTTTTCTGGTATGATAATTGGCTCCCCTGTGGGGCTTTAAATGACACCTTTGAGGTCCCTGTGGGGGAGGAGGATCGCACGGTCAGTAGCTACTGGCAGGACACGGGGTG
Source organism: Scilla litardierei (assembly GCA_030789695.1). Taxonomy (NCBI): domain Eukaryota; kingdom Viridiplantae; phylum Streptophyta; class Magnoliopsida; order Asparagales; family Asparagaceae; genus Scilla; species Scilla litardierei. The sequence continues at coordinate 266,491,564 of CM061133.1, read as the reverse complement.
GATTAATAGCAACTCTCTCTCTAGTGTGCGTCATCTTCTTAATAATATTACTCTGTCCTCTGGGGATGATTATTGGGTCTGGATCTCTAAATCTCCATCCCTCTATAATGCCTGGACTGGGACCAGGGCTCTAAAACCCTTATTCCCTTTCTACAAGGTGGTTTGGTTTCAGGGGCACATCCCCAAGATGGCTATTTCTTTACTACGAGCTTTCCATGGGAAGTTTCTTACCCGGGATAAGCTCGTACAATGGGGAGTGCCCACTTCACCCTTCTGTATTTTATGTTCTGATAACATTTGTGAGAATATGTCCCATTTATTTTTTGAGTGTAGTTATTCTAACTACATTCTTTGCAGGAGCTTTTTGAAATTGGGTTTCGTTTCTGCTTTACCATCTTCTTTGGATGGGGTCGGAGACCTTATTCTCAATCACTTTCATAACAAAGGTAGCACAGGGAGATTGGCTAAGACAGTTTTAGCTGTGATGGTTTGGCACATCCGGAGAGAGAGAAACAGGAGAATCTTTGAGGGGACCAGTCAAATTAAAACGGCTCTGTTCGAAGATATTGCTGAGGATATCAGAATCGCCTTGAGGCATGTGTGTTGGGATCAAGATGATGGTATTGCCCCTTTTAACTGGGGGCTTATCAGCTAGGTTTATCATATTGTATTCTGTTGCTACTTTGGCTCTACGGGTAGCAGAAGGTGTCATGTATCGGTCGGGGTAATGGTGCCTGTACCTTACCTCTCCATACACACATCCTTCTTCCACCTTTGGGAGAGTCTTGTACCTATTTTCTGATATCAATAAAGATGCAAAGCATATTCTCCAAAAATATATATATATATATATATATATATATATGAGGTTAGGGGTTTCCTAGACCTCAATCCTTCACAACACGTTATCAGCACGATTCTCTAAATTTTTTCCAAAGATCCGATCTTGCAATAGCGAGTAAAAATCGATAGATCCATCACGCGCGGGCGTCATCTTCCACGCGTAGGCTTCGTCAACCATCGCTAGTCGCTAGATCTGGAGGACGGATCTAGAGATAATAAGCCAAAAGCTTGATTTAAACCGATTTTTATCCGAGAATACGTTTAGATCTGCTATTTTATGGATAAAAAATCGATGTTTTTCCGATAAAAAAAATCAAATTTTTATGGGAAAAAATATTGGTTACAAAAGTAAAAATTGGAATTTTACAATAAAAATCGGATTTTTATGATAAAGGAAGACTAAAAACTTTTACATACAGTTTTGTGCATGGGGTGCTCTCTTTTATATCACAAATTTGGGTGCTCTCTGTTAAAAAAATTTGTATCAAATTTGTGCATGAATTTGATTTGTGCGTGGGTGCCCTTTTTTTACGATACAAATTTAATACAAATTTGATCTGCTCGTCGGGGCTGAGCACCCATTCTCGTTTAGATCTCCTGGGTAATCTCTTTTATGATATCAATGCACGCATCCAAAATTCATGCACAAAGTTTTGTTCGTGGGTTTTCATAGCCATGGGATTAATGCAAAAGGCCAAGTTATTTTTGTGGGCGTTGATTGATCATCAAAAGGGATTTTAACGGCCACACAAATTTTTGACCCATGCGTAATATGCAACAATATCACCCTTCCGATCTTTGTGGGTGGATCTCGGAGCCGACGGACGGACAGATTCGATCATCACCAGCAAAGGGAGGGGCCCTGCAGCCCTGACGGCCGTGCCCCCACGTCCAAAATTTTAGCCAAGGATTTTTTTCGCAACCCTAAAGTCTGCCACCCTGTCCTCGCGCACCCCCTACGGCCCTGACGGCCGCCGCCACACTAATCACGGGAATTCTAACCCTAACCCTAACCCTAATTCGGGTCATGGAACAGCCATGGAGAACGGGGACTCCTAAATTTTATATGGTGCTTTCCGGGACATATAATTAATTCTCCCTTTTACCATTATATGCATGAAGCATACTTAATGTATGTGACTCAAATTTTAATGCTTGAAGCATATATATGATAAAAAATTTAATGCCGGAAGCATATCTGTGATGAAAATTTCCTTCTGTCTCTGTGATTATGCACGTGCTGATAATGATATTATTTCCATGCATATGTGTTCATAGAGATAATTATAATTATGTTTATGACATACATATAGTTTTCAAAATGGCAAAATTGAACCTGAAGTTCAAATACGTCAGGATCATGCGAACATCATTTATGCCATCTTAAAGATGAGCAACACGCGATAAATAGATCTTGAAAATCTATGGTCTATATGGACCAATATGGTCATCAAAAAAGGATGCCATAACTCCGCTAACTCTTTAAGATTTATCTCATACATGGCAGTATTCTTGTATCTAACCTTGCGCATAATAATTATACGATCACGCCCGAAATCGTAACTTAAGTGAGAAATATATTCGCACACTCGTAATTGCACAACTGACCTATGTTTCTTCTTCTACAAATACTTAAAAAACTTACAAAGGTTCAAAGGATATTCGTTTAAACGAAATCCTTAATGTTTGTATAGCATACTCAAGAGAAAGAAAAATGGCATTAATGCCATACTTGAATACCTAAATAGACATTCAAAAGTCTGAAGCTATACAACGAAATAAATGTTGAGGAGAAAAGTGGAAGAATAAAAACAAGGTCTAATACAAAGGGAAAGAGAAGATGTGACATAGTTCGAAGAGGAATAGCAATGGCTAAAGCCATCCACCGCCACATGGACAAAACTCTAAAATCAGAGTACTTCACTATTGAGGACACATACAAGTTTTGTGTGGCCTTGGATGAACGGTGTAAACATCAAGAGCACGTTATAAGTGGGAGAACCTGAGACTGCAAGACTTTAAGTCCATAGTTGAATACAACTCAGCCTTTTTAAGCATCAACTCACGCTTGAAGTTATGTGGTGAAAAAGTCTTAGAAGATCGCACGCTGGAAATGACGTACACGTCTTTCCATGTAAAGAATGTGATATTGATGTAGTAATACCATGAACAAAAGTTCACTAAGTATTCTGAGCTGCTTGCCTACATATTCATGTCTGCAAAACAATAGAACTTCTCCCTGCAACTCATAACATGTGTCCACCTGGCAAAGCTAGTCAAATATAAAAATTGGCACAAACCTAGCTATTGTTTACTTAGCTATTCCTCGAGCACACATCAAACTATAAAATTTGTTGCCATAACATAATTATCAGGAGTATTTTCTTGCAGTATATATGCATTTAAATGCATTATCACAATATTTCTTATTGATGAATATCATGCTTTTTATGCATTTTATTTTACTACGAATGGTTTGCTATAAATATTTGCCAAACGATTATGTATATTTTTGTTGTGAAAGGAAAAGTAGAGTAATAGGTGTAAGGGGTTAAGAGCCCCCTACCCTCATATTTATAGCTTTCAATGATGGGCCGGATACCCAATGGTGTTGGATCCTGTGGATGGCAAACAACACTAGAAGGGGGTTGAATAGTGTTGTGCAAATAGTAAACTTTTTCGATTGTTAATAAACGTCCTTCTAATGTTGCCTAAGAAATCAAGTAGAGAGATCTACCCTTGGTTCTTAATCAACAAAGTAATCTCAAAATACACAGAGTAATTTCACAGCAAGTAGTCGACTCCTTATGAACAGTAGTCGACTCCTTATGAACAGTAGTCGACTCCCAGAGTATTTATAAGCACAGGTAAGGTTGCAAGTAATACAAATATTATATTCACATTGGATAAAAGTAAGTTGATCTTTGCAATAGATGAATAACAATTAGCAAATAATAAAGTAAGAGCAAAGATAAACAAACACATATAAGCAATCGCAGACACAAGGATTTTTATCCTGGTTCCCCACAACTTTTGGGTACGTCAAGTCCCCGACCAATCCGGTACGATATTTTCCACTATCTGCCTTGGCAAATACAAGTACCTAACTCCACTCGTTAGGATTTCCAACGACCTAGTCTTGACCAGGATTTCCAACTGGCAACACCTAGACTTGTCTAGTGTTCCAACAACAACACAATAAAATAGATATCCAATTCACCACAATAAATTGGTGGAGATTGGTTTTACACCCAGATTCTATAGCCAAACAATGATAGACAAAATTGCGTGTAGTGGCTTGATAGAATGAGATTCTAGATCACACAAAGATACGAATGAATTCTTTGTGATCTAGATCTAAAGTTTTTCAAAAATCCTTTAAACAAAAATCAAGAGAAAAGTAATACGGATTTGAAAAACAGTTAGCCAATAAAACGAGATTATGATCTTTAAAAAATAATAACAGAATTTGCAAGATCACAAATAAAATAGAATTGGCTAAAGAGAGAATGAGAGCTTAGAACTTTAGAGCGTTTGCACGAGAGAATTTGAATTCAATAGTTGTTGTAATTTTCTCAATGAAAATGGTCCTCTATTTATAGGACAAATCTGAGAATTCAAAATTCAAAATACTTTGACTTTTGTCCCAAAAATCATGGAGAAAATTGCTCAACGATATTTCAAGATTCAAGTCAATAACGTCAAACTTTGACAGCTGGTAGTCGACTCCCTAGGAGTGGTAGTCGACTCCCAGTGTGTTTCAGGAAATCTTGATTCTCAGCTGGTAATCGACTCCCTACCTTTGGTAGTCGACTCCCAGAGGAGTTTTTCCTGCGACACAGCTAGTCAGACAAGTAGCTAACTCCAGGGTGTGTGGAGTTTCACTACGGAATTATAAAACGACTAGAGAAAGCTCTCAAAAACATTTTTGAAGATGATTTTAAAGATATTCAAAAACATTTTCAAATCGTTTGTGTGTGTGTGTTTGTCTATATGATTTGGCTTTAACAATACCCTAAAAAGACACAACACACTCACTATAGACTAGGACACGTCTTCGGAAGCTTGATCAGTTTGATGAAGTAGATGTGAGCTTCACTTTGAGCTTCTTGTTCTATTTGAGCTTTGAGATTCATCATTTGATCTTAGCCACGTTCGTCCTTGTCTTTGAGCGTAGATTGCGCTTCTTTGAGTATGAGTAAAGCTTTTCATTTGTCGCATATCATGCACACTCAATTGTAGTGTAGTTAGTACACTAAGCTTCATTTGGTGTGCTCATCATCAAAATCACTTGGGGTGGAATTCAATTTCCATCACTCTCCCCCTTTTTGATGATGACACCCAAAATGAAAAAAAATGAAGTAAGTTGAAATTTGAAAATACAAAGCATACTTACTCCCCCTTCTTTGATGCGGTTCTCCCCCTACATCGAAGCCGTTAGAAACACAATATAATACATATGATTTCATTTTTGCATTTCATATTTTTCTCCCCCTTGTCATCAACAAAAAAATGACAAAGTATTATGAAACATTATTCAATTCCTTTTCACTAACAATACCCAATTCTCTACGAAGTCTAGAGAATGTATCTTTTTGTAGGGGTTTTGTTAGAATATCTGTAACTTGCAATTCAGAGGAGACAAATTTAAGTTCAACATCCTTTTTGGTATAGTGATCATCTATAAATTTGTGTCTGATATCAATATGCTTTGTTCTGGGATGAAGAACGGAGTTTTTAGTGAGATTAATCGCGCTTTTATTATCATAGTAAATTACACATCTGGACGTATTAACACCATAATCTACGAGAACTTGTTTCATCCAAAGTATTTGGGCACAGGCAAGTCCAGTAGCTATATACTCTGCTTCAGTGGTAGATAGTGAGACTGAACTTTGCTTTTTGCTAAACCACGAAACAATGGAATGTCCAGGAAAATGATATGTTCCACTTGTGCTTTTTCTTGTGGCTTTACAACCAGCATAGTCTGCGTCACTAAACGAAGTTAAATTAAATGTGCCGCTTTTGGGATAAAATAGTCCAAAATCAGAAGTGGTCTTAAGATATCTAAATATGTATTTTATCGTTTTCAGATGTGATTCTCTAGGATCACATTGAAATCTAGCACATGCACAAACACTAAACATAATGTCAGGCCGGCTAGCAGTTAAATAGAGTAAAGATCTGACCATACCTCGATATGTTTTCTGGTCGACCTTTTTACCTGCTTCGTCTTTGTCAGACGTGGATGTTGCCATCGGTATGTTCTTTCCTGATGCAGTTTCCATCCCGAACCTTTATATCGGGTCTTTGGCATACTTCGTTTGATGAATAAAGGTTCCTTCTTTTCCTTGTTTGATTTGTAAGCCGAGAAAATATGTGAGCTCCCCCATGTGGCTCATTTCAAATTCTTCCTGCATTAGCTTAGCGAATTTTTAACAAAGATCTTCATTAGTGGATCCGAAGATAATGTCGTCTACATAAACTTGAATACGAATAATATCATCATGAATTTTCTTAACAAATAAGGTTGTGTCTATCTTTCCAACAATGTAACTTGAGTCAATTAAGAATTTTCTTATGCTTTCATACCAAGATCTTGGAGCTTGTTTTAGACCATACAGGGCTTTATTTAACTTGTAAACAAATCCTGTGTTTTTATCATGTTCAAATCCAGGAGGTTGCTCAACGTAGACTTCCTCCTTTATGAATCCATTTAGGAAAGCGCTTTTTACATCCATTTGGTATAGTTTGAAATTTTTATATGATGCAAATGCGAGTAACATCCTAATAGATTCTAATCTAGCAACGGGAGCAAAAGTTTCATCGAAATCTATACCTTCTTCTTGTGAATATCCTTTTGCTACTAACCTTGCTTTATTTCTTACCACATTTCCATCTTCGTCTAGTTTGTTTCGATATACCTATTTAGTGCCGATAACTGGACGGTCTTCCGGTCTAGGTACTAACTCCCATACTTGATTGCGTTCAAATTGTAGAAGTTCTTCTTGTATAGCTTCAATCCATGCTTCATCTGCAAAAGCTTCTTTTACCTTTTTCGGCTCAACGTTAGAAACAAATGCAACATGTGTCAAGTGTTCTATTTGAGATCTAGTTCTAATTCATGCATCAATATCACCTATGACTTGTGTGTGTGGATGATATGTGACTTCAGGAAATGATTTAGGCAAAGAACTAGAGATGTCATTGACAGTGATAGATTCATTATTAGGAGTAGATGCAATGATTATGCTATCATCATCATTATGAGCAGTATTATGAGGTAGAGATTCATCAAATGTTACATGTAAAGTTTCAACAATAGTTTCGAAACATTTATTGTAAACTCTATATGCTTTACTACGTAAAAAATAACAGATAAATATGCCTTCATCCGCTTTGGAGTCAAATTTATCTAAGTTATCTTTAGTATTCAGAATATAGCACTTACAACCAAAAACTCTGAAGTAAGATACTTTCGGAATTCGTTGGAGCAGTAATTCATAAGGGGTCTTTTCAAAAGGTTTTCTTATTAAAACTTTGTTTTGAATATAGCACGCGGTTGCTACAGCTTCCGCCCAAAAACTTTTTGGAAGGTTGCTTTCACACAACATTGTTCGTGCACACTCTTGGAGTGTTCTATTTTTCCTTTCAACTACCACATTTTGAGGAGCAGCTCTAGGAAAAGCAAAAGTATGAGAAATGCCTCGTTCTTCACAAAACAGTTTAAAATGTTCATTTTCAAATTCACCACCGTGATCACTTCTTAAAGAAATAATTTTCAAAGAGTATAAACGTTCGATTCTTTTAAAAAATATTTCGAATTCACGGAAGGCATCATTCTTATGAGTTAAGAATAATACCCACGAATATCGAGTAAAATCATCATCTATGACAAATACGTATCTAGAGTTACATAAGGATGGAGTTCTAGTTGGGCCAAACAAGTCCATATGAAGTAGTTCAAGTGGCCCATTAGAACTAAGAGCTCCAATATTCTTGAATGAACTCTTATGCATTTTGCCAAATTGACATGAATCACATATTTTATCCAATTTAAAATTTATTTTGGGAAGTCCTTGCACCAACTCTTTCCTATAAATCTTATCCATGTTTTTGATGTTCACATGACCAAAGCGTCTATGCCAAAGCAAAGGGTCATTCGTTGAAACAATTAAGCAAACATTTGATTCAAATTCATTTAGCCTAAGTACATAGATATTTTCTACTCGCTTACCTTTAACAAGAATATTTTTCATATCCTTGTCATAGACTAAGCAGGAGTCAAGAGTAAATAGAACTTGCATACCTTTGTCGCACAGTTGACTTATGCTTAACAGATTATGCTTTAATCCTTTCACCAAGCTTACATCTTTGATGAGCAATTTTGAAGGACTGCCAATATTACCTATTCCGACAATTTTACCTTTCTTGTTGTCACCAAATGTCACGGTTCCGTCGTCATACATTTTTAGATTGCTAAGTAGTCTTGCGTTCCATGTCATGTGTGCGGAGCATCCACTATCCATTATCCATATGTCCTGAAAGAAAATAATTTTGACATGTTTGGTACCCACTTATAATTGGGTCCGATATGTTAGAGAAAAGACAATTTTATTGTTATGTGTGATCTTTAAATGTTGGGTATCAGAAAAATATACATGAAGCATGTGGATACCCTAATGCATGTACAAAATGAGAGAATTACTTATTAGGAACCCAAATTCGATTTGAATTTGATTTCCTATGAACAAATGAATCATTATAAAATCCATGCATACTTCTAGTCAAATTATGAACATAGATATTTTTATCATGCAAGCATAAGTGTTTAGGTACCCATATCATGTTAGGTCTAATATTGTGTACATTGTGAGGTTGGTGTACAAAATGTGATCTTTGATATGCATTGTGTATAACATGTGGTTTATGTGACATATGGGATGTATTGTGTCTAACATTTCTTCCATACACGAGAGTTTGTCTTCTAACATTTGTACGCACAACATTCTCATTATTACAATTGCTACTAGAGGTAGAAGCATGAGCATTCTTATTATTTGTTGTGGATACATGCTTACTTGGATTCGTCTTAAACTCATCAAGCTTCAGAACTAATTCTTCGTGTTTAAGCTTACTCGTGTTCAAAACATTTTCAAGCATCTCAATTCTATCATTTAAACTGGAAACATAAATAGCATGTTCAGTTTTCAGTGCATCGTGATCACATACTAATTTGTCATGTTCTTTATGCAGAGTCTTGTGTTTCTTGTCTAGAACCTTGTGTTTCTTTGACAAACGTTCATATTCTCTATAGAGGTTTTCATATGTGCTTGCAATGTCAAATTCATTTTCCTCATCGGAACTAGAGTCACTTACCTCGTTTTTGTCGTTTTGACGTGCCATCATGCATAGTTCTTCATTGTTGACTTGAGGTATCTTCATGGGTGTTTGGATCTCATTTGATCTTGATCCGAATCTTTCATCCAATAGGTTTAAGATTTGATGTGCGGTTTTTGCCTTTTCTACAAGATCTAATATTTGATCAGTTAATCCAGGATAAAGTAAATGCATTACCTTGATGTTGTTGAAGTAGGCTTCCTCTTGATCAGGAATCCATTAAGTTTGCGGTATGGTTGGAATTTCGTACGGCTCTCTGAGAGATCTCATGTATTTCAGATCTTGTGCCTCTAAGAAGATTTTCATTCTCCTTTTCCATTGAGAATAAAGATTGTCGTTGAAGATCGGAGGAGTGTGAGTGTTGCAGACGTTTGTTGATGCCATCACTTTGACCTTGCTTTGATACCAAGTGTTATATCCTGTGGATGGCAAACAACACTAGAAGGGGGGTTGAATAGTGTTGTGCAAATAGTAAACTTTTTCGATTGTTAATAAACGTCCTTCTAATGTTGCCTAAGAAACCAAGTAGAGATATCTACGCTTGGTTCTTAATCAACAAAGTAATCTTAAAATACACAGAGTAATTTCACAGCAGGTAGTCGACTCCCTATGAACAGTAGTCGACTCCCAGAGTATTTATAAGCACAGGTAAGATTGCAAGTAATACAAATATTATACTCACAACGGATAAAAGTAAGTTGATCTTTGCAATAGATGAATAACAATTAGCAAATAATAAAGTAAGAGCAAAGATAAACAAACACAGATAAGCAATCACAGACACAAGGATTTTTATCCTGGTTCTCCACAACTTTTGGGTACGTCCAGTCCCCGACCAATCCGGTACGAGATTTTCCACTATCTGCCTTGGCAAATACAAGTACCTAACTCCACTCGTTAGGATTTCCAACGACCTAGTCTTGACCAGGATTTCCAACTGGCAACACCTAGACTTGTCTAGTGTTCCAACAACAACACAATAAAATAGATATCCAATTCACCATAATAAATTGGTGGAGATTGGTTTTACACCCAGATTCTATAGCCAAATAATGATAGACAAAATTGCGTGTAGTGGCGTGATAGAATGAGATTCTAGATCACACAAAGATACAAATGAATTCTTTGTGATCTAGATCTAAAGTTTTTCAAAAATCCTTTAAACAAAAATCAAGAGAAAAGTAATACGGATTTGAAAAACAGTTAGCCAATAAAACTAGATTATGATCTTTAAAAAATAATAACAGAATTTGCAAGATCACAAATAAAATAGAATTGGCTAAAGAGAGAATGAGAGCTTAGAACTTTAGAGTGTTTGCACGAGAGAATTTGAATTCAATAGTTGTTATATTTTTCTCAATGAAAATGGTCATCTATTTATAGGACAAATCTGAGAATTCGAAATTCAAAATACTTTGACTTTTGTCCCAAAAATCATGGAGAAAATCGCTCAACGATATTTCAAAATTCAAGTCAAAAACGTCAAACTTTGACAGCTGGTAGTCGACTCCCTAGGAGTGGTAGTCGACTCCCAGTGTGTTTCAGGAAATCTTGATTCTCAGCTGGTAGTCGACTCCCTACCTTTGGTAGTCGACTATCAGAGGAGTTTTTCCTGCGACACAGCTAGTCAGACAAGTAGCTAACTCCAGGGTGTGTGTGGAGTTTCACTACGGAATTTATAAGACGACTAGAGAAAGCTCTCAAAAACATTTTTGAAGATGATTTTAAAGATATTCAAAAACATTTTCAAATCATTTTTGTGTGTGTGTGTTTGTCTATATGATTTGGCTTTAACAATACCCTAAAAAGACACAACACACTCACTATAGACTAGGACACGTCTTCGGAAGCTTGATCAATTTGATGAAGTAGATGTGAGCTTCACTTTGAGCTTCTTGTTCTATTTGAGCTTTGAGCTTCATCATTTGATCTTAGCCACGTTCGTCCTTATCTTTGAGCGTAGATTGCGCTTCTTTGAGTATGAGTAAAGCTTTTCATTTGTCGCATATCCTGCACACTCAATTGTAGTGTAGTTAGTACACTAAGCTTCAGTTGGTGTGCTCATCATCAAAATCACTTGGGGTGGAATTCAATTTCCATCAAATGGGCCTCATGGGCCTATTCTTAACACTTCCCCTTATCCAACCAACATTGAATTAGAGGTGGATTCTTCAGGATCCGAGTTAGGATAACTGCCTTGTTAAATAAAGAAAAATTAATCCATAACGGTCCCTGTTTTAGGGATGTGTCTAGGGATGGATACTTCAGGATCCAAAGTCAATGAAGTTACCTTGTCAAAACATTGACTACGAAAAACCCTGTGAGAAAAAACCAGTAGCCAAGGGAAAAGAGTACAACACTGCAGTTGACTCCCCCTCATCTGACCAAGCTTCAGGCTTGCAGATTTCCTATGAATCTATACATCAGTATCTTATGTATCTATGTGTTCATAGTCCTCTCATCCTGACCCAGTTTACATTTCTTCACTCTCCTCATCTCAATCCCATATACAAGTTTCTCAAAGATACTAGTAGGCAGGGATTTGGTAAGCAAATCCGCCAAGTTATTACATGATAGGATCTTCTGTACCTCAATCTGTTTTTGTTTCTGAAGGTCGTGCGTCCAGAAGAACTTGGGGGAGATATGCTTCACCTTGTCGCCTTTGATGTAGCCGTCCTGTAGCTAGGCTATACATGATGCATTGTCTTCATGGAGTGGAGTAGGCGCAAGGATGCCGATCATCAGGCCGGTGGAGGTGAGAATGTGTTGGATCACAGAGCGTAGCCAGAAACTCTCCTTGCTTGCTTCATGGATCGCTAGAAGTTCTGAGTGAGTGGATGAGACGGTTGTCATGGTCTGCTTTACAGATCTCTAGGATATGGCAGTGCCGTCATAGGTAAACATGTATCCGGTCTGAGATTTCTCTATATGAGGATCGGACCTGTAACCTGCATCAGCATAACCAACTAAACCAGTTGATGCCCCTTTCCTGTAGAATAGACCTAAGTCTATGGACCCTTTGAGGTAGTTCAGAAGATGCTTAACTCCGGCCCAGTACCACTGTGTAGGTGCAGCACTATATCTGGCTAGTAAGTTGACTGCAAATGATATGTCAGGGTGAGTTTCAGTTAGCCAGGTAAAATAGTGCACCGATAGCACTTAGATAAGGCACTTCAGGGCCTAGTACTTCCTCCCCCTCTTCCAGCGGTCGGAAGGGGTCTTTATGCACATCCAATGATCTGACGACCATTGGGGTGCTGAGGGGGTGGCACTTATCCATCTGAAATTTTTTTAATAAGTTCGATATGTAAGTTGACTGATGTAACAGGATCCCATTGTTAAGATGCTCTATTTGAAGACCTAAACAGAATTTTGACTTTCTGAGGTCTTTCATCTCGAAGGTTTCTGTCAAGCTTCTAGAAATCTCGACGATCTCTTCAGGAGATCCGATAAGGTTCAAGTCGTCCACATAGACGGCTATAATAACAAATCCTGTTGCCTTTGCTCTTATAAAGATGCAAGGACAGACTGGGTCATTTGTAAAACCTTGTTTTGTAAGGAAGTCGCTCAGTCTGTTATACCACATCCTTCCAGATTGTTTTAGACCATACAATGATCTTTGCAGTTTCACTGAGTAGATGTCACGTTGTCTCTCTTTTAGTGCTGCAGGCAAGGAATAGCTGTCAGGCAATCTCATATAGATGTCTCAGTCTAAGTTTCCATATAGGTATGCAGTCACGACGCCCATAAGCTGCATATCTAAACCCTCTTGGGCTGTTAAGCCAATGAGGAATCGGAAGGTGATCGCATCCATGACCGGGGAGTATGTGGCTTCAAAATCCACCCCTGGACGTTGGGTAAAACCATGCGCTACAAGCCTTGCTTTGTAGCAAATGATCTCATTTTGTTCACTTCTTTTTCTAACAAATACTCATTTATAACCCACAGGTTTTACACCTTTTGGTGTCTGGACTATAGGTCCGAAGACCTTGCGTTTGGTGAGTGAATCCAACTCCACTCCTATTGCCGCTTTCCACTTTGGCCAATCATCTCTGCTTTGACATTCTGTCAGAGAGCGTGGTTCAATATCATCGTCGTAGTACGCGACGTTGATGGCAATATTACACGCAAATGTGTCATCTATGGTTGTGCTCTTTCTGTCCCAATACTCCCCAGTTTGTACATAGTGTATCGAAACTTCATTTTCTCCCGGTTTTTCCTCTGTTTGAGAGTTTGGGAGAGATGGGATAGCAAGGCTTATAGTAGCATCCTGTGGTGGTATTATTTTACTATTGCCAAGGGTCCTACTCTTTCGAGGGACTTGGTCCTTGGATCCCGGTGGTCGTCCTCTATTTTTAAGAGGTCCAACCATTTCTGTTGCAGGCGGATTGCATCCATTTTGCGTTATGTCAATCCTAGCTGAGTGTTAGCAACAGGGACGTGTGATCTGACAATCTTCTGGTTGTCAGTAAATTTGTCCGACAAGAGATGGACATTGTTTTGGATATGGAGAATCTTCAGGACTTCCTCCTCACACTGGCTTGTGGGCGAATCAAAGTGGCATAATGTCTTTGTATCCCAAGTGATACAGTCTGAAGCTTCGGGCTTCTTTGTTTGTGAGCCTAGTCTTGAAAATGATGTTTCATCAAATTCACAGTCTTCTAGACGTGCCTTGAAAACGCTCCCGTAAGGGGTTCTAGGAATCTTAGTATGGAGGGGGTGTCAAACCCAACATAAATGCCTAGGCGACATTGTGGACCCATCTTTGTCCTTTGTGGTGGTGTTATGGGGACGTATACTGCACAACCAAATATTCTCAAGTGTGAGATAATTGGTGGGGCTCCAAGTGCTAGTTGCATTGGAGAAGATGACTGACCTCCAGAAGGTCTTAGTTTTATTAAAATACAGCAAGCAAAATTGCATGGCCCTATGCATTCACTGGCAGCTGGGATTGAAGTAATAATGGGTGAGCAATCCATTGCAGTCTCTTAATTAGAGATTCTGCTAAACCATTTTGGGTGTGAACATGTGCTACATGATGTTCGACTTCAATTCCCTGTGCTTGGCAATAGTCTAGGAAGACTTGTGATGTAAACTCCCACGCAATGTCCAGACGAAGTTTCTTTATCTGGTAGTCGGGGAAATGGGCCCGCAACCTGATTATCTGAGCTAAAAGCTTAGACAGAGCTAGTTTACGGGTGGACAGTAGACACACATGTGACCACTTAGTAGATACGTCTATCAGGAGCATAAATTACCTGAACGAACCACTTGATGGGTGTATAGGCCCACAAATGGCTCTGTGGATTCTTTCCCGAAAGCTTGGAGACTCCAGGTCCACTTTCAGTGGAGAGGGTCTCGTAATTAGTTTACCCTTGTAACAGGGTGGACATGGAAATTTACCTTTTTGAAGAATCTTCAGGTTCTTCAAATCTATACCCCTTGATCTTTTTATGATGCGGTACATCATAATAGATCCAGGGTGTCCCAGTCTACTATGCCAGAGTTGGAATTCTGGTGTTTGGGGGCACTGCAGGTGCTCCGCCATTGATGTTTCTGGAGTTTGAATACTTGTTTGGTAGAGTCCCGAGGGGAGTCCCTTGAAACGTTCCACAATGGTTTTTGAACCATTTGTAAGAGACGTTACAAGCAAGTATTCCCTTTCATTTTCCTCTACAGTCTCTAAGTGATACCCATTTAAACGGATATCTTTAAAGCTTAGGAGGTTTTGGATAGATTTAGTGGAGTATAACGCATTTCTAAGTGTGATTAGTGTGTTACCAGGGATCAATATGATTGCTTCCCCTGATCCTTGATTATATTAGCTGGCCCTGAGATTGTTCTCAGTGGACCAAAGTAGCTACCTATGCTCGTAAAGTAGTCTACGTTTTGAAGGATCGAGTGCGTCGATGCACTGTCCACAAGGCAAATTGATTCAATATCTATATTAAGATAGACATTTAAGCAGTAAATAATATGAAAATAAGAAATCTACTTTCATTTAAGATGCTCAAAAATATTTGGCATGGAATAAAAACTAGATACTGTTGGGGGATATGCCCTCAGATCATTTGTATTTGATGCAAATGAAAATTTAAGCTTAGATATGGACTATTTTGCATATGATGCACACTGAGTTAGATGTGTCGTAAATTGTTTACGACAACATTTAATAAAATAAACGCATTGAAAAGGTTACCTAGATGACAGGATTGCCCCGCTCTAAACGCAGGTTCAAACCGCGTCAAAAACGGAGTCCAAATGCACAAGTTATAGCCAAAACAAGTCAGCCCAAACTGTTGAGCTGAACCCAGCGAAAATGGAGGCCCACCAAGCCTGAATTTTCTGGTTAGGGTTTTTTAAAACCTGGGATTTTTTGACGGCTGGATTTTCCATCTTTGAATGGTTTTGGCTAACTTTGGATGATCAATTGGAGGGTCAAACGGACTCCGATTGACTCGCCGTTTTTTCCTATGCGTTCACCGTTGAACGCCCTTCGATTTGGTAGGTTGTACCAAGATTGAAGCTCAATGGTGAGGGAGTTAAAATTCATGAAAATCTAGCCTTTGTGAAAGGCAAACTAAATTGAATTTATTAACTCTATTTAATAGTCATACATCGGTTGTGGAGAAAAGGGGAGAGTCAGCCGCCTATATAAATAGGGGCCTCCCCCTTCTTCCAAACTCGTCCCCAGCTCTAGATCTGAGCGGCACTCATAAATGTTGGAGCACACTCGGATCTAGGCTTAAATTAATATTCTCTACCTCCCTATATTTCTGCCTTACTCCTGAGGGCTCTGGCAAAGCCGCAAAGTAGTTTGGATTCGGATCCGAAATCTTGGCGAAGATTTCACTCGCGTGAAACTTTCTTCTGCGCGTGGTTGGCTCGGTGACACGAGGATTGCTCGCCTCGGGATGCGGAGCGGTTCGAGGAGCAGTTCGAGGAGCGGCTCGGCGTGGGATGGGGAGCGGCTCGGAAGACGGTGCGGAACATCTCGCCTGCCCCAGGGTTGAGATTTCGGGTATGTGTTTTAAGCATTAGTTTAATTTAATCGCAGTAGGTTAGATCCTTCTTGGGATGGCCAGATCCATTCCAAGCCGGCATAGATCTTGGCTAAGGGTCTTGTACCTTAGGGCTAAGTTAAATTGTTTAACTGCATGTTAATTAGATTAACTTGTTTATTCTTCCGCTGTTAAAATTTTTATGTCTATGTTTCGTCCGACTTAGGACGGGAATAGAGGTTTTGTGCCCTAAGGGTTCCCCAAAACCCTACAGTGGTATCAAAGCGTAGGTATGCGTAACGATCTAGCACTGCGATTTTATTAAATTTGAAATGCTTTTTTAAATACTTTATAAAATGTTTTAAAGTTATGAGAAAATTTAAAATGTTTCTAGATGCCCTTTTAAAATGTTTTAAAATTTATGCGATATTTTTTAAAGATGATTTTAAAAGGATTTTAGATATTTAAATATTTTATATGATAAAATTTTAAACATGAAAATTTTAAAATGGTGTTTTAAATTTATGTGATAATTTTAAAATTGATTTTAAGTCTTAATGGGATAAGTTTAAAAATTATTTTAGATATTTAAATATTTTATGTGATAAAATTTTAATCATGAAATTTTTTAAAATGATGTTTCAAATTTATGAGATATTTTTAAAACTGTTTTAAAAGTTTAAAATTGTTTTTGCGATAAACTTTAGTCTATTTAATTGTTAAATAGCTGTACACTTTTATTTTATGCGATAAATTAGTGTAAGTTTATGTTAATGGCTATGTCATCTTGTCCCTTATTTAATAACACAAGACAACCCTTTAGGTTAGCCATTAAGAAATCATTAAAATTCATGAGATAAATTTTAATGACATGTTATGTATCAACAATACATTAACAACACTTTAAGACCTAATTCCTTATTAGGGTAGTCCTTTTAATGAAAATCTTAATTCTAATTGTTATTATTAATTCTCATTAAAGGACTTCGCTTTTGCGTTGTTAATAAATTTATTAAAATCCTAATAACGATTAGGATATCACGTGGACCTTATAGTTGATAAGGATTTAATAAAAGTTATTAAACAAATCCTAAATTTTTGAATTTTAGGATTCAACTAGTTGATAGGATTTATTAGTTGTTAATAAAAGCCTTTTAGTCTATGGCACACATATAAAAATGACAAGCTTCATTCAATGTACCATGATCTAGTCAATGTGCTTGGCTAAGTTTGCTGGATCACCCTATAAGGGATAGTGATTCTGGCTTAGTCAATTTCCTGGCTGTGTTCTGCTGGACCGCAATGATGTGAATCATGATTGTATGACACCCTGGACTATATCTAAGTCAAATACGTTAATAATCTTTTTCAAGATTAGCCGTAGCCCTCCTTGTTTTAGGGGTTGGCAACTATAGGACCCGTGTTCCAGTTGTTGAGCTACACTCAAGCTGTGACATGGCAACCTTGTAGAAACCAACTCCTTAAATACATAAGATGAAATCTTGACTTGACCCAAACCGTCGTGTCGTGAATACACCGAGCGCCGGCGTAAGTTAAGTCAATGATGTAGTCTGGCTAGATGTAGTCTAAGACCTGACCCAAACCAACGGGTCGTGAATACACTGAGCGTCGGGGCAAGTCGGGCTAGACACGAAACCAAGGGTCCGACTAGACTAGACATTGTGATTTGGATGAGCACACTCATGATCACAAATGGCTAGGGGTAAAAACCGATAAGAGAGTCATATCTGATATGATCGATGAAGAGTCATCTTCCGATCGCAGAGTCAAGCAACTTGTTGAGCTACACTGAAGGTTGTTACACTCAGGGCGATTGGACCTCTTACCCATTAATTTAATTCGATTAAATCGTTCATTATTAAGGCTTAAAAATGATCGTAAAAATAGTGGGAGGATATAGATAGATAAAAGCCATTCTACCTATATTTAATATTGAACATATGCTAAACTAGGGCAAGACTATGTTTACCGAAGGAATCAACATATAATATTTTAATGGAATAAGTTAACTGGTCAAATAGGTTGATTAATTGAATATCAAGTTAAATTCTAATTGATAGGATTAAACTATATTCTCGTTGACATAAAAATGACCTTCTAAAGAATAGACTTAAGAAATATGATTTCATTAAGTTCTGGGTCCAACAAATAAATTCACGCTACATGACACTCGCCTCTATATTGGGCAGCTTGAACATATAGGATATTCGAAATATGTTTCTCCATACAACTTGTCGAGCTACACTCAAGGTTGTATGGATAAACAATTTTGATCCGTAATGTTTGAGAATTCGATCAAACCGTTTGAGTCGAATACGAGTGCATGGGCGGTGCAAGACTATGTATCCCAACCGGATCTTGAAACAAGCAACTTCTTGAGTTACACTCAAGATTGCAACTCTCAGGCGTTTGGATACATGAGATGCTTGCCTAGCTATTTATTTATGTTGGGTTATTTAATATCTAAATATGATTTAGAAAAGGAAGAAGGCACTCCGGAAAGTCAATCGAGTTAAATAGTTTAATTTATCATTAGTAAAGGCATAAGTAGGAGGGAACGAAAATGTGACATATTTTGATGTCACGATTTCATAATTATTGTTATACAAAAGGTTAACACATTTTGACGAATGTCGTCACATTGCTTCTGAAGCAATGAGTAATATGTATAACGATAATATATGTATTAAATGTTAATATATAAATACACAAGATAGTAGCAAACTTGTATGACAAAATAGACTAGGCCGTATCGAGAGATTAAGCTTCACAAGTCACATAAAGAGGGGTCTGACCTCTCGTATTATGAAGTCTGCGGACACTTGTGAGTCTTATCCTCTTAGATATAATGGCTGATACCCATCTGGAAGATAGTGGGAGAATGAGTTGTCGAACTCAGTCTCATACATACCGATGTACCCGAGTCTAAATTAACCAAAATTCATATATTTTATTAAGACACGTGTTCTTGATGAAACACAAGTCTGATAAAATAAAGAACGAAATGACAAAAGTGTTTAAACTGATTCGATTAGATCGAATGGTCAAATACTTAGCTGCATAAAATCTTGTGTAATTAAAAGAAAATGTGATTTTCTCTCAGGTCAAGTCTGTTAGCACATCGGTGTGTTAAAAGGTATGAATCACACTTAGTTAGACTTGGTGTGATCCATTGCAAGTGACTCTGAGTTATGTCCTCCCTCTGGGTTAAGTCACAGATAGTAATGTCTAGGTTTTGATAATGTTCTATGATGACATTATCAATAAGATATTCATTAAATCAATCATTGGAAATTTGTATAATTACTCGAATCTCGTGAGACGAAGAGTCGAGTTAGACATCATAATTGATGATGACTTAGTCAACTTCTAGGATGAAATTTGGAGTAGTAACTCCGATTTATAACTTGATGCAATCAGAATAGGTCCATGTGCGTAAATAAATTTTGGAATTTAGTTTATGTACCTAAGGAAAATGTTTCCTCACTTTCTACAAGTAAATCGTTAAGTTGAAAGAATGGTGCAGAAAGAAAATAATGAAGTACAATCATGTTGGTCGAGAACAGTTTTCATCCTAATTCCTATAAAACGGATTATGATGAAACCGTTTTTTGCCAGCAGATGTGTACAGATCTACTCGGACCAAACTCGATGTAAACGCTCATATTGACCATGAAAATTGGAGCATTCACTTATAAGTTCGTTTTTCTAAATATGATTTAGACGAACCAACT
Source organism: Scilla litardierei (assembly GCA_030789695.1). Taxonomy (NCBI): domain Eukaryota; kingdom Viridiplantae; phylum Streptophyta; class Magnoliopsida; order Asparagales; family Asparagaceae; genus Scilla; species Scilla litardierei. The sequence continues at coordinate 266,471,565 of CM061133.1, read as the reverse complement.
TATATGAATTAGCCAGAAAGTTTTCAAAGTCAGTGAGAGCGTATAAATCACATGCGAAGCATCAAAGGGATGGAACATTTATATTGATAAAGTAATCAAAAAGGTTTGACACTTTATCAGAAATAGATATGAGCCATTTGAAATGACCAGTAACAAATTTAAATGATTATCGTAAGGTACGATGAACTGGATAAGATCCAAGGAAATAAAATATTATGGATTCCGAAAGACCAAGTGAATTATTTGAATGAGATTCAAATGGTTGGTCTAACATGAACATAGAAACCCCTTAAGTCTATACTGTAGACGGTTTTAGCGGATCCACTCACAAAGGCTCTACCACATGAAGTCGGGAAAACTTATGTGTAAAAACGGTATGAGATACCGGGATAAATGGGCCTGAGTACAAGTGGGAGATGTAGAGAGATGATGCCCTCGAGGCTATTTATCTCTGTGTGAATAGCACAAACGTCTTGTTCGAAATAACAGTACGTTGTTTGGTAATAATTTATCTAAGTTATATTATAATATAGTAAACATTAGATATTAACTCAGGTAAAGTCCTGAGTCTTTATGCAAGGTCAAACAGGTATCGAGATGAGTATCTCGACCATGGAGAAATGTTTGACCGTCTGTAGCATAAGTCTAAAAGGGTTCGTGGTCGTAAATGTTTCGAGACAAGGATATCGAAACATCGGATAGACCATTGTGTCTTAGTCTTCACCGTTTAGCGGTGGCGATGATCTCATGATCGTTTGACTTGGCGAAGTCGAAGACGAGACACAGGTGCTCATTAGAGAATGAGTTCACTAAACGATCCACAAGAGTTATCATATGGTTTTATTGACCAATCTGTCAATGATAACTCTTAGTGATGATAGGCTAGTTGGTCTTTTGACTTGAGGTCAGTTTATGAACCTATGCGTGAACGGTACCACTTAGATCACTGACCTAGCTTCGAGGCTAGGCCTGTCGAAAGGTCTTTGATTGGGTGTCACTTGAAGCGTACGAGGAGAGTAATGACCAAGAGAGGATTCGTCACTCCCGGTCAATGGGAGTTAGTGTCGTAGAGTTAGTTCGGTCTTTAGTAAAATCTCTGAGCAGAGTATGTTGGAAGATGATTGACCGCGAGACGTGCACAATCCAAGTAGGATGCACACCCTCACCTCCCAAGAGTAGGAGTGTCAATGCAATATAATCCCGGTAAGTATGGAGTCGAATCCACAGAGATAATTCGTTTCACTTTCACAATCTCGGTTGGCTAAGGATATGCTAAAGGTGTTGGTACAACCAACTAAACTAACGAGTACTGTGAGTGGAAGTGTGGGGTGAGACAATCGAGCCAAGCCCAAGGTGGGTAGGGTGGAGACCAAAGTAGGGAGCTAGTCAAGCAAGGAGAAGTGTGTGGAATGGGATGTCATTAGGGTTGTGAGTTGATTAGCAATCGGTTCACTCCAAACGAATCAACCCTCGCATCCATTTCAGGGTATGCGGGGTTGTGCACATAGGTAATGCCCTTAAGGCACACCATAGTTCTACGGCCCCACCAAGAGTAATGCACGATTCATTCTGTGTTGATTAGTGAGTTGGAATTCCCTAACACAAGCTCGTGAGTCAATCCTTGCATCCGTGTCAATAGGGTGCAAGGATGGTGCATGTAGGTGTGACCCTTAAGGTACACCACCGTTCTACAGCCCCGCCAAGAGTGGTGCACGACTCAATGAAATCTAGGGCACAACCCATCAATCAACACTATTAGCACCCATCTTTAGGTATGCTAATCCAATTTAATGCAAGAAATGAATCATTAATAATCAAGCACACAAACCCTAATTAACCCAATCCACACACAAATGGCCCGAGGCCTTGTAACGATCTGATTTTTCAGATACTTTTGAGTGGAGACCTATTGATGTATGTCTTTAATTATTAACATTTGATGTCTAACTCTCTTTATTATACATATAGTTATTTATTATAGGGTAATAATTTTTGAGATTCAAATGTTTTAATAATAATAGTTATGATAATTTCAAATATTTTCAAATTTGAATTCAAAATTGTTTCTATTTTATACCCTATTTAAATTACAACTATTTTAGAAACTTCCCCTCATCAAACCAATTATCTCTCCCTATTAATTCTGTTATTCAACCTTCATATTTATCTTGCTAATAATTTCCCTAATAATGGTATTTAAAACAAATTTTTAAATCTTTTATTTGAATTAAATCCTCCATTATTATTATTAAATCCCATTGTTAGTATTTCAAATCTTTCCTAATATAAACCTTCCCTAGATTACTCTATAGCCATTTTTGGACCTGGGCCGGACCTACTTCTGAGTCACGCACTCATTTCACGCACAAACAGCCAACAAGAGAGGCTAACAAAGAAAAAAAAAGGGGAATACATCTAAACCTAATCCCAGACACACTCACGTGCTCCTCCTCACTAAACCCCCCACACATAAGTTTTTTTTTATAATAAGAAACACATGTATAAACCCTAGGCTTCCTTCATTCACGTGAGCCTACATCATCCCTAGCTATTATTATATAAACCCTAGGTTCTCTTTCCTCCTAACCCTACACCTCAAGCTACCGCCGCTCCAAACAACGCCTACGGCCTCCTCTTCTTCCCACGCAACGCAGCGGAACCCCACGCCCAGCTTCTCGACCACACCCGCAGACCTCGCCTCCGACGTCCCCTCCTTCCGGCCACGTCGCCAACTGCCTCGTCAACGCCCCACCGCCGCCGGCCAAGCTCGCCACCGACCAGCACCACTTCACCGACGCCGCCGCCTCCTCTTCCTCCGCTCCGACGCCCTACGGACGACCGCACGGCGATCTCGCGCCCTCCCCATGTTCCTTCACCACGCCGAACCAACCCCCGCACACCGCCATCGACCTCAGCCGTCCGAGCCCTCCACCTCCACTCTCTTCGAGATCACACCGGCGGCCTCTCCCTTCGACCCGACACCGCCTCCCGTCTTCCGCCCAGGTCGCCGGAGCAGCTCGACCCCCACGGCGCCTCCCTTCCGTCCAACGACCGCCGGCGACCCCGCCTTTCTCGCCTGAACCGCCAGTCCGACACCCCGCACCGCTCGACCCCCGGACGGCAGCTCCGTGCTCTCCGAATCGCCACCCGCCCTCGACCATCGCCCGACGTCCTCGCCGTCGACCCCGCTGAAGGCCCCTCGCCCCGTTGCCGCTGTCCACAACCAAGGCGCCACCCGCGGCCTCTCCCGAGAGATCCAACGCCGTCTCCGACTCCGGCCTCCCCACACCGCCGCAACCTCCCTCCGATCTCCCCTTCGACAGCACCCCAGGCCCAGTCATCGCAGCTCTCCAGCGCCCCTCCCGTCGCACGTGTACCGCCCCGAGCCACCGTCGTCATCGTCGCAGAGCTCAACCTCCTGCAACACACGCAAGGCAACGAGGAGGTAAGTTTTTTGTGTAAAGTTTGAGATCAGTGCTACATATATATTGTTATATCTAAAAGAGAGTACATGCATTATGTTACCCCACGCACATCTTTATATATTAAGTTTTAATGTGGTCTTCTCTTGTGAGTAGTACCCTATAGGACCCTAAGTAGACCTTAAAGCAATTGACTCTTGTATGATAAAGCTGAAACATAGAAACAGTACACTAGCTTGCCTATTCATATAGATATATAAAACTATGCAACATGTTATTATTTATATACTATGCAAAGGCTTAGTCCTTCCTTTGTAACAGTAAATTTTGGAGATGAGCAGTAACTTTATTATTATAAAGAGTACTTTCGAGTTCCACTTCTTCTTAACCGTATGAAAACAGTATTTCCATGTAAACAACAGTAACATATAGTTGTAGGTTGAATGTGGTAACAATTTTAAAGACGGTTAACTTAATTTTGTAAATCCAATCTCGCAGATAATCACATCTCTCGCCGTAATCGCCTGGACACCCTGAAACGCTTCGTTCAGGCAAGTATTTAGCCCTTCGAGTATTTTATCGTCTACTAATTTTCAAAGCCGCAAATATTTACCCTTTACAAGTATATTGTTTTCTACAATTTTTAAAGGCGCAAGTATTTACTACCGCAAGTATCTACTCTTTTCAAGTACATAAATTTTCTATCAGTTTCAAAGGCTCGACCATTTATCGCTTTTTACATTGCTCCGGTCTCGTGACCGAAAATACCAAACAATTGCAAATAACAATTTTCAAGTACGTTGCTCACGCTTAATGAACAAAATGACATCGTTGGTTGCTTTCACTTTTATTGCAATCGAAATAAAGTATTTGAAACGCACGCAATAATTGTATGCCTTTTTAACTGCTAAATGCACACCAGTGTTGGGATGTGATACTGGGCCCTTGGGGCAAATTTACGGACTTCTGTGCCTTTGGACAAATTACGGATTTTTGGGCCTTCGGGCAACTGCGGACTAATGGGCCTTCGGGCAATATGGATATTGGGCCCGCGGGGCATTTACGGAATGTTTTGTCACTCGGCAAACATTAAATTACAGGTTGACTTATGGACACTTGGGTGGGGTAGTCTAGTGTAGTAGAGGCTGGAAAGCTGGATTGCACCCGATTGGTGAACTTGACCGACACCTGGCCGGGTCGGTGAGTATAGAGTCACGGGTAGCTCCCGTCGACTTGGGTGTGATGCTGGTCACCTCCCCCTCGGACACTGGGCTTTGTCACTAGATAGGAGATTGATTGATTGATTGATGCACCCTTCTCTTTACCTCGGCTGATGCTACATTGTAAACTGCTAAAATTATTGTCACGATTGACTATTGCTGTACGCACTACACTTGTCACTACTTTTGCTGTGCACACTACCCTTGCCATGCTGGTTACCTTACACACTACACCTGGTTGTGCCCCCTACTTTACGCACCACACTCCGCTTGCACTACTTTACTCACTACACGATGTTATGTTCCCATGTTGCTTCATGCTGCCATGGTTCATCTTTTTGGAAATATATTGTGTCTTCCATTTCTAAAGTTTTGTAAATTATATTAAATCTTACCGAGGGTCTTTTTCTACTAACGTTTTTTTAAAGCTTGCCGAGCGACCCTCGCTGACGTATATTTCCTTGTTTGTGAAATATACGTTAGGTTTTGAGCAGAGTTCACAGTGAAGTTCACTTGGAGATTGAAGAAGGTGACCAAGAGAACCAAGAGCACGAGATCCACTACTGAAGACGACGAACACTGCGCAGCTTGCTAAATTTTAATAATTGTGGTATTCATTTTCAGGTGTATTTTAATTTCCTTGTAACTGTTGCAATGGCCATGCTGGGCCTTCTAATTTTTGTGTACTTGTAATCTGGAAGTCAAAGTCTTAATGATGACACCATATTATGTTGTTCCGATTATTCGCAAGCAAGAATCTGCCAAAGTAGTCATACACAGACGCTTATTAGGTTGGGGCTTCATCGCTCCAACCCAAGCGGGCCCGTTCACGTCCTCGCCCCAAGTATAATGGGAAGCGGGGCGTGACAGGCCTTCATAATGAAAATAGGGTAATAATCATGCAAGATAAACACACCAATCTTCATTACTATCAATTAATCAAACAACTATCAAATGGGTCTCACTCTCATTCAACAATCATTCAAATATTCATACAAATTAATAGCAACCAAATGTTTACAAAAGAGGGGAAGAAATAACCAAATGAAGCCCTAGAAAACCAAGCTCTCCCCTCTCTTGCTCCTCCTCCAAGCTTTCCTAGCCTCCAATGGCCTCCAAGCCTTGCCCTAGCCCTTGGGGAAGAAGATGGGGGTCTCAAACCCCCAATAGAACAGTAAAAATAGCCTTGGCCGAAGTTTTTTTTCCCTGGAAGCTACATGCCAAAATTAATCCAAAAACGCACATTGGCTTCAATTCGGGCTTGCGGGTCGGGCTTTCGAGTGCCCGACCCGCTCGCAAAGAGCACAGGCCTGCGCTTCAGCTGGGAGCGGAGTGGAGCGGGTCCTGGTTGGGCGACGGATCCGCGCCCGACCCGCCTGCTTCACTCGCCTGCATTCATGCGAGAAGCGGGCTTGTTCCCGCTGTGAAGATAAGCGGGCCGTGGGCCCGCTTCGGTTGCGCCTGAAGAAGAACGGGCCAGCGGCCTGTGAGATAGCCGCTTGCCTTCGATAGCGGGCAAAGAAATGGAGGGGGCACGTGCTCGGCACGTGCCCCGAGCTCTCTAAACGAGCGGACGTGATTGAAGCTTCAGCGGGCACACGCTTTGCGCGTGCCCGCAATCTCTCAAGCGGGCTCGTCCCGCTGTCGAATCAACGGATGACGGTTCAGTGCCACGTGGCGCCGCGAGGATTCGCCACGTGGAGCCCTATATAAAATCCCATTTACCGCTTTTTAAATGCCTTTCTCCTCCCTATAATTCGCAAAAAATACCTAGAAATCCCAGAAAAATCCCAGAAAATTCTGGAAAATCTCCAAGACTCTCAGGAGTACCTGAAAAATAGGAGAAGGAGAAATTAATCCATATAATGATGTTTTGTGCAAAGAATACGAATAAGCTCTTATAAGCAACATAAAGTGAGATCATACCCAGAAGAGCACGATTAAGCCTAATCCTTAGCACAAAATAGGGATAGTTAGGGGGTATAAATATACACTTTTCATCACGAATCACACCCCCCAACTAGTATTTTGCTGGTCCCTAGCAAAATAAGCGATTAATTCGGATTAAATGGAAAAACATGCACCAAATTTAAGATATCATCATGGCATCCTTCATATGTTATTTCCAAATGATTCCAAAGCTAATATACACAATGTATGAAAGTAAACAATATTTGATATTCGCCTCAATCCAATTCTAGGAAAAGTAAGGAAATAAGCACGTATCACATTCTTTGGGAAGATGCGCACATGGCAAAATTTTCAATTTTTGTGGAAATGGCCAAAATCAAAAGAAAATCCTTCTAAGTGGTGGGAGATGAGATTGCATCAGTCATGAAGTTTATTCTTTCACTTATTCATTCAATTTTTTCTTTTTCTTTTCATTTTCTCTCTTTTTTGTATTCTTTTGTTTTAGTAAGTTTATGTTTTGCATTCACGCAATAATGCTATGAAATGCAAACATGGCCATATTTGCATACACGCGATAACGCTATATAGGCAAATGGATGGAATGATCCCCTAAATCTCATCTTTGGCGTCCTTCCCAATGTTTCGTGAGGCACTGGCTACTCAATTTGATTAGAAAAATCATTCACCTATGTTAATCTATTTCTCATTCTAACATGAATTATCAACTCATCCACCCACTCCTTAAGAAGAAAATAAAACATACACCAATGGCCACATCCAATCCAACTAAAAACTAAGCCATGCATCCCAATTCATGCAATTACGTACACCAAACTATTCCCGAATTATTTCAAAGAGAGCATCAAAACATAGAAAATCATTTTCATACATGGCATATTAGCATTAGACTCCAAAATGGAAAAGAAATTAAAATACGCCAATCAAACATCAATAAACTTGATACCAAAGTAATAATCCGAAAAAAATTGCTTTGCATTAAGCATGTAGGGACTAAGCAAAAGAAATGTGATGGAAGCAAGGATGGAGGCATCAAAATGATATTCTCAAAATGAATGAATGATGATGATGAATGAGAAAAAAATTTAAACATCAAAAAAAAAATTTGTTTAAAACTATCCAAAACTAGCATCCAACTTCATAGTTCACTCCCCCCAACTAGAAATGAGCATTGTCCTCAATGGTTGAAATGAAACTAGATATTATTCAATGATGCTAGAGGGAAAACACACATACTAAAGCAAACTAAACTAAAAAGTTTATTTTTTTTATTTACACTAAAGAAAGGAAGGAATACACCTTAGCAAAAGGCGGATCTCGAATGTGTAATGGTGAAGGCAGCTGCTCAATCATATCCTTGCGTTCCTCAGCCAGCTGCTATAGAAACTCCGCTCCTCCACTCTTCGTGGATCCTAGCAACACAGCTCCCAGCATCTCTCTAGAATGTGCTACTGTGTCCTGCGGGAGACAAGCTGTGTCAATCCAAGGAAAATAAGTTAGACTTCCAATGAAGGAAGTCCAAATAGGGTCGTCATAATAAAAATGAGAATATGAATGTGTATGACGACTTTCTGAATCTAAGATATATGCTGATGAAGTTTGAGATTCAGAAATGAAGGGAAAAGTGTGATGAGAACTTCCCTGAATGGCGATGCTATCGCCTGGCTGATGCGACTCCTCAGGAGGAGGGTGAAATGGCTGCAGGGGCACGTATGGAGGAGAAGGCAGCGTAGGCTCAATGTAGATCATCTCGCAGTCACTGTCGCTTGTCGAATCCTCGCCATCAAATGTAATGGCCTCTGCAGTCATCTTTGGACTCTGTGGTCCACTCTGGATATCCTCATCCTGGATGACAGACTGATGCGTGTCCTGAGGTGCCTGAAGTGATGGCCGCTGAACCGAATCTGAAGGGAGGGTGGTCTCGGGCTCCAAAGTAGTCTGTAGGCTGTATCCCGTGTACTCATCCTCCTCAATATCGCCGTAGTAAACCTTCTCAGCAGTCCATCCAAGATGCTCGGACACCTCCAGCTGTGGTAATGGATCAGACAGGAAATGTGACTCAGGCTCTTTGATGTCATCTATATCACTCTCGCCTGAATACATCTCCATCTGATCATCACCAACAACCCAAGAAAACTGCATCGTGTCTCCAACCTGGGTGACACACACTCCATCATCCATATCCTCCTGATCCTCAATATGTGGTCTCTCCACATCCTCAACCTGGCTCTCCTGCAACCCAACATCCTGCTCTGCTAGGTATCCCATGGGGTCACAAGAGAAAGAGCCCAAAGATGGCTCCTCGGACTGACAATGGACCTGCTGCTCTGCATCCTGAAGTAGAAGCTGGGACTGGCCATCATCCTCATATCCAAGGGACGGCTCTCTAGATGGCGCAGTCTGCTCCCACTCTGCAAGGTCTCTCAGGCACAACCATGCATCCTCTGTAGTGTATGCAAAGAACTCTCCACTGCTGCTCATCTGCACAAAGTCTCGTGTCAACGGCTGCAACCCTGTGTAGAAAATCCGAAGTAGATCATCTGCGCTGAAAGCATGGCATGGACACCCAAGCACTAAATCATCGAATCTCTCCAAAACTTGACTGTAAGTCTCACCGTCAAACTGGACAAAGCTCTCCATGTGTTCCTCAAATGCCTGGCGCATCTGTACCTGATTCCTGTAATAAATAGGAAAGAAAGCTCGAAGGAAATCAGTCTGAAAAGAAAGCCATGAAGAAAAAGAATCTCGAGGATAAGCATCAAACCAGATTTTAGCATCATCTCTCAAAGTATATGGGAACACTTTAAAATAAATAAAATCTGCACAAGTGGTCTCATCAAACAAATCCCAAAACTCTTTTCTACACCATTTTTCAAAATTTTGCATAAATGAATTAGGATTTTCCAGCCCCATACCGTGAAAGAGTAGGAGTGTCAATGCAATATAATCCGCGAGACGTGCACAATCCAAGTAGGATGCACACGCTCACCTCCCAAGAGTAGGAGTGTCAATGCAATATAATCCCGGTAAGTACGGGGTCGAATCCACAGAGAAAATTTGTTTCACTTTCACAATCTCGGTTGGTTAAGGATATGCTAAAGGTGTTGGTACAACCAACTAAACTAACGAGTACTGTGAGTGGAAGTGTGGGGTGAGACAATCGAGCCAAGCCCAAGGTAGGTAGGGTGGAGACCAAAGTAGGGAGCTAGTCAAGCAAGGAGAAGTGTGTGGAATGGGATGTCATTAGGGTTGTGAGTTGATTAGCAATCGGTTCACTCCAAATGAATCAACCCTCGCATCCATTTCAGGGTATGTGGGGTTGTGCACATAGGTAATGCCCTTAAGGCACACCACAGTTCTACGGCCCCACCAAGAGTAATGCACGATTCATTCGTGTATTGATTAGTGAGTTGGAATTCCCTAACACAAGCTCGTGAGTCAATCCTTGCATCCGTGTCAATAGGGTGCAAGGATGGTGCATGTAGGTGTGACACTTATGGTACACCACCGTTCTACGGCCCCACCAAGAGTGGTGCACGACTCAATGAAATCTAGGGCACAACCCATCAATCAACACTATTAGCACCCATCTCTAGGTATGCTAATCCAATTTAATGCAAGAAATGAATCATTAATAATCAAGCACACAAACCCTAATTAAGCCAATCCACACACAAATGGCCCTAGGCCTTCATAATGAAAATGGGTAATAATCATGCAAGATAAACACACCAATCTTCATTACTATCAATTAATCAAACAACTATCAAATGGGTCTCACTCTCATTCAACAATCATTCAAATATTCATACAAATTAATAGCAACCAAATGTTTACAAAAGAGGGGAAGAAATAACCAAATGAAGCCCTAGAAAACCAAGCTCTCCCCTCTCTTGCTCCTCCTCCAAGCTTTCCTAGCCTCCAATGGCCTCCAAGCCTTGCCCTAGCCCTTGGGGAAGAAGATGGGGGTCTCAAACCCCCAATAGAACAGTGAAAATAGCCCTGGCCGAAGTTTTTTTTCCCTGGAAGCTACATGCCAAAATTAATCCAAAAACGCACATTGGCTTCAATTCGGGCTTGCGGGTCGGGCTTTCGAGCGCCCGACCCGTTCGCAAAAAGCACAGGCCTACGCTTCAGCTGGGAGCGGAGCGGGTCCTGGTCGGGCGACGGATCCGCGCCTGACCCGCCCGCTTCGCTCGCCTGCATTCATGCGAGAAGCGGGCTTGTTCCCGCTGTGAAGATAAGCGGGCCGTGGGCCCGTTTCGGTTGCGCCCGAAGAAGAAGGGGCAGTAACCCGTGAGATTGCAGCTCACCTTTGATAGCGGGCAAAGGAATGGAGGGGGCACGTGCGCGGCACGTGCCCCCAGCTCTCTAAACGAGCGGACGCGATTGAAGCTTCAGCACGCAATCTCTCAAGCGGGCTCGTCCCACTGTCGAATCAACGGACGACGGTTCAGTGCCACATGGCATCGCGAGGATTCGCCACATGGCGCCCAATATAAAATCCCATTTACCCCTTTTTAAATGCCTTTCTACTCCATATAATTAGCAAAAAATACCTAGAAATCCCAGAAAAATCCCAGAAAATTCTGGAAAATCTCCAAGACTCCCAGGAGTACCTGAAAAATAGGAGAAGGAGAAATTAGTCTATATAATGATGTTTTGTGAAAAGAATACTAATAAGCTCTTATAAGCAACATAAAGTGAGATCATACCCAGAAGAGCACGATTAAGCCTAATCCTTAGCACAAAATAGGGGTAGTTATGGGGTATAAATATACACTTTTCATCACGAATCAGAAAAAGTCCAACATTAGTTGAATAAAGATTGATGGAAACTAACAAGAATCAAGTTATTTGGGTTGACAGTTTGACCGTACCCTGGACTTGATCTACACGACATAGTTAAGACGAAGAGACTATAACTGCGGAATTCATCACGGAAACAGTCAGGGTGGTCCCGACAATACTCATGTCGATGAGTCAACCACATAATAATGATTCTAAAGCAGGGACGGCAACCACTCCTCGTGGTCACTGCTGTATAGGGCTTCGAGCCCAAACTGTTGTAAGGGTCAGGCTGTAGGGTCTCACATAGAGTGCGACCTTCGTCTAGTAATAGGTAGAAACGATTAGGGAGAATATGCATTTGATGCAAGGGATAAAATATTGTAAAAGATGTTTGCAATTATCTCCTGCATTCGGGATAAATGATCCTAAGTGCAAGTAGGAGATGTTGGGGGATATGCCCTCAGATCATTTGTATTTGATGCAAATGAAAATTTAAGCTTAGATAGGGACTATTTTGCATATGATGCAAACTGAGTTAGATGTGTCGTAAATTGTTTACGACAATATTTAATAAAATAAACGTGTTGAAAAGGTTACCTAGATGACGGGATCGTATCGCTCTAAACGCAGGTTCAAACCGCGTCAAAAACGGAGTCCAAATGCACAAGTTATAGCCAAAACAAGTCAGCCTAAATTGTTGGGCTGAACCCAGCGAAAATGGAGGCCCACCAAGCCTGAATTTTCTGGTTAGGATTTTTTAAAACCTGGGATTTTTTTTACGGCTGGATTTTTCATCTTTGAATGGTTTTGGCTAACTTTGGACGATCAATTAGAGGGTCAAACAGACTCCGATTGACTCGCCGTTTTTTCCAAAGCGTTCACCGTTGAACGCCCTTCGATTTGGTAGGTTGTACCAAGATTGAAGCTCAACGATGAGGGAGTTAAAATTCACGGAAATTTAGCCTTTGTGAAAGGTAAACTAAATTGAATTTATTAACTCCATTTAATAGTCCCACATCAATTGTGGAGAAAAGGGTAGAGTCAACCGCCTATATAAATAGGGGCCTCCCCCTTCCTCCAAACTCGTCCCAAGATCTAGACCTGAGCGGCTCTCGTAAATGTTGGAGCACGCTCAGATCTAGGCTTAAATTAATATTCTCTATCTCCTTATATTTCTGCCTTACACCTGAGGGCTCTGGAAAAGCTGCAAAGGAGTTCGGATTCGGATCCGAAATCTTGGCGAAGATTTCACTCGAGTGAAACTTTCTTCGGCATGTGGTTGGCTCGGCGACACGAGGATTGCTCGCCTCGGGATGCGGAGGGGTTCAAGGAGTGATTCAAGGAGCGGCTCGGCGTGGGATGGGGAGCGGCTCGGAAGACGGTGCGGAACATCTCGCCTGCCCCAGGGTTGAGATTCCGGGTATGTGTTTTAAGCATTAGTTTAATTTAATCGCAGTAGGTTAGATCCTTCTTGGGATGGTCAGATCCATCCCAAGTCGGCATAGATTTTGGCTAAGGGTCTTGTACCTTAGGACTAAGTTAAATTGTTTAACTGCATGTTAATTAGATTAACTTGTTTATTCTTCCGCTATTAAAATGTTTATGTCTATGTTTTGTCCGACTTAGGACGGGAATAGAGGTTTTGTGCTCTAAGGGTTCCCCAAAACCCTACAGATACGATGCATAAAAGAGGAAGATACATGCTAGCAAATAAAAATTGGTTATGGTCCATAACTAGAGAGTGTCGTCTCCCATGAAAATTTCAGGAGTCCATGTGGTCTCTGGCAACGTTGCGCTCTCTATCAGGTTTGTCTCAGCTCGAGGCTTGAGGCTTGCCTGGTAGAGGTCCTGTAGGTGTTTGTTGGTGTGGCAAATTCTGGACCAGTGGCCTGTCATTCCATATTTAGAGCACTTATCCTCCCAGTCTTTCTTGGGAGTACCACCTTTGTTGGACATCCACTTTTGCTTCTTTTCCACGAACTTCTGGTTCTGAGGAGGAGCTTGGAGAGTGGCATTCTTCCGATTCTTCTGTTCTTTACATTTCTGGAATTTAGCTTTCTTGTCCATCTTCTTCTTCTGGGAAGACTGGAAGTGTGCCTCTGCAGGAGGTGGCAGTGGAGCGGAGCCAGGAGGTCGCAGGTTGTGAGTGGCAACCAACAAATCTATGTTCTATTCAGCTATTAACAGGCATGAAAGCAGATCAGAGTACTTCGTGAACTTCCTATCACGGTACTGTTGCATGAGGATCATGTCCTTCTCGTGGAAAGACATGAACGTCTTTTCCAGCAACATTTTCTCAGTCACAATCTCACCACACAACTTCAGGCATGAGGTGATACAGAAAAGTGCTGAGTTGTACTCCGCTACAAATTTGTAATCCTGTATGCGGAGGTGAGTCCACTCGTACTGTGCACGGGGGAGTATGACATCCCTCTGATGCATGTATCTCTCCTCAAGTGCGTTCCACAGTTCGTAAGGATCCTCTATAGTAAGATACTCGTCCTTCAGGGTCGAGTCTAAATGTTTCCTGATATAGATAATGGCTTTCGCCTTTAATATATCAGAAACTTCTTCTGTATGAGGTGCTTCTTTAGAAGCATCTTTTTCGGCTGTGGCAGCACTTGTTGTTGCCTTCTCAGTGGTGTCAGACTAGCCCATGAGGTCGCAGATGGAACTTTAGGTCCAACTACCAACTCAAGTAGTTCGACCCATCGGCCTTCAGGACCGAGAAATCGGCATTCGCAAGTCTGGCCATTAAACGATCTAGCAATATAAAAATAGCATGGATTATTAAACTGTATAAATTAGACATCCACGCATGCATTTTTACCATTTTCATAATGTGAATTATTTAAGAAAATAAACATACATGCATGCTTTTTAACATTTTCATTTTAACATTAAAATAGCATGAAATAGTTAACATCCACGCATTTAATGTATAAGCAATGAAAATAAATTAGGACTATGGGGATCAGCCAGCCGACACCAACTGAAAAAGACAGTCCGAAATTACATCAAAAATTGTATGAAAAAGTTAATACAACTAGGGAACTTCAAAGAGAAGCCCATTTCTTCTTTGTGGAAACGCCTTCAGCTCCTTTTGATGTCCTTCGGCTTCTTTTTACATGTATAACCTCACTTACAAATTTCTCTCAAAATGAAAAAATTGCAGAAAAGTATAGGTGTCAGAAACCTGGCTGATCCCTAAAAACATAGCCTAATCACACATCCACGTAGATAATCATTTCACAGGCATGTAAAGATTAATAAATAATCTAAATAGTGTGTGACATGCTAAAAATTATTTTGAAAAACTTTTTACCTTGATCCATATCGTTTATATATTATTTTCCGCTTTAACCCTTTTTATAAAGTAAAATTTTCTTTAATTACTTTGGGGTTTGGGGGCCAAAAATGAAAAAAGAAAAATTATGTGTTAATTTTCAGGCTTTTGGACCATGAAAACAACCCATTAGGGTTAATTGGGCCTCCCCTAAAAATTTGGCCCGTTAAGGGCTAGGGTTTTCGAAAAATCCTAGGGGGCCCGCGGCGCGCCGCCGTGACGGCAGGCCGCGGCAGCGGGCCGCGGCCGTCGCGGCAGCGGGCCGCGGCTGCAGGCCGCGGCGCATGCCGCCGGCGGCGCTTGTGGAGCGCCGCCGTTACGACCTTCGGGCATGCGGGATATGGATCGAGGTTGGGGGGTAAAAACAGATTTTTCAAACATTCATATCTCTAAAAACAATTTTTATTGTTTTTAGACATGCAGATCTAAATAAAAATGTGATTTTTACCGTATTTTCAAACTTTTTGATCTTAAATCATGCAGATCTACGAGAAACGCAAGTTTATATCTAAAAAGTTTTGAGATCTACCTCTAGATTCGACAAGGGAATCTAGACGACGGTTGGTGAAAGATGCCCTTTTCGCTCCCCGTTGAGAATATTACGGCTTCTTAAAACTGATCAGTTGATGGATCTCCTTTCTCGAGCATCGTCGCTTTTTTCAATGAGCGTGATCGTGCTGATAACGTGTTGTGAAGGGAACAGTAGAGTAATAGGTGTAAGGGGTTAAGAGACTCTTACCCTCATATTTATAGCTTTCAATGATGGGCCGGATACCCAATGGGCCTCATGGGCCTATTCATAACAATTTTTAATTATCCAAATTATATTTATAGCTTTCAATTATTATTATTATTATTATTATTATTATTATTATTATTATTATTATTATAAGTTTATTATTATTATTATCCTTAGTAAGTAATTAGTTGGTTATTATATATGTTATAAGATTCTTATGTAGGTTGGTTAGTAGATGATTGTTATAGGTTAGTAATTAATAAACTTAAGATTAATTAAGTTTAGATAAAAGTAGTTAAGTGAACTTAATGTTAGTTCTTCTAAGCCACTGTCACCTTTTAGTAAGTTAGTGTAAATTAGCTTACTATTTGATAACCACTAGTTGTTGACCACTAGCCTACTTGATGCAGATAAAACGTGCCAACGTCACCACCACCGGGACCCCCACACCCGCGTCAAGGCAAGTATTTATTGTAATTAAACTTGGGAGAACTACTTAAATTAGTGTAACATACCATTGTAACATACTCTTAACGCACATGTTGCATTTATTTAGTAGATGAACGTTTTATCAATGTTTATCCATTTTAAGAGTAACTTTCTTTACTTGTTATTAAATTGAACCCAAACGGAACAGAGGGTGTGTCACGACCCTCGGAAACATGTGTAGAATGAATTGCAAACCTGGTCTTTAAAACTTAGCATTAAACCTGGTTTCAATATGTTTGACAAATTCTAGGAGCCGGACATTATGTTTCACTTTACTTATTGCTCTTTTTACTTAACGGGACTGCTATTGCTTTTCGCATGTTAACAAGATAAACAAATTTGGAAAAGACGAGTATGTTACTACATATATGTGATAACCGTCGAATACAGACGGGGTGAAACCATCGACTACAGATGGGGTGAAACTCAATATGTAAATAAACATACACAAAAAGCCGAGTTGGCTACTTCCGTTAGGTCATGTGTGACTAGTCTGGCTCGTGTTCCAGTAGGGTCACATATGACTAGTCTGGCTCGTGTTCCAGTAGATGGTGGTACACTTTGGGTTGGGTTGGTCCATTGTAGTAGGGTTTGTGAGTGTATCTCGAACACGATTACGGCCCCTTCGGTGGAGGCAGCCATTGTGTGGAGCGTCACGGTAAAACCACCGGTGATAAGGTGTATCGAGAACATTTCACCTACCCAGGCATGGACTTATCACGTGCACAAATAATCAAATAATCAACATACAATTGTTTTACTTTACTTTTAACTGCAAAAATGCCCATGCATTCTCGTACTTTACTTTTCTGCACTTATTATTCATAACTGTGTACTAACGCTCTTTTGCCATTTTCTAATTGTTCCTCATTTCATTACTTTAAGTATCTTGCCGAGCTTATTGCTGACATATATTTCAATATTTTATGAAATATATGTTAGGTTCAGGGACAGAGTACCGTGAGGACCCTACTTTGAGGATCCCACTTTAGGGGTGGACCCCGCTGACTAGAGCTACGAAGACATTGAGATCCTCCCCGCGGAAGGCTAAAGCGGGACATTTATATTTCAATTTATTTTTTGTATTATTATTTTCAGGTGTGTTTGCTTTTAGCAGATTGTACGGCCATGATAGGCCTTAATTGTTTGTGTGTTTACTTTGGACGCTGGTATTGTAATGTAATAAATATTTGTGTTGTTTCTGAGAAATTTGCGTGCAGGGACCTGCCTTCGCTAAAATCACGCTTAGTGTGCTTAAGTCAAAGAAGAGAGAAAAATAATAATAAATACCTCTTCTTTGCTTTAAGCACATGCGGACCCGCTCGCGTTCTCACCCCCAAGTATACTAGGAAGCGAGGCGTGACAGGTTTTAGTAGTGGCCCACGCAGGTCCTCTTACACTCTGCGAGACACTTCAGGAATAGTATAAATATTATTACTAACCAGATTGTTTGGGTAAACTAGTACACAAATATTTACTTGTTTGATTGCAGCATGGCAGATCAACCCAACACTCGTAATGGAAATGGTGACGCCTACAACGAGATCGTGGGACTCGTAAGAGAAATGATGGAACTCCAAGCTCGATTACTCTCTACGATCAGTCGTTTCGCTCCTCATCTGGTCGGGGATCCTGAAGACCAAGTGTTCCAGTCGAGTCAAGGTTTAATCGACAACGCCCAAGCACCAAGGACATCAGCCGATCTAACACCCGATAAGGAAATACTTGGAGCAGCACGTAACTACGAGGATGTAGTTAAACTTCGAGGGACAGCCCAAGTTGGATAGAGTAATCATCCTGAGGAACCAACAAGAGACGCTCTTAGAACAATACAAACTGCACTGTTTAAAAGGTCCGCACCTCCAGTCAACAACCGATATCAGATAAAGTGCCACCATTGTAACCGACAAGGACATGTCAAGAAGGACTACCGGGTGCTACTGAGACAATGTCTGTTATGTGGAGCATCAGCGCATATTGCCAGAGACTGCACTCGCCACACCAAAAAGCCAACAACTACTCAGTATGGACCACCTCTGGCCCCACCACAGAAGGCTTCTTGCACAGGTGAGTCAGAACCAGCCGAGACGTCAGATTTTCACCGTGACAGCCGCGGAGACCGAGACGGATGAGCAAGTGATTTCAGGTATTACTTAAACTCTTCTTTTATAATGATATTATTATATGCATGGGGTACTTGTTTATCTTTTGCTAAGATACTTCTTATGTACTATGTGTTGTATTGATAGCCTCCCATCCAGCCCTATCACTTTTTGATTTGGGAGCCACTCACTGCTTCATATCCCGAGGATTTGTAGAGAAACATCCTATTCATGTTGACTCTCTACCAAATCGCTTGAGCATCACTACTGTAAGTGGAGTAGCGAGGACTTCTACTGGCTGTCGATCTTGCCCCATAGTGATTTGTGGACACGAGATGTTCGCAAACTTTATGATAGTCGACATGTCCAACTTCGATGCGATATTCGGCATGGATTGGTGAGGAAATTTCTATGCTACTATCGATTGTCACAACAAGAAAGTAGTGTTTGAAATCCCTAATCATCCCGTGTTTGAATTCATGAGCGAAGATCGTTCACTTGGGCCTATCAAGTTTCGGGCCAAGCCTAACGAACTAATCATTGCATCGATGCAAGTTGAGCCCGAGAAACCTAGAGTGGTTTGAGACTTTGCAGACGTATTTCCTGAAGATATTTCAGGATTACCGCCTGATCGAGCTCAGGAATTCACTATAGACCTTATACCGAACACACAACCTATTTCGAAGGCTCCTTATCGCATGGCTCCTGCGGAACTGGAGGAACTTCGGAAACAACTCGATGACCTGTTGCAGAACGGGATTGATCCATCCCAGCGTATCTCCTTGGAGTGCGCCAGTTCTTTTTGGTCAAGAAGAAGGATGGTATTGGAGATCCTGAGACGAGTCAAACGTGACGTGCAAGCGTAGGCTGTGGCGTCTTTTCATCTTCTTGAGCTCGTATTTCTGTTCTTACCATACTTTCATCTTGTACCCGGATTTTCCATGGGTTTGAATTCTTTTCCCACCTACCACCTCCCCCTCATTATTGCCTTTTTGTCTTCATTCTCCTCCTCAAGCCCCGTTTCTGCCTAACCTGGCCTACCCTACTCTACCCTATCATGACTTTTGGCACCTCCTTTAAATCCTCACCCCCTTTTCCTCTTTTTAAACCCACTCTCCTTCCTCACCAAGCCATCCCACGGCTCCCCCTTCGCTCCAACATCACCTCCACCTCGCCCCTCTCGCCTGAGCTCCTTCGGCCTCACCCGAAACCCCGCCAGCTTCGCTCCATCCCAGAGGCCCCCGCCACGTCTCGCAATCGCAGCCGTCGCACCTCGCCGCCATGGATCGACAGCTGCCGATGGCCTGCCGACGACCTTGGGGATTGTTGGGCTTAGCGACAGCCCTCGCCGCCACCCTCGCTTTTACCGTGTGGTCGGGATATTGTGTAACGGTCGGTTTCCGATCATACTTTCTTTGTGCACGTGCTCTTGATTATGCACGTGTTTATTTTAGACATTATTTGTTTTTGAACATTATTGTGTGATATGTCATCGTGATCGTCTCAGAGAGTATTAGATTGTGGAACAACTTTGGAACGACATATCTCGAGTCGTTATTCCGCGATACTATCTTATTTGATGTGACGTCGCGACTTTCTGTTTTGAAGCGAGACGTTTCTATTTTTAGTTTCATCTATCGACGTCGAAATTTAGATCCGTCTTCTTCACTCTCTTTCTTTCGTCGCCCCGATCACCCCATAATTATTTTACAATTTTTAGGCTTAATTTGACCTATTTTCCATTTTTGAGTAAGTTTTAAATAATTTTAAAACCAATTTTTATAAGTGTTTTAATTATAATAAAGTTCCTATATTATAATAACGTATTAAATAATTTTCTGACCAAATTTCAAAAATTTTGGCAAAACACAACTTGCGTGAGGGAGAGAAGAGTAAATTTGTTTTAAATTAATTATTTTAAATATTTTAATTACTTTTTCTTAAACCCTAGACCTAACCCTAGCTCTAATCTATTTAAATAAACCCTAGGCTAGGTTATTTTCGCAGCCACTCAACCCTAGCCGTCAAAAACACCTTCCCAAAGTTCGTCGCAATGTTGCGACAGCCGCCCCTGTGCACGACCGACCGCCGTCCCCGTATTTTCCGTGCACGACCGGCGCTCCGCTCCGCATCGCCCGCTTGCAGCGCATCCGCTGCAAGCCCCTCGCTATCGCCCGCACCGACCGAGGCCATCTCTCGGTCTGACCGAGAGATTTCCCCGCACTGCCGTTTCGCTCGCACCGCTGCACCATCGCCCGCATCGCCAAGCGCCTGACCGACCCGCCCCATCGGTCTGACCAAAGGCCCGCTCCGCACCCTGCGCCGTTGCAACCCTCGCCTCTGTGTCTGACCGAGAGATCCGCTCGGTCTGATCGAGGGAATCCCTCGCACCGCACAAGACCCCGCCTCCGCTGCGCTGCAACACGCCCGACCGAGAAACTCTCTCGGTCTGACCGAGAGAAACCCCCGTACCGACATTGTCCGACCGGCGGCCGTTCGTCGCAACTTGGATTCTTCCACACCAACTCCTGTGGTGGGCCCCCCAAGTCCTCCAGAGGTGTTGTGGGTCCCCCATTGACCCCTAGCACTGCTGTGGGCCCCACTTGGGTGTGCTACTTTGCGGATTTGCCATCTACGACGTTACGACACGTCGTAGGCCTTCGTTGCAAGTTCCAGCTTTTGGGAAATCGTGTGTGGACCAGATTTGACGCTGAGGAGTTCTCCGTTCAGACACGACTTCCATTCTACGACAAACTCCGGTTAAGGTTGGTTCCCCGAAACTCGTAGAAACCCCCACAATAGCTGACTGAACCCTAAACTAAAAATCGACAACTTGAACTAAAATTTATTTCCAGCACCAGTAAAACGTTGTACAAATCTAGAAAATCGACGAATGGACTTTGTTGACTGTGCACATAGGATTAGATCGTCGATTAGGCTGAAACATCAAAAAGTGACTTTTGACGAATAGGATAGTCCCGATAACCTAGAAACGAACATTAATAGGATTTGATGAAATTGAGAGCTGACACCGTCACCACGGCACTGTTTTAGACGGACTTCCGTGGACGAGACGCTTGGACGAGACGCTTCGAGAGGACGACACACTCGCCATCGCAGGCAAGTGTATCCCACTTGCACTTTTGGCCGTGCTTAGGCCTTAGTTGGTTAGAACTTATAACTGTGAACAAATAGAACCGGACGTGAAATGATAGCGTCCGGGATGACTCCTGACGGCTCAGACTTGACGACGAAGTCTGAGCCTGACAACAACAACTTTTGATATCGTAGGGCTATCATGCGTGTGCGTGTGTGTGGACACCCTAGAATAACCCTTCCCGTCTTGTCACGTCCCGTCCCGTCTTGCACAGCCTGCGGGTAATAGGGCACTCTCCGAGTGATCCCTTGTACTGATTCACAGCCTGCGGGCAATAGGGCACTCTCCAAGCTAGAGAGAGTGATCCCTTGTACTGATACACAGCCTACGGGCAATAGGGCACTCGCCAAGCTAGAGCGAGTTATCCCTTGTACTGTTTATCTTGCCTTGTCTTCCTTGGGGTTTGGGGTTGGGTTGAGCGTGCGAACAGCAAGAGGGTCTAATCCCCCTCGAACCGTAAGGCGTGAACCCTTTCGTGTCTCACTTGTCTTGTCTCGTCTTGTCCCGTCACGTCCCGACATGTCATGACACCTGTAGGTTAGTCCCGTAGTTGGTAGCACACGCTACGACTACTACTTACTACGCTTTACTTTCCAGCTGCGTTACTTCTTTTTGTTACTCAGTTATAACCCCAGCATGCTAATCAACCAGTAAAACGTTGCCTAAAAGTTGATACACTTGCAGTTTGGTCTAACCCTGTTTGTAGACCTTACCTGACGTACAGTTCCTTCTTTTGGTGCTGTACGTCAGGTGTTGAGCCAGAGTACGTCGACGAGGCGGACTTGCCAGCAGACGGAGAGCCGGAGCATGTTGATCCGGAGTACGACCCAGAGGAGGACCAGAGTTAGAGGCCTCTAGTTGCTGATCCAGAGTTCTGTTCCAGTTTAGATTGGGTGTGTAGCACCTGTTGTTTTCTTGTCTAGGTTGGGTGCTTGCACCGGTAGTTTCTTTTCTGCAGTTGTAGCCCTTCGTGCGTTTTTAAACTCTCAGTACTTTGGATGTTATTTTTTTGGAATAAAATGAAATGATATCTCTTTTCAGTACTTTTGTTATTCCGTACTAACATGCAGGGACCTGTTCCTTTGTTTTGGAATACCACAGACGCTTATTGGGTCTGGGCTCTCAGCCCCGGCCTAAGCGGGCCTTAGTCACGCTTCGCCTCCGTCCTTTTTGGGAAGCGGGGCGTGACAGGTTTTAGTGGTGGCCCATGCAGGTCACATCCTTCTGCGAATACGGAACAATCGAAGTATTGAACTTCATTTTATTATCATCCAGTAATTGTACGAGTCTAATTTATGTCTTTCTGTCAATAGGATGGCAGGACGATGTACTACCCGATCGGGGAGCTCAGGAGATGGAATTCAGGAAGACCAGTGCGGAGAGTTCCGTCAAATTTCTGGGTGTGATGAGGGAGATGCTGGATGTTCAGCATCAGTTGGTTCAGCAGTCCCAGCATGCTGCCCAGGCTGTTCCAGTTGCACCACCACCACCTCCGCCTTCCCCATGAGCTGCTCCAGGAGTGAAACAGTTCAATGAGCTCTAGCCGAGGACATTTTCGAGGAAGGAAGGACCCCTAGCTGCTGACGAGTGGATCCAGAGTACGGAGGAGAAGTTAGTTGCTGCGAAGATTCCCGACGATACCCGAGTGGAGATAGCGAAGATGCAGCTGATGGAGAATGCGATGAACTGGTGGCGCCTCGAGGAGAGGCGTCTTGAGAAGCCAGTGGAGTGGAAGACCTTCAGGTCTATGTTCAAGGACAAGTATTTCACCAAGTCTGCTAGGAGGGAGCTGCTGAGCAAGTTTATAGATCTGAAGCAGGGGAGCATGACTGTTGAGGAGTATGAGGCAGAGTTTGAGATGCTGAGTCGTTTTGCTCTGCATATGGTGAGGAAGGAGGAGAAGCGATCTGATCGCTTTCGTCAGGGACTGCACCCGAAGATCCAGGCTTCTATGTCTTCTGTAGGTTTTACGACTATGAGGGAGGTGTTAGATGCTGCGAAGAATCATGAGATCATAGCTCGTCTGCCTGACCCTTCAGCCGATAGAGTGAAGCATCCCATGGAGCAATACCGGCCACCTGCTAGGCCAGCGATGAGGCCAGTTCAGACAGTACCATTCAAGAGGCCTGGAGCACCAGTTCAGATTCAGGGCAAGGGCCCGTGCCACTTCTGCGGAAAGCCTGGACATGTTCAGGCCACCTGCAGAAAGAAGATGGGACTATGCTTAGTTTGTGGAGATGTCTCGCATGTAGCGAAGGATTGTCCGAGAGCTCGTCATGCTGTAGTTGGGGCGCCAGCCCCGCTGCAGATGAGAGCGACTGCTCCTGTTCAGAGAGGACCTGCTGTTCGTGGACCACCTTTGGTGCCACAGAGGCAGATGTTTCAGAGAGCAGCACAGCCCCAGAGGCCGGCGTACACTATGACAGCTGTGGAGACGGAGGAGCTGGATGGAGTTATTGCAGGTAACTCTTGATCCTAGTCTTTCATTTCATAGTTTAGATCTTATTATTTGTGTTGTTTGTTGACTTGTTTGTTAGAGTAGCTTGGTTTGACCGTAGTCGTTTATATATCTTAGGCACCATTCTAGTGTCCTCTCACCCAGCCTTGGCTTTGTTCGACTCCGTTGCATCTATGTGCATCATATCCCAGAGGTTTGTAACAAAGCACTCCATTCCCACCCATACACTCCCTAAGTGTTGGGACATCACCACAGGGAACGGAGTGGTGACAATGAACTTGGGATGTCGATCGATTTCTTTGGTGGTCAGTGGACACGAGCTCTTTGCAGATTTCATTGTCCACGGTCTGCCACACTTCGATGTCGTTCTTGGCATCGATTGGTTGGGAGATTTCCACGCCTCGATCGACTGTCACAGCAAGAGGGTGGTGTTCCAGATTTCAGGTCATTCGGAGTTCGAGTTCCGCAGCAGAGATGAGTCGCTTGGGCCCATCAGATTTCGGGCCAAGCCGGAGGTGCCGATTGTTGTAGCCATGCAGATGGAGATGGAGATAGAACGACTAGCAGTCGTCAGAGACTTCGACGACGTCTTCCCGGAGGATATCTCGGGTCTGCCACCCGACAGAGATCTAGAAGTTGGTATTGATCTTATGCCGGGAGTGCAACCGATATCGAAGGCACAGTACCGTATGGCTCCCGCTGAGCTTGAGGAGCTGCGGAAGCAGTTAGATGAGTTGCTGCAGAAGGGTTTCATCCACCCTAGTGTGTCACCATGGGGTGCACCAGTTTTGCTCGTGAAGAAGAAGGATGGGTCCCGCAGGATGTGCGTGGACTATCGAGGATTGAATGCTGTCACGGTGAAGAATAAGTATCCGCTGCCGTGCATCGACGATATCTTTGATCAGCTTAGAGGTTCGAGAGTCTTCTCGAAGTTGGACTTGAGGAGTGGATACCATCAGTTGAAGGTGAAGAAGGATGATGTTCCGAAGACAGCTTTCTGGACGAAGTACGGACATTATGAGTTCGTGGTCATGCCGTTTGGCATGACCAATGCTCCAGTTGTGTTCATGAATTTGATGAACTTGATTTTCTACGAATTCCTGGATAAGTTTGTCGTTATCTTCATTGATGACATTCTTATTTATTCGAAGTCTGAGGAGGAGCACAACTGTCATCTGAGGACAGTGCTGGAGACGCTGAGGCGACACAAGCTTTATGCCAAGTATAGCAAGTGCGAGTTCTGGCTGGACAGAGTCGCATTCCTGGGACACGTGGTGTCCGGTGATGGCATATCTATGGATCCAGAGAAGGTCAGAGCAGTCAGAGATTGGCCGACTCCGCAGTCAGCGTCAGACATCAAGGGCTTTCTTGGTTTAGCAGGCTATTATCGGCGATTCATCAAAGATTTCTCGAAGATTGCAGAGACGATGACGAAGCTGACGAGGAAGGACGTGGAGTTTCTTTGGTCAGATGCTTGTGAGGAGGCCTTCAGTATCTTGAAGGCGAGGTTGACCACGGCACCGGTGTTGGCCGTACCGGATCGAAGCGGAGGCTTCGAAGTTTATTGTGATGCTTCAGGGAAGGGCCTAGGATGCGTCTTGCATCAGCATGGCCACGTGATCACGTACGCTTCTCGTCAGTTGAGGACTCACGAGAAGAATTACCCGACGCACGATCTAGAGTTGGCAGCAGTGATTTTTGCACTGAAGATTTGGAGGCACTTCTTGCTAGGTGAGAGTGTGAAGATTTTCACCGATCACAAGAGCTTGAAGTACATCTTTACGCAGAAGGAGCTCAACATGCGTCAGAGGCGATGGTTAGAGCTCATGGCTGACTACGAGATTGATTTGCAGTATCATCCAGGGAAGGTGAACGTAGTGCCGGATGCCTTGAGTAGGCTTCCTACTGCGATGGTGCATACTACCGACTGGAGGATTCAGCAGGAGCTGAGAGAGATGGATTTGGAGGTTGTCCTACCTGGTGTAGTTCATTCATTCATGAATTTACAGATTCAGTCCACGATCGTAGATCGGATCAAGGCAGCACAGGCAGGAGATCCGAAGCTACAGAGGATCAGGAGGCAGGTTGAAGCTGGACTTCGGACGGAGTTCGTGATTCATGAGGATGGTTCACTGCGGCACGATAGTAGGCTCTGTGTACCTGCAGGTGATGTTTGCGAGGAGCTGTTGAGCGAGGCTCATAGCTCGCCATGTTCTATACATCCTGGGGGCACCAAGATGTATAAGGACCTCCGTCTGAACTATTGGTGGATTGGCATGAAGAGGAGTGTGGCACGGAGCGTTGCCAAGTGTTTGATATGCCAACAGGTGAAGGCTGAGCACCATCCTACTGCTGGGTTGCTGCAACCGCTTCCTATTTCAGAGTGGAAGTGGCAACATATTACGATGGATTTCGTGACTGGATTACCTCGGACCTCGAGGCAGAACGACGCAGTTTGGGTGATCGTAGATCGGTTGACCAAGTCTGTACACTTTATGCCTTTTCGAGTGGGCCAGTCTACAGAAGCTTTGGCGAGTAAATATCTGGAGGTAAAATTTCTTTTTACTTCTCTTTTAATTTCCTCTTTGAGTTGGTTGTGACGTAGACCGTGTACGTGCAGGAGATTGTACGCTTACATGGAGTCCCCGTGAGCATTGTGTCTGACCGAGACACGAGGTTCACATCTCAGTTCTGGAGAAGTCTGCAGGAGAATTTGGGTACGAGTCTGAGTTTCAGCACGGCGTACCACCCGCAGACTGATGGCCAGTCTGAGAGGACTATTCAGATTCTAGAAGATATGCTGCGAGCTTGTACGCTCGATTCGAAGGGATCATGGGAGGACCATCTTCACTTGGTGGAGTTCTCATATAACAACAGCTACCAGGAGAGCATTGGCATGGTGCCGTTTGCTGCCTTATATGGGAGGAAATGTCGATCGCCATTGAGCTGGGATGACATCGGAGATCGGGAGCTGTTGGGTCCAGAGATGATAGTGGAAGCTGTGGATGTCGTGAGGGACATCAGGGAGAAGCTCAGAGTTGCACAGGATCGCTTCAAGCATTGGGCAGATGCCAAGAGGAGACCCTTGGAGTTTCAGCCTGGAGATCACGTCTTCCTGAAGATTTCTCCGAACCGCGGAGTTATTCTTTTTGGGAAGAAGGGAAAGCTGAGTCCGAGATATATTGGGCCGTTTGATGTGCTAGAGCGTGTGGGAGCAGTGGCCTACCGCCTTGCTCTGCCACCGTCTTTGGAGGGAGTTCACGACGTATTCCACGTATCTCAGCTACGTCGGTACGTCAGTGATCCGTCGCACACGGTTGATTTCTCAGAGATTACGGTTCACCCGGACCTGACATATGACCAGCAGCCTGTGCAGATCTTGGACCGTCGACAGAAGCAGTTGAGGAATAAGATTGTCGACCTGGTGAGAGTGATGTGGCGTCACGGATCACCTGGAGAGTCCACCTGGGAGCTTGAGGATGATATGAGAGAGCGCTTCCCGCATCTTTTCCCAGCGATGCTTGATGTTGATTCCGAGGACGGAATCATTTCTAAGTTGGGGAGGATGTAACGGTCGGTTTCCGATCGTACTTTCTTTGTGCACGTGCTCTTGATTGTGCACGTGTTTATTTTAGACATTATTTTTTTTTGAACATTATTGTGTGATATGTCATCGTGATCGTCTATGAGAGTATTAGATTGTGGAACAACTTTGGAACGACATATCTCGAGTCGTTCTTCCGCGATACTATCTTATTTGATGTGACGTCGCGACTTTCTGTTTTGAAGCGAGACGTTTCTATTTTTAGTTTCGTCTCTCGATTTCAAAATTTAGATCCGTCTTCTTCACTCTCTTTCTTTCGTCGCCCCGATCACCCCATAATTATTTTACAATTTTTAGGCTTAATTTGACCTATTTTCCATTTTGAGTAAGTTTTAAATAATTTTAAAACCTATTTTTATAAGTGTTTTAATTATAATAAAATTCCTATATTATAATAACGTATTAAATAATTTTCTGACCAAATTTCAAAATTTTTGGCCGCACACAACTTGCGTGAGGGAGAGGAGAGTAAATTTGTTTTAAATTAATTATTTTAAATATTTTAATTACTTTTTCTTAAACCCTAGACCTAACCCTAGCTCTAATCTATTTAAATAAACCCTAGGCTAGGTTATTTTAGCAGCCACTCACCCCTAGCCGTCAAAAACACCTTCCCAAAGTTCGTCGCAACGTTGCGACTGTTGGATATGGACGACATGAATACACCCATGAGGGGATGTATGAGAGTATACTGACCTCAGATGTCGTGTGTACGAAAGCGTGCACGAAGGGAACCTTTTCTCGTGTGAAAAGGACCACTCGATAAGTGGAAAAAGCCACTCGATAAGTGGAAAAAGTCACTTTATAAGTGCATAAAGGCACTTGATAAGTGAATGAAGAAGAGGATAAATGAATGTGCTAATATAGGCTAATAAGCTTATATTTAGTTATTTCCTACAATAACTACCCCTAAAGCCTATAAATAGGACCCAAGGGTAAGACATTCATACTACACTTTCCATGCCATAAGTTTGCAAAAGGCATCTTATGTTCTTCTTCTCCCTTCCATTAAAATCCTCTTCTAAATAGAGATTTAGGCGGTGAAACTCTGCTTCGATCCTCCGTGACGAAGTACCGACCGTTGTGGCGAATCCGAGTGTGAAGTTTAGAGACTACGGTGCCGCATACGCAAGCGTAAGTCTATGTTATTATTCGATCCTAATGTCGTTGTTTTGACAGGATCCTACATTGGTATCAAAGCCATACGGGTTCGCCCCGGTCAAACCGTCACCCCGTCGAACCGATGAACGAGGCGTTGTCTTTTTCACGAATGGGTATCCTACTATTATGGATATGGTAGGAACGCTTCGTGACAGAGAGAACACGGCGGTTGTTATTTTCACGTTAGGGTCTTCTGTCATTACGGATATGGCAGGAACTCTCCGTGACGGGAAGAACCGACCGTTCATATCGTCAAGCTCACACTCTTCATGGATGCTGAGTCTCCATTCATAGGGAATGTGAACTCTCTTCATGTAGAGCGTGTAGTTTGCGAACTTTAGAGTATGTTATTTCTTCATTTTGGCACACGGCCATTAGAGAATAACTACTTTCTCGACGAACGGGTGCTTCATCGACGAACGGGTGCTTCATCGGAGAAGACGATGGTGGTTATTTCCATCGGAGAAGATGACCTTTGGTGCATGATCACCATGGCCATATGGGCCATGGAGGGTATGCATCCCCCCTCCCCATACGGAGGGGGTTGGCTACGACCAAATGACAACGAAAACCACCCCGTCAAGGGGGAGGAGTGCATGCGACCAACCCCAAGAAAAGGGGAGGCCGGCCATGGCCAAAAAGGGCCATGGCCGGCTTTGGCCGGCCTCTGGCCGAGGCCAGGCCAGGGCCAGAGGGCCCTGGCCGGCCTCGGCCAGGGCCACGGCCGGCCCTAGCAGTGGCCAGGGCCAGGCCAAGGCCAGCCCGACCACTGCCGGCCACGGCCAGTGCCGAGCCCCGGTCGAGCCCAGTTTCGAGCCCCGGTTGACCTTGTATTTGGCCGGGGAGTTTGCATGAATGTGACATGCATGGCTAACCCATACGGGGCGGACGGCAATCGTCATGCGGCAAAATTCTCCTATAGAGGGGGAAGCGCCTGGATCCATACGGGAGCCGGTGACGATGGCTTGCAGAAAAATCCCCAAAGGGGGGATCCGGCCTTGGCACGGCTACGGCTCATCCCCGGCAAATGGCCAGGAAGTGCCGAATATTTCGCTAGTATCATAAGGGTACTAGGTTGAAATATACATTTTTTGAAAAATACGTTTTCATACGTTTTGAAATATACGTTTTTCAAAAACGCTTTTCCGCTGTAAAGTACTATAAGAGTACTTTTATTTGATAAAGTGATGGGAAAATACTGAAAGTTACTCTAGATGGTGATTGTAAATGTAGTGACCTTTCCGATTCTAGGGTAACATCTTCAATATTTTTCGAAAGTAACTTATCAAATTATAAATATCATTCCAAGTGGGAGTTGAAATTAGAACTATCCAAATGGGATATTCTATTATCATTTCAAGTGGGAATTATATTTTAAGAATTTTTAATGCAATATTTTTGATCAAACCTTCGGTTTTGTGTCTTTTGCAGCATTTTAAAAGTAAAATGTCTTCCGCTTCAAAGAATATCGTCGCTGAGTTAAACAGAGGTGAAAAACTCAACGGTGATAATTACAAACTATGGTCCATCAAGATACAATACGTTCTAGAGGAGCAAGAAGTGCTCGAAACTCTAAAGAACGTAATGATTGAACCCGAGTTGGGCACTACGGCCCAACACAGACGAGACAAGGAAGCTTTTGATGCTTGGTCTCAGAAGAATAAGATAGCTCGCATTACGTTATTGAGCAGTATGGCCGATGACATAATGCGCATCTTCCGAGAGCATGACCTAGCCATGGACATATGGTCCAAGCTAGAGGAGAAGTTTGGTGGCACATCGGTGTCCAAACTTTGCGCCTTAACTATAAGATTTGATTCATACAAGAAACGTCCAGATCATTCCATGGGGAAACATCTGCGACATATGGCAAATCTAATCTCAGAGTTAAAGGATGCAGGTCATGTGCTCACAGATGAGCAACAAATTTAAGCAGTCATACGTTCCCTACCAAATGGGTGGGACCAAATGAAGATGCATCTCACTCACAATGAGAGCATCAAGACCTTCAGCGATGTTTCCAAGCACCTCGAATTAGAGGAAGAGCGGCTTGCGGCTGCCAAGCCAAGTGCAGAAGTGCACATGGTTGCTAGTTCCTCACACTGGGGAAAGAAACGGAAAGATCGTTCGAAGTCTACTAATGAACGTAATAAGCAACCTGAGTCTACCAAGAAACCCAAACATAAGGGTGGGCACAAGAAATGGCACAAGAAGAAAGACTTGAAGAGGATCAAGTGCTTCAAGTGTAACAAGCTCGGTCACTATGCTCGTTCGTGTACGAGTGGAGGTGACGAGGTAACTTGTAATTATAATAGTTACATATGTGTTTCTAGTTCAATATTTCTTGTGGAATCTAATCCATTTTGGATAATTGATTCAGGTGCCACCGACCACATAGCAAGGGACAGGCGGTCCTTCATGGAGTATCACCGGATACCCCAAGGAACGAAGTGGATCTATGTAGGAAACAACACTCGTGTTGAAGTGAAAGGCGTTGGGACTTGCAAGCTAGTCTTAGACAACGGCCGCACTCTCCTACTTCATGATGTTCTCTTCGCTCCAGATATTCGAAGGAATATAATATCTGTGGTCGTGTTAATGGGCCTTGGTTATAACTGGTTTTTTCATGATTGTAAAGTGGACTTGTTTTGTAATAATTCCTTAATTGGCACTGGGTATGTATTCAAAGGATTTATTGTATTAAATACAATGTATGACTCTTCATTTTGTAATGAAAATTTCTTGTTACAAATTCTTCGACTTATGAGTCTGATATAATTTGTTGGCACGCAAGGCTTGGTCATATTGGACCAACGCGTATGGATAGACTTGCCAAACGTGGCTTTCTATCCAATGTTTCAAAGGTCGATATGTCGACCTGCGAACATTGCCTTGTGGGGAAATCTTTTCGTAAGCCGTTTGGAACCGGCACAAGGGCTGAGGTTCCATTACAGCTCATCCATTCGGACATATGTGGTCCGATGAATGTCATGACAAGACGCGGGAAGTCCTATTTCATCACTTTTATTGATGATTTCACCCGATTCGGACATATCTATTTGATATCCCACAAAAGTGAAGCATTAACCTGCTTTAAAAACTATATGAGTTTAGTGGAGAATCAATTAGATCGCAAGATTAAGGTCTTACGAACCGATAGGGGCGGTGAATATCAATCAACAAGTTTTAAGGAACTTTGTGATGAAAAGGGCGTAGTACATCAGGTAACTATGCCTTATACTCCTCAACAAAATGGTGTGGCATAAAGGAGAAATAGGACTTTAATGGAAATGGTCCGTTCAATGATGGCGCAAGCTAACTTGCCAATCACCTTTTGGGGTGATGCATTATTGACAGCCGCTTTCATATTAAACCGCGTACCCTCGAAATCAGTTAGCTCCACTCCTTATGAGTTGTGGAACCAAAGGTCTCCTGACTTAAACATTTTAAAACCTTGGGGATGTGCATCCTACGCACATATTTCCTCCCATAAGTATGGAAAACTTGGGCCACGGGGAAGGAAATGTATCTTCATACGATACGCAGAAAACTCCAAAGGTTATGTTTTCATTGGTCAGGTAGACAATGAAGGTCTAATTGAATTTGAGTCGAGGGATGTCACTTTCTTGGAAAACGAGTTTCCAAGACAGTGTGAGATAAGTCAGGACTTATCTCTATTTGAGATTAATGATCAAGAAGGATTACCTCATTCGAGTGGGAGAATTTTTGGTGAAGAAGAAAATACATTTCAAACTTCACCAATGGATGATACGAATGATACTAATCCTATTCCATACTGGAATAATGATCCAAGTGGGAGCATTTCTAACGACATTCCAAATGGGAGTGATATTAGAATTGATCTAAATTCGAGTCAACAAGGACTTGAAGAATCTCAAATACGACGTAGTAGTCGTACAATGTTGGCTCCTCTAAGATTTGAGGATGAATTTCCACAAACCTTTATGACTTTACTACAAGATAATGACGAGCCTGCTACTTTCAAACAGGCCGTATCATGCCCTGCGAAAGACAAATGGATGGAAACGATGAAGGAGGAGTTGGAATACATGAAAGTTAACCAAGTCTGGGACTTAGTTAACTTACCCAGAGGACATAGAGCTATTGGGAACAAATGGGTTCTCAAGATCAAGCATAAGGCTGATGGCTCTATTGAAAGATATAAAGCTCGCCTTGTCGCGAAAGGTTTTACGCAACAGGAAGGGATAGACTACGAAGAGACCTTCTCACTTGTTGTCCGTTTTACCTCGATTCGCCTAATTCTGGCTATGGTAGCTTGCTTAGACCTCGAATTACATCAGATGGATGTAAAGACCGCCTTTCTCAATGGAGAATTGGACGAGGAGATCTATATGGAACAACCAACAGGGTTTGTAAAAGAAGGAAACGAACATAAGGTTTGTAAACTTCGTAAGTCCATATATGGTCTTAAGCAATCCTCGAGGCAATGGTATATACGATTTCAAGAAGTTGTCTTATCAAATGGGTTTTCCATGCTTAATGAAGACAACTGTGTATATATCAAGAGGATTAAGAGTAAGTACATTATTATGTCTCTATATGTAGATGACATTTTAATAGCCGGAAATGACAAGGGCTTTGTGATGGATATCAAGGCTTGGCTTTCATCAGTTTTTGAGATGAAAGACATGGGAGAAGCCGCATATATCCTTGGAGTTAAGATTTCAAGGAATCGTTCGAAGAAACTTCTTTCTCTTTCACAGGAGACTTATATAAAGAAGGTTCTAGAACATTTTAATATGCAGGACTGCAAGTCCATTGATACTCCTATAAGCAAATGCGACAATTTATGTCTGAAATCATGTCCAAAGAACCAAAAGGAAAAGGAAATTATGGAAAAAATTCCATATTCCAGTGCAGTTGGTAGTCTTATGTACGCTATGATGTGTACAAGACCTGACATCTGTTTTGCCGTTGGAATGGTAAGTCGTTACCAATCCAACCTAGGGCAAGTACACTGGAAAGCGGTTAAGAGGATAATGCGGTATCTTAAAGGGATTGCAGACTATGCTTTATGCTATCAAGGAGATGCCTTGAGGCTCGAAGGCTACACTGATGCAGATTGGGCGGGTGATCTCGATGAGCGACGATCGACCTCAGGATATATTTTTCTACTCGGATCTGGTGCAATATCCTGGAGTAGCAAGAAACAATCCTGCATCGCACTTTCAACTATGGAAGCTGAGTTTGTAGCATTTAGCATGGCAGTCCAAGAGGCTGTTTGACTTAGGATGTTCTTAGACAGGCTAATTGATGCAAGTGACTCAGGTGCTGTACCTATACACAGCGACAGTCAAGCTTCTATAGCCTATGTCAAAGATCCTAAATTCCATTGTAAGACCAAACACATAGATATCCGCTACAAATTTGCAAAAGACTATGATAAGACCAAGAAAGTAGACATAAGGTACATATCTACGCATGAGATGATAGCGGATCCGCTTACGAAGGCGATCCCCAGAGATGTGTTTTACAAACACTTATCATCTCAAGGATTGCGTAAGAGCTGAGTTGTACCAATGTAAATTCCCATGTCTGTAAATGATCAAATTTAATAAAAGAATAAGTTCTTTTCAACATTGCATATGAATTTTTTAAATGTTTGTGTACATTTTTGAAATCTCAGCTATACTTTCTAGTATGTCGGACAGATTGAGGTTGGCTCTCTCACATGAGCAACCGCCTTTATTATATCAGACGGATAGAATAAAGATGAGACCTGTTTAAAGTCAAAATCATCAGACGGATGATTTAGAGTCATGACTTAAACAAAATGGTCGTATGAAAGATCTGCATCATATGGATGCTTTCAAAAGATCTAAGAGGATTTTTGAAATCCTATCTATCTTATACCTGATGTGGGTCCAGAAGATTATTTGAGTAGTAAAAGGGACTCAAAGTCAGACATTGTGGTGTCTGGTTATCATCCTTAAAACATCGTTAAGACATACGCTCCCTGGGAAAGGAGTGATGTTGTAATACGTATTCATACTACGTATGCATTTTGACCATTAGGTTAGAATAGTAATTGTGTTTACTATTATGTGAGACCCAAAGACCACATGGGTCTTAACTCATTACCCTTATGGACTCTAATTGGTTCCTTTAGATTTGACTGGGTGATTGCTATCTTAGCATGTTGCTTATGGACTATGGTCAATTCGGTCCGGCGGGGCATGTTAGAAAAGCAAGTCAAGTCAAGATCGAAAGGATCGCAAGAAGTGGAAGATTAATTTCATATTCATATTTGGACTTTTAAGATTCAAAGCTGGCCAGCCAATTGTAATCCAGATGGGATTCAATTGTTGAATATAAAATATAAGAAATGTGAAGAAATAATCTAGGGTAAAATATGCGTTGATCTACTCAACTTTGCACCTCGAGGGGTGTTGTGTATCTCTAACAAGTGCACAACAACGGACTCTATGCGCATGACGGTCACACGGCCTATTTCTCGGTATGATAAACAGAAGAGTTAAAGGAAAGATGTTTCCTTACAATCCCCTCAAGTGTGAGTGGGAGATGTTGGATATGGACGACATGAATACACCCATGAGGGGATGTATGAGGATATACGGACCTCAGATGTCACGTGCATGAAAGCGTGCACGAAGGGAACCTTTTCTCGTGTGAAAAGGACCACTCGATAAGTGGAAAAAGCCACTCGATAAGTGGAAAAAGTCACTTTATAAGTGCATAAAGGCACTTGATAAGTGAATGAAGAAGAGGATAAATGAATGTGCTAATATAGGCTAATAAGCTTATATTTAGTTATTTCCTACAATAACTACCCCTAAAGCCTATAAATAGGACCCAAGGGTAAGGCATTCATACTACACTTTCCATGCCATAAGTTTGCAAAAGGCATCTTATGTTCTTCTTCTCCCTTCCATTAAAATTCTCTTCTAAATAGAGATTTAGGCGGTGAAACTCTGCTTCGATCCTCCGTGACGAAGTACCGACCGTTGTGGCGAATCCGAGGGTAAAGTTCAGAGACTACGGTGCCGCATACGCAAGCGTAAGTCTATGTTATTATTTGATCCTAATGTCGTTGTTTTGACAGGATCTGACAGTCGCCCCCGTGCACGACCGACCGCCGTCCCCGCATTTCCCATGCACGAACGGCGCTCCGCTCCGCATCGCCCGCTTGCAGCGCATCCCCTGCAAGCCCCCCGCTATCTCCCGCACCGACCGAGGCCATCTCTCGGTCTGACCGAGAGATTTCCCCGCCCTGCCGCTTCGCCCGCACCGCTGCACCATCGCCCGCATCGCCAAGCGCCTGACCGACCCGCCCCGTCGGTCTGATCGAAGGCCCGCTCCGCTCCGCACCCCGCACCGTTGCAACCCTCGCCTTCATGTCCGATCGAGAGATCCGCTCGGTCTGACCGAGGGAATCCCTCGCACCGCACAAGACCCCGCCTCCGCTGCGCTGCAAAACGCCCGACCGAGAGCCTCTCTCGGTCTGACCGAGAGAAACCCCCGCACCGATAGTGTCCGACCGACGGCCGTTCGTCGCAACTTGGATTCTTCCACACCAACTCCTGTGGTGGGCCCCCCAAGTCCTCCAGAGGTGTTGTGGGTCCCCCATTGACCCCTAGCACTGCTGTGGGCCCCACTTGGGTGTGCTACTTCGTGGATTTGCCGTCTACGACGTTACGACACGTCGTAGGCCTTCGTCGCAAGTTCCAGCTTTTGGGAAATCGTGCGTGGACCAGATTTGACGCTGAGGAGTTCTTCGTTCAGACACGACTTCCATTCTACGACAAACTCCGGTTAAGGTTGCTTCCCTGAAACTCATAGAAACCCCCACAATAGCTGACTGAACCCTAAACTAAAAATCGACAACTTGAACTAAAATTTATTTCCAGCACCAGTAAAACGTTGTACAAATCTAGAAAATCGACGAATGGACTTTGTTGATTGTGCACATAGGATTAGATCGTCGATTAGGCTGAAAAATGAAAAAGTGACTTTTGACGAATAGGATAGTCCCGATAACCTAGAAACGAACCCTAATAGGATTTGATGAAATTGAGACCTGACACCGTCGCCACGGCACTGTTTCAGACGGACTTCCGCGGACGAGACGCTTCGAGAGGACGACACACTTGCCATCGCAGGCAAGTGTATCCCACTTGCACTTTTGGTCGTGCTTAGGCCTTAGTTGGTTAGAACTTATAACTGTGAACAAATAGAATGGACGTGAAATGATAGCGTCCGGGACGACTCCTGACGGCTCAGACTTGATGACGAAGTCTGAGCCTGACAACAACAACTTTTGATATCGTAGGGCTATCATGTGTGTGCGTGTGTGTGAACACCCTAGAATAACCCTTCATGTCTTGTCACGTCCCGTCCCGTCTTGCACAGCCTGTGGGCAATAGGGCACTCTCCGAGTGATCCCTTGTACTGATACACAGCCTGCGGGCAATAGGGCACTCTCCAAGCTAGAGAGAGTGATCACTTGTACTGATACACAGCCTGCAGGCAATAAGGCACTCGCCAAGCTAGAGCGAGTGATCCCTTGTACTGTTTGTCTTGTCTTGTCTTCCTTGGGGTTTGGGGTTGGGTTGAGCGTGTGCACGGCAAGAGGGTCTGATCCCCCTCGAACCGTAGGGCATGAACCCTTTCGTGTCTCACTTGTCTTGTCTCATCTTGTCCCGTCATGTCCCGACATGTCATGACACCTGTAGGTTAGTCCCATAGTTGGTAGCACACGCTACGACTACTACTTGCTACGCTTTACTTTCCTGATGTGTTACTTCTTTTTATTACTCAGTTATAACCCCAGCATGCTAATCAACCAGTAAAACATTGCCTAAAAGTTGATACACTTGCAGTTTGGTCTAACCCTGTTTGTAGACCTTACCTGACGTACAGTTCCTTCTTTTGGTGTTGTACGTCAGGTGTTGAGCCAGAGTACGTCGACGAGGCAGACTTGCCAGTAGACGGAGAGCCGGAGGACGTTAATCCGGAGTACGACCTAGAGGAGGACCAGAGTTAGAGGCCTCTAGTTGCTGATACAGAGTTCTGTTCCAGTTTAGATTGGGTGTGTAGCACCTGTTGTTTTCTTGTCTAGGTTGGGTGCTTGCATCGGTAGTTTCTTTTCTGCAGTTGTAGCCCTTTGGGCGTTTTTAGACTCTCAGTACTTTGGATGTTATTTTTTTTGGAATAAAATGAAATGATATCTCTTTTCAGTACTTTTGTTGTTCCGTACTAACATGCAGGGACCTGTTCCTTCGTTTTGGAATACCACAGACGCTTATTGGGTCTGGGCTCTCAGCCCGGCCTAAGCGGGCCTTAGTCACGCTTCGCCTCCGTCCTTTTTGGGAAGCGGGGCGTGACATATTGGGAACTCGTCTCTCTTGGCATTATTTGGAGCTCCTTTTTCTGGTTCTTCCCCCTCGAGCTGCCCCGCTTCGATTCCATCTTAGGGCCGCTCCTTCGTGTTTGTTGGTTCGTGAGTTTTTGGTCGTTGAATTGCTTAGGACTGATGGTGATAACCGTAGATGTCGACCAATGGTATTGGCAAGCAGTATCATTGGGGACGAGTATTGGCTTGCTTTTGGCCTTAGGTGTTGAAGTTGGATGTTGGTCTTGTGCTCGGATTTGGGAGACGGCTAGGATGTTGACTTCTTGTTGGATGTTATTGAGATTGTTGGAAGAAGTGGTAGTGATGATCTTGACCCTCGAGAATTGGCCTTATATCTGCCTATTAGTGTTGATCTGGATATTGGCTTGTAATTTAGTAGCATGGCAGATGAAGTCCTTTGTGTTCGGCTGGTTAAGTTGTAACAGCGCGGATACACTAGGTTTAGCCCTTACGTTTATGTATGCTATGGCGATGATTTACATGATTAAGACCATGTAGTCATCATTTATATGAGTTGAAAATTTTAGACGTTATTTTCATCATTTTGGTGTGTTTCAAATAGCTTGCTACTGACTTATCACCTCCGGTTCCAAGTTCGAACAGATGTCATCATCATCATAACTATCATTTTCAAGTAATGCCATTACTTTATATTTTGGCTACTTGATAAATCGGAAGTAATCATGGTAATGATACTAGGTTTCGAAACTAGTTACGGAAGTTATGGTGATGTCAATAGTATGTATACATACATGACATCATCTCTTGTTTTCTTGATGCTGTGTTGTCACATTATATTTCATGTTAGTAACAACTTATTTTCCTATGTCGTAATCATTCATCAAGCCTTCCTTTCGATCGTTTAAATTGCTTAGGCGATTAACATTCTTCTAAATTCCGAGGACGGAATTATTCTAAGGAGGGTAGGATGTAACTGCCTGTTTTCTAGTCGCATTTTGATTGTTGTGTGCCTGTGTTTTACTTTGTCGATTCAGTTATTTTCGTCTGAGTGGATTTTCCGTCCGTGCGTCGACGCGAGCACGTCGTTGTTTTCAGTTTGATCGTAGCGAAATTTTTAACCTGTTAGATCGTAACTATTTTTTAAAATTACTAATTACTTTTAATTAAGAGTTAATTACTAATTAACTATTCGCTACTAAATGATTTTAATCACTTTTAACTAAAAGATTAATTTCTAATTAACTTATTATTTTAACTAATTTATTTTTACTAAATTACTGTTCCTAAATTTCCTTTACCCTAATCCATTTTTACTTTTACCATTTACCTTCCCCCAACTTCCACATACACTAATCAAACCCCAAACCCTACTGCCTTCATCTCCCACCGAAATGTTGGTGACATCCAACATCCCTTCACTCCTCAACCACATCCAGCTCAACTCCCTTCAACGTGTTCCCTTCATCTTCTCGTTCTTAAGGGACACCTACATCAACCATCAACCAGGAGAAACATCAACCCAAGCAACCAGCAACTACTCTCCACTGTCATCATCCCCTCCACCACCAGCAACGACCCAACATCTCCTCCTCCACAAATCAGCAATCCACCCCATTACAAACCCAAAATCAATCCAAAACAAACCAGATAACAATCCCCCAAATCAACCCCAAATCATGAATCACAAAACAAACACGAATCGATCCCCTCGAAGCCTCAGATCGCTCGCATCCCCGCCGTCGCCCGTACGCCATGCATCGCCCCGCTGCCGTGATCCTCCCTCGAAGCTCGATCGCCGCCACCACCTCCGAATCAGTCACCGTCCGCCTTCGAGGAGCCGCAACCGCCACCCTGAGTCCAGATCTCGTCGCCATCGTCCTCAAGGCCACCACCTCCCCCCAATCTCGCCACGCCCGACAGTCCGGAGTTCGGATCTCCGTCGCCGCCCCGAACTACGCCGCTGCCGCGTCAGATCTCGCCCAGCGCCGCACCGTCGATCCGCCGTCGCCATCCACCCAGCGCGCCGCCGCCAGCGCATCGCCTTCCCCGATCGGCCCTGCAGCGTACAAAACGAAAAAAAAAGAAGAGCAGCGAGAGGAGACGAGAAAGAGCAGAGAGAGGGGAAGAGTTAATGAGAGAGGGGGGTTTTTTTATAAAGGTAACAGATTTTTAGATGTTATTATTATTATTATTATTATTATTATTATTATTATTATTATTATTATTATAAGTTTATTATTATTATTATCCTTAGTAAGTAATTAGTTGGTTATTATATATGTTATAAGATTCTTATGTAGGTTGGTTAGTAGATGATTGTTATAGGTTAGTAATTAATAAACTTAAGATTAATTAAGTTTAGATAAAAGTAGTTAAGTGAACTTAATATTAGTTCTTCTAAGCAACTGTCATCTTTTAGTAAGTTAGTGTAAATTAGCTTACTATTTGATAACCACTAGCCTACTTGAAGCAGATAAAACGTGCCCACGTCACCACCACCGGGACCCCCACACACGTGTCAAGGCAAGTATTTATTGTAATTAAACTTGGGACAACTACTTAAATTAGTGTAACATACCATTTTAACATACTCTTAACGCACATGTTGCATTTATTTAGTAGATGAACGTTTTATCAATGTTTATCCATTTTAAGAGTAACTTTCTTTACTTGTTATTAAATTGAACCCAAACGGAACAGAGGGTGTGTCACGACCCTCGGAAACATGTGTAGAATGAATTACAAACCTGGTCTTTAAAACTTAGCATTAAACCTGGTTTCAATATGTTTGACAATTTCTAGTAGCCGGACATTATGTTTCACTTTACTTATTGCTCTTTTTACTTAACGGGACTGCTCTTGCTTTTCGCATGTTAACAAGATAAACAAATTTGGAAAAGACGAGTATGTTACTACACATATGTGTTAACCGTCGAATACAGACGGGGTGAAACCATTGACTGCAGATGGGGTGAAACTCAGTCAGTAAATAAACATATACAAAAAGCCGAGTTGGCTACTTCCGTCAGGTCATGTGTGACTAGTCTGGCTCGTGTTCCAGTAGGGTCACATATGACTAGTCTGGCTCGTGTTCCAGTAGATGGCGGTACACTTTGGGTGGGGTTGGTCCATTGCAGTCGGGTTTGTGAGTGTGTCTCGAACACGATTACGGCCCCTCCGGTGGAGGCATCCATTGTGTGGAGCGTCACGGTAAAACCACCGGTGATAAGGTGTATCGAGAACATTTCACCTACCCAGGCATGGACTTATCACGTGCACAAATAATCAAATAATAAACATACAATTGTTTTACTTTACTTTTAACTTCAAAAATACCCATGCATGCTCGTACTTTACTTTTCTGCACTTATTATTCATAATTGTGTACTAACGCTGTTTTGCCATTTTCTAATTATTCCTCGTTTCATTACTTTAAATATCTTGTCGATCTTATCGCTGACATATATTTCAATGTTTTATTAAATATATGTTAGGTTCAGAGACAGAGTACCGTGAGGACCCTACTTTGAGGATCCCACTTTAGAGGTGGACCCCGCTGACCAGAGCTACGAAGACATTGAGATCCTCCCCGCGGAAGGCTAAAGCGGGACATTTATATTTCAGTTTATTATTTGTATTATTATTTTCAGGTGTGTTTTCTTTCAGCAGATTGTACGGCCATGCTAGGCCTTAATTGTTTGTGTGTTTACTTTGGACGCTGGTATTGTAATGTAATAAATATTTGTGCTGTTTCTAAGAAATTCACCTGCAGGGACCTGCCTTCGCTAAAATCACGCTTAGTGTGCTTAAGTCAAAGAAGAGACAATAATAATAATAAGTACCTCTTCTTTTCTTTAAGTACATGCGGACCCGCTCGCGTTCTCGCCCCCAAGTATACTGGGAAGTGGGGCGTGACACTACTGTAGTCATCTACTTTGGGCAACATTGATTTTGCATTGTTTTTCTTCAGAAAGTAGTCGACTCCAACTATAAAAATAGTCAGTTATTTTTCTAATACATCAAAAAAATATAAATACTCCCAAAATAGCTCTAATCAATGTGTGTGTGTACGCGCATGTGCAAGCTTTAACTACTGACTTTAACATTCTAAGAAAAGTATGAAACTATAAAATACATCACTCACACAACTAGAAGTCATGATGCATTTCCATTAAGCTTAATCACTTGTCTTGAAGTCTTACAGTTCCATGAGTCCTTGACTTGAGCTTTTGATCTTCAATTTGAGATCCAAGTTCCTTTACTATTCATCATCAAGCGTTAATTTCATATCAATATTCTCTTTAAGCTTAATTTGATTATTGTTGACTTTAAATCTGGCGTGCGTTTATATTTCATATATTTGCGCACGTTTTCTTCCTTGTTTTTCCGTGTTTTACCGTCGTCTTATATTCGTTTTCTCGTGTTTTCTTGTTTTCTTTCACTTTTCCGTGTTTTCCGTATTTTTCAGGAGTTTGCTGGCATATGGGGCATAAAACGATGATATCGCAAGTCCCCGGAGCAACGGGAGGAGTCACGCGTGATCCAGGGGGTCAAACGACGAAGATAGCGTATTTCTGGTCCTCACCCGATCGGTTGATCATCTTCAGCCGATCGGGTGATGCACACGTGCACCACCCAGACGTAGCTTGGAGCTCCCAAGAAGTCACCCGGTCGGTTCTGTGACCGGATCAAAATCTCAAACTCTCTGGAAATCGAAGCTGATTGCCAACCGATCGAGTGACCTTCACCCGATCGGTTCACCTGTAGTTGAATCTCAAAGACCAAGACACGGTCAGCTCAACCGGCCTCCTCACCCGACGGCACCAAGATCCAACCGGTCACATTCATATGTCAACCGATCGGGTGATGTCGTTTTCTATATATAGAACCCTAGGTTTCCCAGATTCAGGGGCTGATTATTTTTTGCTGTTTTCTTCATTTTGTGACGGCTGTAATTTCCAGTTTTTGTAAGTTTTCAGATCTTTGTGAAACTTTAGTATTATCTTAATTGCTTTACTACCATTGCATTTCTATTGTCGGATCATGATTTTTACGGTCGATTTCTGTTTAGATCGCTTTTTCCTAAATATGTGTGAGTAGTTCCTGAATCTGGGATTTTGGTGAAACCCCCTTCGTGGGTTCTCCCCGATGCATCCATAGGGTTAGGAAATCGATAGGGATTAGGAATCTAACAATTACGCGGGTGGTTTCATTTTCATCGGCGGGAAAAAGACCGCCTTTGACCGTCGGGCCAAGGGGGAATAAACTTGGCAGTTGACTCCCTAGCCATAGCTCACGCCCTTAGCGTAGATGCCGAATCCTAGCACGCGGGAGCAGCAGGATGAGACATTGGGAGTTATCGATGTGAGCTTAGTGCTCCCAGAGTCGATCAGTGTTAATGGACACGGGAGTGCCCACTGATCGAACCCGGGAAGTCCGGCGTATCATCCTGGGCACCGACCGGAAT
This sequence comes from Scilla litardierei, assembly GCA_030789695.1. Taxonomy (NCBI): domain Eukaryota; kingdom Viridiplantae; phylum Streptophyta; class Magnoliopsida; order Asparagales; family Asparagaceae; genus Scilla; species Scilla litardierei. The sequence continues at coordinate 266,428,304 of CM061133.1, read as the reverse complement.
ATCGGGCCCATGGGACGCCGGTACCACTTTCAGAGGCAACGTCTCACCATTAGACCCTAATTCCGATCGCTATCCTACACGTAGGCCGTATCGGCGAGAATCGCACGATGGGGGTCGAAACCAAAGTCCCAGGTTTTTCCTTTATATTGTCTATACCTTGCATTCCATTTACCGTGACAACCCCTCATTTGATCCGGGCTAGCTCGCCCATGTGGTGAATTTGATCCTCTTTGACACAAGCACATCCACGCCTCCCTGAGTTCGACCCCCAAGCCACACTACAACACCGTGCGCTTGTGGTTACAAATATTTAAATCTCACGCCCCCGATCTTATCGTTGCACACATCTAGCATAGCAGAAGCGGGGGGCGTCAAGCTTTATGGCGCCGTTGCCGGGGAGGCAACGTGCTTGTTATTTTAGGATTTCATGAACCCTAGTGTCTAGCTCTCATCCCTACCTCGCGATAATTTTCGCATTCTTCTTTTTCCCTTTTTATCTTCTTATTTTTATTTTTATTTTTATTACTTATCTTATCTGTTTCTTTCCCACTTTTCGCTTCACGGGTGTTTGTTGTTTTGCAGCGCAGGAGTTCAAGAAGTCTCGACGACTTGATCCCCGTTGATCCAGAGATAAACGCCACCCTAAGGAGTTTGGCCGTCGAGAAGCGAAGAAGAGAGGATCCTGAAGCCATGGGGGAGAACACCCCGCCTCACAAGTCCCTGCTGGAGTACTCGATGCCATCTATCGAGTCCACCTCTGCCATCCGTCCTCCAGCTATTACAGCCCAAAGCTTCGAGCTTAAGCCGTCTTTGGTGACGTGGATCCAGCAGGATCAATTTTCGGGTGCACCCATGGAGAGCCCGATTGAGCATTTAGACTCCTTCTTGGAGAAATGTGACACCTTCCGGATAAACGGTGTCACAACTGAGGCGATCCGACTAAAGCTGTTCCACTTCTCTCTACGAGATAAGGCCAAGCTGTGGCTTAGGGGAAAGGATCCGAATACATTCAACACCTGGGAGAAGCTCTCAAATGCCTTCCTGACAAAATTCTTTCCTCCAGGGAAGACCATGAAGCTGAATAGTGAGATCTCCTCCTTTTCCCAGGCCAGCCACGAGTCCTTGCATGAAGCTTGGACGAGATACAAGAAGATGCAGAGAAGATGTCCCCACCATGAGCTCCCCAAGTGGCAGATCATAAATCTATTTTATAATGGGTTGATGGACGATTTAAAATCTTCCATGGACGCCGCGGCTGGAGGGTCCTTTATGTCGAGAAGAGAGGAAGATGCCGGACAGATTCTGGAAAATATTGCATCTAACAATGAGCGGTGGTGTGACGAGAGGGTCACACCTAGATCTGGGGGCATCCATAGAGTCGAGGACGTCGACAAATTGTCAAGCAAGTTTGATTTGCTATCGACCCAGATCTCCGCATTGATGGTAAGCGCCGGTGGCGCCGGTTCACAACAGATTGCTGCGGTAGAGTCCGAAGTTTTTCGAGAGTTCGACGGTGGTGACATCTCACCACCGTTGGATCAGGCAAGTGCATTATTTTACAATCCTACAGGGAATGTGCCTTTTCCACCATGAACCAACTCCAACCCGGCCTACTCTCCAAACAACCGGAATCATCCCAACCTTAGCTACCGAGCGTCTTATCAACAGCTGACTCAGCAACAACAGCAGATATATCAGCCGGCTAGGCCTCAGCAGCAGTTTCAACAGTAACAATTTCAGCAGTAACGACCTCCACAACAGTACCAGCAGTACACTCCAAGGAATCAACAGCCCATCCAGCAATAATATGGCCAGCAAAGGGCCGTCTCTCCGGTTGAGTCCCTCTTGACTCAATACATAGCCAACCAGGAGAAGATCAATCTGAAGCTGGAGATGGGACAGAGAGTCCTCACTGATCAGGTGACCCAGCTGGGGTTGCAAGTGGCGAATCTTCAGAGACCGCAGAATTTATTACCGCCATAGCCTGAGGTGAACCCTAGGGGGGTAAATCAGACCTTGGCGCTCACGCATGAACATGAAAATGTGTCCACCATCGTCTTGAGGAGTGGGACACAAATTCCTACTAGAGTGCCACCTGGGGAACCGGAAGCACCACTGGCCGTTGAGCGGCCAATTGAAAAAGCTAATGACGACGGTGCCCCGTCGCCAAAAATTGTGGCTCCGGAGGGAGCCCCCGAAGAAGAGAAGAAGAAAGAAGAAGGGAATTTGAGGGTATTCAAGCCCGATGTGCCCTTTCCACAATGTTTGGCCCAAGCAAAAATTGACGAGAGTATGGCAAATTTTTTGCCATGGTCAATGATTTAAGCCTTCAAATCCCCTTCCTAGAGGCTATAGAGACGATCCCCTCCTATGCAAAATTCTTGAAAGACTTGGTGACACTGGGATCTAGAAAAGAAAAGGTCGTGTTAACGGCGGAGTGCAGCGCCCTCATTCAGCGCGCAAATCCGCCCAAGCTAAAGGACCCAGGAAGTTTCTCCAACCCTTGCTCTATTGGGGAAGTGCAAATCCAGAGGGCGCTCGTCGATTTAGGAGCGAGCGTCAGCTTAATGCCCCTATCGCTGTAAAAGAGAATAGGGATGGGAGACTTAGAGCCCACCGGCATGACATTACAACTTGCTGACCGTTCGGTCAAGTACCCGGTGGGAGTAGTGGACGACCTCCCCGTCGATGTGAGAGGAGTACAAGTACCGGTTGATTTTGTGGTGATGGACATGCCGGAAGACAAGCATACCCCAATTATCCTTGGGCGGCCCTTTATGGCAACCGCCGGAGTTTTGATAGACGTGAAGAATGGGAAGCTTTCCCTCAATGTGGGCCAAGAAAGATTCGAATTTGACTTAGGCTTGTCGATGAAGCATCCAAATCTCCCGGACGATCCTAGTATCAGTATGCTGGAGAACGAAGAAGATAGAGCTGTTGAAACAAATGCCTGGGAAGTACTCTCGAGGAATCCCCCCGATAGCTTGGGAGACCTTGGAGAGCAAGTTGGCTCCCCGAAGAATGAAGTTGCTGATGAGGCGGTCGCGTGACGTGTGACCCCTCCCGGATTCCCTAAGGCTCCTCCTACGAGGAGAAAGGGGAAGGAGCCCATGGACCTCACCGGTGATGAGGTCCGGATCCTGAAAAAGATGGCGGTAGACGCCAATTTGAGGGAGAAGCCCTCGGATCCTATCAACAATGGGAGGGTAGTCGAGCAAGTTCTTTTATCGCCGCCGACTACGCCAAAGGGAGAATCTGAAGCGATGCCGCACTTCGGGCATCACCCCTATCGTCCGCCTTGAACATCATCAACGGGCGTTGAGCTAAATGACGTTAAACAAAAGCGTTTCATGGGAGGCAACCCATGTTCTAAACTTTTGCTTCACCTTTTAGGACTTTTTCTTAATTTTATTTTATCTATTTTTATAAATAAATCCAGCCGAAACAACTTCCGTGAAGGAACTTAGGCGATTTGTGGGTTTTTGCAGAAAACAAGGCCCCAACCGATCGGGTGAGAACTTACCCGATCGGTTGGGATGTATCAGCTAACGGACGTGTCTGCCACCAAATGAACCGACTGGGTGAGGAAAGAAGAGACCAGGTGAGCAGACCGGGTGACCTGGGGAAACTCTCGGGAAAATTTCAGGAATTTGTCAACCGTCCGGGTGACAAGAAGCAAGACCGGTTGAGGGACCGGGTGAGACACTCTGAGTTCTCGGGAAAATGTGTGGAGCGGTCAACCGATCGGGTGACAACTCACCCGATCGGTTCACTTGTAGCAACTCTTCAGCCCAAGTTTTCGACCACTAAGTCAACCGATCGGGTGACAACTCACCCGACCGGTTCGACTTAAATCCCTATAAATGGCCGCCCCCGCCCATTCGATCCGCCCTCGCCCATTTTCGAATTCCAGATCAACGCTTCGACTCCCCCTCTTGCGCCTGACCTCGTTCTTTCCCTAAATAAACCCCAATCGATCTCCCCCCTCTCCATATCCATCTCTCCATCGATTTCTCCCCATCCTCCTCGATTTCACCCGCACACAAAACCCTAACTTTCACCCATTTTCCCCCAATTTCGAAACTCGCTGAAAGGATTGCCGCGGCCTCACACGTGCTCCTGTCGAGTAGCATTGGGGCGTCTACGAGCAACGATCTTCATCTCATTTGGGTAAACTCGCTCCTTAGCTCAATTTTTATTTTGCCCTAAATATTCCATTTTGCTCGTCAGCCGTGTTTGTGTGTCTTCATCGCCTTTGCATACACACACACACACGACTCCTGCATAATGCCTCCTCGCCGTGCTAAGCCCACCGACACCAGCTCTTCCAACCCTAGGCCCACCCGTCGCGCTCATCGCACACAACCCCCCGCTCAATCCACCACCACCAATTCATCTCCACCCCACACACAACTTCCCCTGCTTACATTGGCGATGCCGAATTCGGGGACGACCAATCCGACCGATTCGTGGCCATGATCCTCCTGGCTGGACATGGTGGTCGGGCAACTCAAGAGTCAGTCGATCGAGACCTGCCCTTTCTTCAAAGCTTCATTCGCCACATTCGCACTGACCCACCCGATGTCTCCGAGCTTCACATTCCACCCCCCACCACTCCTGGTCCCCAGCACAGGCCCCCATCACCACCCCCAGAGGGTGGTGCCTCTGCTTGATATTTTCCCATCCCGCTTTTGTCCCCCTATGTTTGTGCCCATCCGTCTTTGCGGGGCCCTGCTTTACCACTGCTACGGGGAGGACCCATTCACGTGTCAAATCGCTTCCTTTTTATTTCTATTTCCTTTATTTTCCTTTCTTTGTTTTTTTTGACATCCCCCTTGCATATCTCTGCACTTTCACGTTCATATTTTTTTTGCTAAGCATTGTCATGCCTAGCTTGGGGGAAGTCTATTTTGTTGTGTTGTCGTGTTGTGTGCTTGTTTTATTTTTTGTGTGTCGTGTCTTCTTTCTTTCTTTCTTGCTTGGGGGAGTCGCACTTTGTGCGTCGTTTGAGTCTTTCTTTTTCGTTTTTGTGTTGTTTTCATCGTGTTTTTTATTTTTCTTTTCTTCTTTTTATCTCTTTCTCCTAGAGATGAACCCTATGATGAATTGCCACAAAATCACACACACCTAGCATAGCATCGATAATCACACTCACTAACCCTAGGATATCGAGTCCTCTTGCATTTCACGCATCGTGGGTCCACTTAGCTTTTTGTGAGTCGTGCGTCGTGCCTAGCTATTTGGTGTGCTTCTGCTTTGTGATTTTACTTTATATACCTGTCCAGGAATGACCCTTAGATTATCACGCGTCGATATGAATAATGCGGTATTTGCTTCTCTTGCCTGTTTCTGTATGCATGATTATATATATATCGTATGCTTCAATTCGCATGTGTCGGGATTCCACAATTAAGGACTAGGATAACCCACTTAGCCCATGCTCTAATTAGCGAGAATAGTTTCCTTTGCCCAAGTGTTTAGATTCCGATTTCTCTTTTGTTTTACTTGGTGCAAATCCCCTCGTCGTGTACCGTTCTCCCACTTGGGAGAGTACACATGTATATACCCCAATATCCAAAAATCCAAAAAAAGGAGAAAAGAAAAGAAAAACCCAAAAAGAAGAGAAAAGAAAAGAAAGAAATGAAAAGAAAGAAAAATTTGTATAGCCAAAAATCCAAAAAATTTACAAATACCCAAAACCCAAAAAAAAATTCCCGTGTGAATATATTTTCCTACTTGCCGAGAATAAAGGGAAGGCGAAAATTTGCACCGAGTGTTCTTCTCCACATCATCTCAACCCCCATCGGTTTCGAAAACACTTGGCTTAGGAACTTTTTAGCTATTATCTAGGCTATAGTGGTGTGATTTCCTTAACCCTAGTTGTGGAGCCCCTGACGCATGATATGTTTCCATTCTCTCTCTATTCTCATGCATGCTTGAACTATATATTCACCGCTTTATTCAATTTGAATCGATATTTGGGTCATTTCCTGGATTTGTGTATATCGAGCTTTATTGCACATAGTAGATAGTGACACGACTGCTAGCGCACGATCACACTCACTCGCGCTTCACCGCGTGGGCCCACGGCACTTGTCTGGACTCGTACTACTTGGTTTAGTGATGTGATTTGGCGTTTGCTTGCTTGGTATGTCGTTTTTGATTTTGTTGGCCCTGACGGGCGATCTAGGATTTAGAGTTTTCTTTCTCTCTCTTTCTCTCTATTTTTCCTCCCCGAGCTCCTACTCTAACTCGTCTTCCTCGAGGACGAGGAAGAGTTCAGCTTGGGGGATTTTGACGTGCGTTTATATCTCATATATTTGCGCACGTTTTCTTCCTTGTTTTTCCGTATTTTACCGTCGTCTTATATTCGTTTTCTCGTGTTTTCTTGTTTTCTTGTTTTCTTTCACTTTTCCGTGTTTTCCGTATTTTTCAGAAGTTTGCTGGCATATGGGGCATAAAATGATGATATGGCAAGTCCTAGAGCAACGGCAGGAGTCACGCGTGATCCAGGGGGTCAAACGACGAAGATAGCATATTTCTGGTCCTCACCCGATCGGTTTATCATCTTCAACCGATCGGGTGATGCACGCGTGCACCACCCAGACGTAGCTTGGAGCTCCCAAGAAGTCACCCGGTCGGTTCAGTGACCGGGTCAAAATCTCAAACTCTCTGGAAATCGAAGCTGATTACCAACCGATCGGGTGACCTTCACCTGAACGGTTCACCTGTAGCTGAATATCAAAGACCAAGACACGGTCAGCTCAACCGGCCTCCTCACCCGACGGCACCAAGATCCAACCGGTCACATTCATATGTCAACCGACCGGGTTAAGATGACCGGGTGAAGTTCCGCATCGCGCTGTAATTCTATGAAGCGGTTCACCCGATCGGTTGACTTATCAACCGATCAGGTGATGTCGTTTTCTATATATAGAACCCTATGTTTCCCAGATTCGGGGGCTGATTATTTTTTGCTGTTTTCTTCATTTTGTGACGGCTGTAATTTCCTAGTTTTTGTAAGTTTTCAGATCTTTGTGAAACATTAGTATTATCTTAATTGCTTTACTACCATTGCATTTCTATTGTCGGATCATGATTTTTACGGTCGATTTCTGTTTAGATCGCTTTTTCCTAAATATGTGTGAGTAGTTCCCGAATCTGGGATTTTGGTGGAAACCCCTTCGTGGGTTCTCCCCGATGCATCCATAGGGTTAGGAAATCGATAGGGATTAGGAATCTAACGGTTACGCGGGGTGTTTCATTGTCATCGGCGGGAAAAAGACCGCCTTTGACCGTCGGGCCAAGGGGGAATAAACTTGGCGGTTGACTCCCTAGCCATAGCTCACGCCCTTAGCGTAGACGCCGAATCCTAGCGCGCGGGAGCGACAGGATGAGACGTTGGGAGTTATCGTTGCGAGCTTAGTGCTCCCGGAGTCGATCAGTGTTAATGGACACGGGAGTGCCCACTAATCGAACCCGGGAAGTCCGGCATATCATCCTGGGCACCGACCGGAATATCGGGCCTATGGGACTCCGGTACCACTTTCAGAGGCAACGTCTCACCATTAGACCCTAATTCTGATCGCTATCCTACCCGTAGGCCGTATCGGCGAGAATCGCACGATGGGGGTGGAAACCAAAGTCCCGGGTTTTGCCTTTATATTGTCTATACCTTGCATTCCATTTACCGTGACAACCCCTCATTTGATCCGGGCTAGCTCGCCCATGGGGTGAATTTGATCCTCTTTGACACAAGCATATCCACGCCTCCCTGAGTTCGACCCCCCAAGCCACACTACAACACCGTGCGCTTGCGGTTACAAATATTTAAATCTCACGCCCCCGATCTTATCGTTGCACACATCTAGCATAGCAGAAGCGGGGGGCGTCAAAATCCTACACTCACAAATCAATTCACAAAACGTCATTAGTAACACTAATTGTTTGCTTAATCATCAAAACCAATTTAGGGGTAATGCAATAACTAATAAGACGGTCATGTATCTCTGCCCATATATAACAAATAATATCAAGAATCATCATTCTAAACTCAATATTAAGGATAAAAAAACGAAAACATAAAAATAAATTTAAAGAAATCAGACATACATCAAAATAATATCATTACTTGCCACTTTTTGATCATCTTACAAAGGTCATTAGGCTGCAGGTTACGAACCGAACATCAAAATCTCCTTCAAGATCAATATAAACGCTGAAATGTCTCATGTAATAAAATTATACAATACATGAGCAAAATTAAGTTTGCCTTGAGATCAAATTATTATTAAGCTCATCAACTAAATTCATCGTCGGTTATTAATTTCATACGGCATCTTAGCAGTGGCCAAGTTCTCTAATTCCTTCACTAGAGACTTTAGGTAACTAACTATCGTGTACTCTCTATTTGAAATCACAACACGGACTGGACATATAAATTTCTTATCATGAGTAGACCATTCTTGTCTCTCGATCCTGCACACTAATTATTAGCAACAAGTAAGGAATTTGTTGCATTATCCTGAAAATTTATTTCATTAAAAAAATACAAACTTTCAAACAGACTATAGCCACAAATGTTAAAGTCAATGTGCATCATGAAGTGGTGCATATCAATTTGAACATTTCTAATAATGTAATCAGATCCAATACCGGACATGTTTTATCTGAATATAAAATTCGAAACGAGTGCAGTGCACGAATGATGCGATGTTAGTTATGTTTAGGAATTATATGAATCATAATCGCTACTAAATTGTATGTAGGGATTTGATACCACTTGTTGGGGTGATACCAATCACCTTGCAAAAATTTCAGGATCATTGTGACAACGAATAAAGTAAACGATGATTTGCCACAAAACCTGCAACACAAGTGTTACGACCTGAAGATCGCGATCATCCGACCTTCCGTCACGAACCACCAAAATGCCCCGTAGGCATGCCCCTCCCGAACGGATGACCACCCCAGTGACGGGGCGTCCCCCACCCGAGCTTTAAGGGCCTGTAGGGTGCCAGCCGACTCGAGCCGGCTAGAAGGCCCCAGACTACAGGGGGATGGGCGCATCTCGCCTAGCCCCCTCTGACAGCGGTGCTTAACCGCTCTCGCTCGGTCCGCCAGGAACAGTGCGCTCGAGGCATGCTCGGACAATGCAGCCTCGGATGTTTACGGAGGCAAACCCGTTCCCCCCCGGGTGATCCAAGATCCCTGCCCGAAAGGGCGCGGCCGGGTCGCACATCCGCTGCCCAGGTCAGCCCAGAGAATCGTCAGGGGGCCCTACCACTAGGAAGCGCTCCGCCGGACCCTTGGATCATCAGACACGACAAACAACCTAGTACAAGGACATAACTGACACTAACACCGCCCGACCACCTGACAAAGCACCCCCTGGCTGCCGCGCCCCATGATACTTAATGCTTTCAGCCCTGACACCCTGACAAAAGCGCCCCTGGCCGCTGTGCCATCTGACAAAAGCGTAGCAGACACTCCTGTTCCTGACATCCGCATCCGAAGCTTCCACTGACAACGAGGCCAGCTCAGCGCGTCGAGTCAGCACGCCAGGTCAGCCTCATCTACCCACCTACCACCAGGTATAAATACCCCTTCGCCTCCGACGGTGAAGAGGTTGGCAAATTTACTCTCAATCTCATTATTCACACACGAGAGCAAAGGTCGTCAATATCTTTATTCTCCCACACCATAGCTCATCACGTACGGTCGACTCACCCTTAGTCCGACCTGCGTGCCTAGCCCCCGCTTTAAGTACTATAACTGACTTAGGCATCGGAGAGGCTAAGGGTTGGATCCGGCCTTTCTGACGAGTTGTTCCTTGCGTAGGATAGCTCAACCCTCGGCTTGTGCTCACCTTCAGCTCCAGCCGCCCAATCTTCCTCAACCGCATCCTGCCAGATTCGACCCCGTGGTCAGCTTCAACGACAAGCTTAGCCTCATCTCCCCTCTAATCACCTGCCAAATAGCCTTCCTAAGCCCCTTCATAAACCTAACCACCGTGCCCTTGGTTCCCCCTAATACAAATTTATTGTACGCGAGTTCCACCCCGCAACAATTGGCGCCGTCTGTGGGAACCGAAGGGTCACACCCATGTCAGACCAATCACCCGGAACCGTGACCACGGCAAGGATTCCATGGATCAAGAACCACGGCAATGACTCCCGCGACTGACCCTCCTCCTGGAGTAGAGGTCGAGACAGTCCAGGCCTCGGCCCGTGCGATACAACAAAGCTTTGAGGCCCTCACTAAGGTGATGGCGGGTTTCGCAGCAATAGGAAAGGAGGCACCTCCCGGCCCCTCTGGGCCCCCGAACTTGAGACAGAATCTTCACCCTCAGTTCGAGGATGAGGGGGAAGACCAGGGGCTCGCCAAGGAGATTGCGGCCCAGCGGAAGCTCCTGGAGGAGGAAATGTAGGTCGCATGGCTACGGAGGCACCGGGAGGAGGCGGCCGCCACGCAAAGGCATTTGGTTGAAGCGATCGAGACCACCCGACAGACCCACTTGGACGACGAGACCACCCGACGCTAGCTCCGCTTCATCATCGCGGAACGCGAAAGGCTCCGAAGGGAGAACGAAGAGAACCGGGGGATCCCGGAGGTGTCGGCGACGGGCCGGCGACACTTGGATAGGCACGGCCCACCGCTGGCCAAGTCTCCACCTAGGGGGCGAAGTCCGCCTCGTCAACACCTCTCCCCCGATTGTCTGAACGAGGAAGCCGTTTGTCGACAAATCTGCTTCCTCATCGCCGAACGCGAAAGGCTCCTGAGGGAGAATCAGGATCGGAGGGAGATCTGGGAGGAGACGGCCGGAGGGCGATGGTACTGGGATGACCGAAGCCTGCCACCTATCGAATTCTCTACCCGTGGAAGGAGTCCCCCCAAGCGACCGTTTCTTTATTCCCCGGGGCACGACGACCGTCTGCAGCCAAGGCGCGACCGGAGCCAAACCCCGGAATGGCGAAGAGGGCACGCGTCCGAGCGCTCTGCCTACCCGGAGGAGGCCACGCCGTTGGCGCGGTGGATCACACCCGCCCCAAGGCCCATAAGGTTCAAGGCCCCCCACCTGGCCACCTACAATGGAAGAGGCGACCCCTTCTCGCAAGTGCAACAATACCAGGTGGCAATGGAGGCACAGGATATGGATAAGGCGTTCATATGCCGGCTTTTCTCGCAAAGACTGAGAGATGCAGCATTGGATTAGTACTTCGGCCTACCTGCAAGATCCATTGGGGGCTTTAGTGAACTATCTCACAAGTTCTGTCAAGAGTTCCGGGCCGGGCGAATGAAGAAGAAGCCCTTGGACTACCTCAGCACGGTAGTCCAAGGGGAAGGAGAGACGACAGGGAAGTACCTACGCCGTTTCCAGGATGAAAGACGGGCAGTGGTGACCTGCGGCGATGAGGTACTCATGCTGGCCTTCAAGACGGGGCTACGGACTCGGAGCCTCCACAAATCCTGCTCTTAGATCCGCCAGCCGACTACAAGGCGCTGGTTGTTATGGCAGAGAGGCATGCATTGGCCGAGGAGACTCTCGACACGAAGAAACTGTTCCCCCAGGCGAAGCCACTTCAAGGCTAGCCTCGATTGCACCCACGACCAAGGCAAGAAGACATGCATCGGGGGCGCGACCAGCTGACCCAACCAAGGTGCGACCCAATGGGGCGTCGCCCGCAAGACGCTCTGGCCCGGCCTGAGCGTTCGCCCCGGCCCAAGAGCCTGCCCGAGCCATCTCGAGGCTGGAGGGACCTCCGCGGGCCCACTACACACAGCTCAACGCCCCCATGTTAGAGGTACTGGCCGCGGCGACAAGGGCCGGACTGTTGCCGGAGCCGCCCCGGGAGATGAGGTCAGACCCAGCAAAGAGGGATCTCCGAAAGTACTGCCGGTATCACCTGGACCACGGTCACGACACCGACAATTGCTACACTTTTAAGAGGGAGATTGAGCAGCTGATCCAGGCGGGCCACTTGGGAGGCTTCGTGGGAAACAGGCAGGCAATCCAAGGAGAAAGAGCCCCACGAGAAGCACAGAGGCCAGAGCCACCGGCAGACCACGGTCAGGAGGAGCCGCGACCCCCTAGGGCGATCATGCGCATAGACGTGATAAGCGGGGGGCCGCCCCCAGGTGGGGTGTCGCCCACGAACATGGAGGAAGGTGTCCGGCAGGTGATGGTGGCGGGCGCCAGCAGCAAGTCGAAGCGGAGAAGGGTAAATCGACCCCCCATCACTTTCACCAAAGAAGATCTGGGGGAAGTCAAGTATCCGCATGATGACGCCCTCGTCATCGAGGCTCGGGTCGGAACGGTCATCATCAGCCGGCTCCTGATCGACACCGGAAGCTCCTGCGACATCCTATTTCTGTCAACGATCGAGAAGATGGGGTGGAAGCGGGCGGACCTAAGGCCTTGCACGGGGCCCATCGTCGGCTTCACCGGCCATACGATCCCCATTGTAGGGGTGATCACCCTACCGATGATTCTAGGGGAGGAACCGAGGGTCATCACCTGGGGGACGCAATTCGTCATCGTCGACATCGCGTCGGTGTACAACGGGATCATTGGGCGCCCATACATGACGGCCATAGAGGCGCTCCCCAGCCTACTACACCAGATGGTGAAATTCCGGATTCCGCGACCGGTGGGGCTATTGCGGGGAACCAGGTGCTGTCCGGAAGCCGCAACGAAGGGTCAACCAGGCACCAGGGCCCGAAGCGGGCCTTGTTAGTCCACATTCCTGACGAAAGGGAGGACTTTTGCGACCAACGGCCGACCCTTGTCGAGGAGGTCGAAGAGGTATCCATGGCAGCGGAGGAAGGCAAAACTGTCTCCATCGGGACGAAGCTCCCGGCCGCTCTAAGGGCGGCCCTCGTCAGCTTGCTCCGGGAAAACCTGGACATATTCGCCTGGTCACCCGCGAACATGCCGGGGGTCGACCCGACGATGATCTCCCACAGGTTGAATGCGAACATAGGAGCTCGACCGGTCCGGCAGAAGAAGACGAGCGACGAGGGCGAAAAGAAGAGGGCAGCCGTGGAAGAGGTGGAGCAGCTTCTCAAGGCCAAGTTTATCAAGCCGGTGGACTATCCGGTCTGGCTCGCCAACGTCGTCTTGGTGAAGAAGGCCAGCGGAAAATGGCACATATGCGTCGACTTCACCGACCTTAACAAGGTGTGTCCGAAGGACAGTTTCCCCCTCCCACGGATCGACCACTTGGTAGACAAGGCGTCTAGCTACGAGTTGTTAAGCTTTATGGACGCCTTCTCCGGCTACAACCAGATCCCGATGGCGAAGGAGGACGAAGAGAAAATGTCCTTCGTCACCGATAGAGGCACCTTCTGTTACACAAAGATGCCCTTCGGATTGAAGAACGCCGGGGCGACCTATCAGCGGATGGTGGACCGGATATTCAGCCCGCAGGTCGGACAAAACTTGGAGGTCTACATCGACGACATGTTGGTAAAGAGTAGGAGAGCCCCAGACCACCTTGCCGACTTACAGGAGACGTTCCAAAGGGTTCGCCTAAGGCTGAACCCCGTGAAGTGCGTCTTTGGCGTGCAGTCAGGGAAATTCCTAGGCTTCATGGTAACGAAGCGAGGGATTGAGGCGAACCTCGATAAGGTGATGGCCCTCGTCAATATGGCGGAACCATGGACAATTCGGGATTTGCAACGCCTGAATGGCCGGATCGTCGCTCTGGGGCGGTTCCTGTCAAAATCCACGGAGAGATCACTCCCCTTTTTCAGGGTCTTGCGCACTGCCTTCGGCGAAGCAAAGGACAAAAGGAAGGTGATCCCATGGGACGACGACTGCGTTCGAGCATTCACGGAGCTGAGGGCCTACCTGCAAAGCCCGCCGCTCCTCGCCAGGCCAGAAGAAGGAGAACCGCTAGTGTTGTACTTGGCGACCAATGAAGAGGCTGTTAGCTCCGTCCTAATCAAAGAGGAAGGGGGCGTGCAACGTCCTGTATATTACGCCAGCCGGATTCTCCTTGATGCTGAGACTCACTACAGTCCCATCGAGAGGGCCGTCTACTGCCTAATCACAACGACAAGGAAGCTCCGACCATACTTCCAGGCCCATCCCATCGTCGTCCACACCGACCTGCCCCTTGAGAAGAACCTGAAGAGGTTGGAACGGTCGGGAAGGATGCTCAACTGGAGCGTCAAGCTCAGTGAGTTCGACATAACATACAAGGCCCGGACGGTGATCAAGGGTGAGGCGTTGGCGGACTTTGTGGTAGAATGCACCACTAAGGATGCCCCGGGGGACCAACCAGACGCACCATCGACGACCGCGTCCCCACAAGTGATGGGGGTGGCGGAACCTTCAGAGCCCTCCCAGGGAGACATGGACGAATTATGGACCATCCACGTCGATGGCTCAGCGACGGGATCCGGGACGGGGGCGGGTATCGTCATTCAAACCCCCGACGGATGCTGGAGTACGCCTTACGCTTCAACTTCCCGGCGACCAACAATGTCGCGGAGTATGAGGCCGCGGTCAACGGGCTGAAGCTCAGTAGGGTGGTGGGGGGCGATGAACGTGTTGCTCCTCGGCGACTCACGGCTCGTCATCCAACAGATCCAAGGGAGCTTCGAGGCCCGAGAAGAAACGATGAAGCGCTATCGTAAGTGCATCTAAGCTGAGCTCTGGAAGTTCAAGAGAGCGGAGGTCCGGCACCTGCCCCGTTCCAACAACCTCCAGGCAGACGCCCTGTCCAAGCTGGCCTCTTCCTCTGTGGCCGAGATCGGGAAGGCCATCTACGTCGAGAGCCTGCTGACACCCACTATTGACGAAGAAGAACTAATGTGTGTTGGCTCGGTGACGACATAGATGACCCCATGGTGATGTACCTGGAGACAGGGGCCCTATCTGAGGAACGGATGCTGGCTAAGAAGGTGGAGAGGCGGGCCCTATCATTCGTATTCCTCGACGGAGTATTTTTACCGCCAGCGCCGCGCCAACTTCGACGTCCTACCATATCTGAAGTGCCTGGGGCCAGAGCAGGCTGAGCAAGTCATCCGCGAAGTGCACGAAGGCTTCTGCGGGAACCACCACGGCGGTCATACCATCGCCCACAAAATAATGCGCCAGGGGTATTATTGGCCGACAATGATCCAGGACGCGGCTCAGTATGTCAAAAGGTGCGAGGCGTGCCAAAAATTCGGCCGACATACAGCAGCACCTCCGGCCAACTTGGTGCCCATCGTGAGCCCGACCCCGTTCGCCAAATAGGGGCTCGACATCCTTGGGCCTTTCCCGAAAGCCTCCGGTGGAAGGAAATATCTAGTGGTCACCATGGACTATTTCACAAAGTGGGTGGAGGCCGAGCCGTTGGCACGCATCACGTGGACGGACATGAAGGGTTTTATCTGGCAGTCAGTTATATGTCGCTTCGGGATACCCCGCTCTATATTCACGAATAACGGAAGACCGTTCGATTGCGAGGGCTTCTGCGACTTTTGTTCGGGCTGGGGGATCAAGCTTCATTTCGAGTCGGTTGCCCACCCGCAGTGCAATGGAATGGCGGAGGCCACGAACAAATGCATCTTGAGTCCTATGAAGAAGAAGGTAGACGCCGCTCTCGGGGCATGGGTCAACAAGCTATCTGGAATCCTCTGGTCCTACCGTACCACCCACAAGGATTCGACTGGAGAGAGCCCATTCATGCTGGCATATGGATCGGAAGCGGTCATTCCCGTGGAAATCGGAGAAGAGACGCTCTGGCTGAAACTCTTCGATGAGGATATCAATGGGGAGGGGCTCGGCCTCAGTCTCGAACGGGTGGACGAGATAAGGGACCGAGCCCTGACAAACCTCATCCGGCACAGCCAGAGGACGGCCCGACATTACGACTCCCGGGTGAAGAAGCGGACCTTCAGAATCGGTGACCTGGTCCTCAGAGACTCCACCTTCAGACCTGAGACCGCCCGCCGAGGGAAGCTGGCCGCCAAATGGGAAGGGCCTAACAAGGTCATCGACATCATCGGACTGGCCACGTACATCCTGGCGACCCCGGACGGAAGCGAGCTAGCCCACCCTTGGAATGCGAAGCACCAGCTAAAGTTTTACCAATAATTGTGAGTCTTTTTTTATGAAAGATCTTCAATTACGCACTTTTCCAAACTTTGTTGTTTCCACGTGAGTGTTTCAGTCTGAACGCTCCGGACCTCTAGGGCAGGGCCAACCCTCGCCACCCAAACCAGAGAAAGGCACGAGCCGAGCTACGCGCTCGCTCCCCCCCTCAAGACCTCTGGGGCAAGGCCAACCCATGCCATCCAAACCATAGAAGGGCACGGGCCGAGCTACGTGCTCGTTCCCCCCTCCGGACCTCTGGGGTAGGGCCAACCCTCACCACCCAAACAAGAGAAGGGCATGGGCCGAGCTACACGCTCGCTCCCCCCCTCCAGACCTCTGAGGCAGGGCCAACCCTCACCACCCAAACCAGAGAAGGGCACGGGCTGAGCTATGTGCTCGCTCCCCCCTCCAGACCTCTGGGGCAAGGCCAACCCTCGCCACCCACACCAGAGAAGGGCACGGGCCAAGCTACGCACTCGCTTCCCCTCCAGACCTCTGGGATAGGGCCAACCCTCACCACCCAAACCAGAGAAGGGCACGGGCCGAGCTACACTCTCGCTCCCCCCTCCAGACCTGTGGGGCAGGGCCAACCCTCGCCACCCAAATCAGAGAAGGGCACGGGCCGAGCTACGCGCTCGCTCCCCCCCTCCAGACCTCTGGGGCAGGGCCAACCCTCGCCACCCAAACCAGAGAAGGGCACGGGCCGAGCTACGCGCTCGCTCCCCCCTCTAGACCTCTAGGGCAGGGCCAACCCTCGCCACCCAAACCAGAGAAGGGCACGGGCCGATCTACGCGCTCTCTCCCCCCTCTAGACCTCTGGGGCAGGGCCAACCCTCACCACCCAAACCAGAGAAGGGCACGGGCCGAGCTACGCGCTCGCTCTCCCCCCCTCCAGACCTCTGGGGTAGGGCCAACCCTTGCCACCCAAACCAGAGAAGGGCACGGGCCGAGCTACGCGCTCGCTCCCCCCTCAAGACCTCTGGGTCAGGGCCAACACTCGCCACCCAAACCAAAGAAAGGCACGGGCCGAGATATGCGCTCGCTCCCCCCTCCAGACCTCTGGGACAGGGCCAACCCTCGCCACCCAAACCAAAGAAGGGCACGGGCCGAGCTACGCGCTCGCTCCCCCCTCCAGACCTCTGGGGCAGGGCCAACCCTCTCCACCCAAAGCAGAGAAGGGCATGGGCTGAGCTACGCGCTCGCTCCCCCCTCCAGACCTCTGGGGCGGGGCCAACCCTTGCCACCCAAAGCAGAGAAGGGCACGGGCCGAGCTACGTGCTTGCTTCCCCCTCCAGACCTCTGGGGCAGGGCCAACCCTCACCACCCAACCCAGAGAAGGGCACGGGCCGAGCTATGTGCTCGCTCCCCCCCTCCAGACCTCTTGGGCAGGGCCAACCCTCGCCACCCAAACCAGAGAAGGGCACGGGCCAAGCTACGCGCTCGCTCCCTCCTTCAGACCTCTGGGGCAGGGCCAACCCTCGCCACCCAAAACAGAGAAGGGCACGGGCCGAGCTACACACTCGCTCCCCCCTCCAGACCTCTGGGGCAGCGCCAACCCTCGCCACCCAAACCAGAGAAGGGCACGGGCCGAGCTACACGCTCGCTCCCCCCTCCAGACCTGTGCCAACCCTCGCCACCCAAACCAAAGAAGGGCACGGGCCGAGCTACGTGCTCGCTCCCCCCTCTAGACCTCTGGGGCAGGGCCAACCCTTTCCACCCAAACCAGAGAAGGGAACGGGCCGAGCTACGCGCTCGCTCCCCCCTCCAGACCTCTGGGGCAGGGCCAACCCTCGCCACCCAAACCAGAGAAGGGCACAGGCCGAGCTACGTGCTCGCTCCCCCCTCCAGACCTCTGGGGCAGGGCCAACCCTAGCCACCCAAACCAGAGAAGGGCACGGGCCGAGCTACGCGCTCGTTCCCCCCCTCCAGACCTCTGGGACAGGGCCAACCCTCGCCACCCAAACCAGAGAAGGGCACGGGCCGAGCTACGCGCTCGCTCCCCCCTCCAGACCTCTGGGGCAGGGCCAACCCTCGCCACCCAAAACAGAGAAGGTCACGGGCCGAGCTACGTGCTCGCTCCCCCCCTCCAGACCTCTGGGGCAAGGCCAACCCTCACCACCCAAACCAGAGAAGGGCACGGGCCGAGCTACACGCTCACTCCCCCCCTCCGGACCTCTTGGGCAGGGCCAGCCCTCGCTACCCAAACCAGAGAAGGGCACGGGCCAAGCCACGTAGCCATACCCCCGCCCTGGTAGACCCGTTATCCTTGAAAACTCAAACCTTTGGAAGAGGATAAGGGCACGTAAACCGGGGTAGGCCTGGCGCAAACCCAGAACTGCTGAGCAATGCTCGCTGGATAAATGCCTGATCCTGATGAGGCAGCCCCTCGATGCGACTCGACGAAACGAAAGGATGCTCGGGAAATGCGCCATCAATAATGATACGCCGCCCGAAGAGACTAGGGCTGACGAATCGCCACAAGCGCCACCGGGCAAAAGCAATTTCCAAAGGGCGTGATTCTGAGGATCCCATTAATAATGCCAGCTCATCGAATTAATTAGGGGGGAAACCGTCAACACAATCCCCCTATAAAGGCACCCCTCACCCTCCCGAAGGAGAGAAAGACAAAGATTTAGAAAATATGAGAAACAGGTCCCAGCACCCTCCACCAACTAGGAAAAGGGCCGAGACACCTCGCCCAAACAAAAGGGAGGCCACCGGCCACAAATGGATCCCGCATCCCCGATCGGTGATCGCTCCCACGCAACGACCACCGATAGGCTATTCCTCTTACAAACGGATTGCCAATAGGCTATTCCCCTTATACAAGGGGAACCCCACCTTCCACCCCTCCGTCTGCTCTAAACCAGATGAAACGGGGGAAGGTTGGCATCTGTTCCCCACCGATCCCCGTCGGCAGGAAAGGCAAAATCCCTCCCGTGCTTGCAGGTATACACCGACGTGCTTCCTAACGACCCACCTGCTCGCCGTCGACCTTTTCTTCGAACCCAAACCGTGAGGCATGGAGGGATATGACAAAGCAATGGAGGAGAGGGAGGGCTGCCTGGCGGACAGGGATTCACTCACCCAGACAAAGGTCACAACGAGACAGTTTCCCTGGTGAATCCAACCAGCCGAAGAGACCTTGCAACCCTTCAGCACGGAGGGCGTGCACCGGGACGTCACAAGCAACGGAAGATAAAGAGGCCCTCCCCCTAGATGGTAATCTGCCCATCCTGATGTAGTTTACAACAAGAGGGAACAGCTCCACAGCCCGCTTACGGATCGGGTCGTACTCACCTAACTACCGAAGACCTTGCCAACACCTCATGTACGAACCAAAGTTAAATTCCTGTAAATTTAAATGAAAAAGACTATTCCAAGCGAATTCACAATAACTATCCGAGCATGCTCTAACTTAGGAACGATCCCCCGAGAAATTGCGGGGCGAGCTCACGAAACTGGGCCACCCTTCACGGCGAAGAAAGGAGGGGCCGAGCGTCGCACTCCCCCCACTGGAATAACTCGGGACGTCTCCAAACAAAAGATGGCGCAATCAACAGAAATTACATATACGTAGTTCGAACCCTCTGATAGTAGCAAGGGCCGACGTTTCAAAACGAGACCTCCCTCGAACCGAACCCGCCGTTACTTTTCAACAAAAGGGGGGGTGAGATAAGACCTATTTTGTCGGGCCACTTCCGCCCGAAGAAAAAACCGCTCGATGCGGAAACCGAGGGAACGACCGCACTATCGATAGCCCCTACCCATGCTACGGAGCCCGACGCGCTGCGAATTCCGCCCTCTTTGCCATCAAAATGGTCGCGCCAAGCCAAAACAACTTCACACCCAGACTCGTCCGCCACCCGGGTCCAAGAAGAACCTCGCCATCTTCACGGCGGTCGGGGTCATTAGGCTTCACCTGTGCAGGATCGGACTGCTACAACAACCCCTCAACCTGACAAGCCATGATAGGGCGGCATGCCTCAGCCCAACCCGAACCAGTGATCCCCCGGTCCGCCCAAAGCTCATGCGTCGGCCATCAACATCCCCCTCCCCCAGACCTAGCGCTCTCGGACAAGGGAATGTTGGGGGCAATTATACCCTCGCATGAAGACAAAACAAAGGCAGGATCAACCCAACCAGTTTACTTCAAATAGCAAGGACATTCATGGAGAACACTGAGAATACAACATTGCATCGACCGGCTCCCCAGGGGCAACACGCTCACCACGGTATGGCTACCCGGTTCGGACCACACAAGGACCAGCTACCTGGGGCTAGCTAACCGACCCACATCAAGATTCTCCCGTCGACGGTGCGCCTTGGGCAGCCCCGCCAAGCTACGCGCTCGCTCCCCCCACTCCAGACCCCTGGGGCAGGGCCTAGCCACGCAGCCACACCCCCGCCCCGTTAGACCCGTGATCCTCGAAAACTCGAAACATGGGAAGATGACAAGGGCACGCAAACCGGGGCAGACCTGGCACAAACCAGGAACCGCTGAACAATGCCCACCGAATAAACACCGGGTCCCGATAAAGCAGCCCCCCGATGCGACTCGTCGAAACGAAAGGACGCTCGGGAAATACGCCATCAATAACGACACGCCCCCCGAGAGGCCAGGGCTGATGAACCGCGTTAGGCGCCGCCTGGCAAAAGCGGTTCCCAAAGAGCGTGATTCTGTGGAGCCCATTAATGGTGCCAGTTCATCGCATTAACTAGGGCGAAACCGTCAGCAGAATCCCTCTATAAATACCCCCCACACCCCTTCGGAGTTTAGGGGGAAGTAAAAATATATGAGAATGAATCACAACCCTTTACACCGAGTATGAAAAAGCCCGGGACGCCCCGTCCAACTATGAAGGAGGCCGATAGCCACCGACGGATCGCACTTCCTCTACCAGTGATCACTTCCACTCGACGATCACTGATAGGCTACTCCCCTTAC
This sequence comes from Scilla litardierei, assembly GCA_030789695.1. NCBI lineage: Eukaryota > Viridiplantae > Streptophyta > Magnoliopsida > Asparagales > Asparagaceae > Scilla > Scilla litardierei. The sequence continues at coordinate 266,407,266 of CM061133.1, read as the reverse complement.
CCAGAGAACAGCCCGACCGCCAGTCTCCCCCTTCCTTCAGACAACTTGCGGCAGGGGAGTTGGAGCACCTGTGGCGGACCCCGCCCCCCTTTCGGCATCCCACACTGCATGGACCCAAGGGAAGGGAGGGGGCCCTGGCCGGATCTCCCCGGTGGACACCCCGGCCTCAACACTGGGCATACAAGCCTCCGCCCAGGCAGTCCGGCCTCAGTAGGCCCACCTCCCAACAGCCTACCACGCCGATAGGGTATTCCCCTTACAAGCGGATCTCCAATATGGTATTCCCCTTACGCACGGGGAGCCCCGCCTGTCGGTCTTCCACCTGCTCTGAACCAGATGAAGCAGCCGGTTCGGAAGACTTGCAGCGGGCCGCCATACCCCAATCAGCATCCGCGCCACCCCGATCCCCACCGAATGCGAGGGTGGAAGCCCCCGCCAGGCCTCCTAACGACCCACCTGCCCGCCCTCGACCTTCCACTAGAGGCCGACCCGTCGGACATCACCCCCGAGAAGGCGACACCTCCACCTCCACCTCGTCTGCCACCTCCTCCAGGGTTCCCCTTCGATGTACGGGTTCCCCGGAGAGGCCTTGCAACCATCCAGCATGACAAAGGCGAGAGGGATACGACAAAGCAATGGAGGGGAAGGAGGTCCGCCCGACAGACGGAGGATCGATCACCCCGACGCGGATCACAGCAAGGCTGCATCCCTGATGAATCCAAACGGCGAGTCATGGCGCGTCAACTCGCCCCCGGACGATCGAGACCAGTATCCCGCCCCCAACCCTTCGCAGACAGAAAGGCAGAAGGAGTGCAGCGATCAGCGAAAAAGAAGGAAGGCCGCCCCGCAAACAGGGGCCCTCTCATCCCGACGCAACGGGCAACAAGTTAAAACAACTTCCCGACCCGAACACGGGTTGGGTCACACCTGCCCTATTATTGTAAATGTCATCGAGATCTCTTGTAATGGCCAATAAAAAAGATTCCTCCATGCGGACTCCTAATCATAAGCCCAAGCGCACTATGGCTAGGCACTTCACCGAACAAAGGACGGTAAGAATAAGGCAAAAATAGCAGGAATTCTCACACACGTTCGGTAGGCACATCACAACGAGAACCGGGGCCGTCCCAATAAAATCGGGTTCCCCTCGGTCCGACTCGGCCGCCACATGCAACTGAAGATCGATGAGAAGCAACGCCACTCCACAAACCGCTGGGTCATTCCTCCTCGCTTCGCCTCCACGCGGATCGAGGACCCATAGTCCCGTGGCAGCGGGCAATACTCCGTGAGACATGCGCCGCCACTCCCGAGCACGGACCAAAGTCCGAACCACCGGTTCGAAGGGAAGTAGTGTTACGTCATCCGAGCCGAATCGGGCCCCCGCCTCGAACTCGAATGCCGGGGGCAATTGTTACGACCTGAAGATCGCGATAATCCGACCTTCCGCCACGAACCACCGAAATGCCACGTAAGCACACCCCTCCCGTACGGATGACCACCCCAGTGACGGGGCGTCCCCCACCCGATCTTTAAGGGCCTGTAGGGTGCCAGCCGACTCGAGCCGGCTCGAAGGCCCCAGACTACAGGGGGATGTGCGCATCTCGCCTAGCCCCCCCCTGACAGAGGCACTTAACTGCTCTCGCTCTGTCCGCCAGGAACAGTGAGCTCGAGGCACGCTCGGATAATGCAGCCTCGGATGTTTACAGAGGCAAACTCATCCCCCCGGGTGATCCAGGATCCCTGCCCGAAAGGGCACGGCCGGGTCGCAAATCCGCTGCCCAGGTCGGCCCAAAGAATCGTCAGGGGGCCCTGCCACTGGGAAGCGCTCCGCCGGACCCTTGGATCATCAGACACGACAAAGAACCTAGTACAAGGACATAACTGACACTAACGCCGCCCGACCACCTGACAAAGCACCCCCTGGCTGCCGCGCCCCCTGACACTTAATGCTTTTGGCCCTGACACCCGGACAAAAGCGCCCCTGGCCGCTGCGCCGTCTGATAAAAGCATAGCAGACACTCCTGTTCCTGACATCCTCGTCCGAAGCTTCCGTTGACAGCGAGGCCAGCTCAGCGCGTCGAGTCAGCATGCCAGGTCAGCCTCATCTACCCACCTACCACCAGGTATAAATATCCCTTCGCCTCCGGCGGTGAAGAGATGGGCAAATTTACTCTCAATCTCATTATTTACACACGAGAGCAAAGGTCGTCAATATCTTTGTTCTCCCACACCATAGGTCGTCACGTATGGTCAACTCACCCTTTGTTCGACCTGCGTGCCTAGCCCCCGCTTTAAGTCCTATAACTGACTTAGGCATCGGAGAGGCTAAGGGTTGTACCCGGCCTTTCTGACGAGTTGTTCCCTACGCAGATTAGCTCAACCCTCGGCTTGTGCTCACCTTCAGCTCCAGCCGCCCAATCTTCCTCAACCGCATCCTGCCGAATTCGACCCCGTGGTCAGCTTCAACGACATGCTTAGCCTCATCTCCCCTCTAATCACCTGCCAAATAGCCTTCCTAAGCCCCTTCATAAACCTAACCACCGTGCCCTTGGTTCCCCCTAATACAAATTCATTGTACGCGAGTTCCACCCCGCAGCAACAAGCATAATATGACAGCAACACAACACAAAATAAATCACACACCTGACACCAAAGATTCAAACTGGTTCCACCCAATTCTTGGTGTACGTCCAGTTGGAGAGATCACTAATCCTTCAATGTATTTGAATTACAAATTATGACATTTGGTTGAAGGAAAACAGCCAACCTGCTAAGAAATCGAAGAAGAAAACTATGGAGAAAACCTCTCAACCAAGCCCCGAAAGACCTCAGTTTGCCGTATGTTTATTCTATAGGTATTCGCAAACTTTACATGAGAATCCCCTCGAAATCAGCTCGAGAATACACATTAAAACCTAGCCAAAACAATGTTTTTATACTAGCGGGTCTGTCTGTGAATAGTGCGAGTCTGATTCGTAATCAGATCTACCCCGTGCCTGCTTTCCTCTACAGCCATCCGATCAAGGTGCACTGCCTCATATCATGCCACATCACTCGTTCGTCTTTTGTCCATTGATCCCAAGTGGGATGCACCGCAAGCTGACATGTGGCCTCTACACATGTACTACTGTTAATGCGACTTTCCCTGCTCATGTGATAAACACATGACTCTACGCTTGCATAGCGCTGCTTCGCCATACGGTGGGCTCTCTGATTGGCCAAGCACGGGCCTAGTATTTTGGGTCGTTTAATTTTTCTGTAGAAAATCTTAGTTAAGCCCAAATAAATTCAAGTGGGCTTGCTTGGTAGCAAATGATTTTCTGAAAAATCGCATTGGTTGGGCTTGTTGAAATTCAATGATTAGGGCTTCGAAAAATCTCCACAAAATCTCTAAAAAAATCTTGATAAATACGAGATTCATCTCGAGATATTTTTGATGTTTTATATCACATTTTTAAACACTTCACCTTGATACCAACACACGTAGCCTGAACCAAGCCAAAACTCAATATCCTCTACCACCTCATCCTGAGGCCAGTGCACTTGGATAGTGAGCTTAGCACTAAGAATCACCAACTAAATGAGTGTCCAATGAATCCCTTTCTAAATGTTGGTATCTGAATTCACTATGCCACTTGAATCCATACCAGAAGCAAAACTCGTAGTGATCTCTCCATGCCACCTCATGGCACCCTAGCACATCTTCAAGGAAAATAAGTTTGAGCATCGCTCAAACTTCACCACCGACCTATCCCCTACCGGATTCTCCTTCTTATGAATTTTATTTGGATGCACTTTGACGTCTCTCCTCGCACACTGTCACCCTGAGTTTGTGTCCAAACTTAATGCATCCATTGCAAACCTATTTGTCATAGGATCTCCATGTGCATGCAATGTATAAACCAAATTCATGTATTTTCCATAGCGAGCTGGAGCCTTCATGGTGTGTCACCTCACTCTGCTAGAAATCTAGTCATCCACAGTAGCTCTAGATCTTCACCTCGACTAGAACTCCTACTACCGTCGCTGCCTACAGTAGTAACCTCATGTAGACCCTCCACAGCAACCGCTACTTCTTTGCCAATATCTCTGACAATCCTATGATTTGGAATAAATACATCTACCTCGTTCGACGCCTCCTTTCCTCCACCTGTTCAGGTACTTCCTAAAGCATTCCTTTACAACATCATCGACTCATCAAACATCACATGTCGACTAACCAAGATCTTCCTTTCATTTGATTCCAAAGACTATAACCCTCAATGACATCCATGTATCCTAACATGACACACTTCTTTCCATTAGCACTGAACTTGTCACCTTTCTCGTGAACGTAGACTAGACATCCAAACACCCGAAGATGATCTAAATCCATTGGCTTCCCAGTCCAAACCTCCTTTGGAATTTTCTTGTCGAGATCTAAAGATGGAATTCTGTTCACCAAATAAGCTAAGGTCGGTATAGCTTCGGCCCAAAATCCCTTCGACAAACCCGATGTAAATCTAAGACACCTCGCCTTCTCTAGAAGTGCCCTAATCATCTGTTCGGAAACTCCATTCAACTACAGATCTCCTGGTGTAGTGAAGTGCATCTTTACTCCCTGCTCCTGGTAAAATTTCGTTAACTTAGTAGAAGTAAAATTGCCATCATTGTTGGATCTTAGCACTTTCAGCTTCGTCCTCATTTGAATGTCCACATGGATCTTCCATGCCTTGAACTTCTCAAATGCCTCCGACTTTGCCTTCATCACATACACCCATACTTTCCTGAAGAAATCATTGATAAATGATATGAAGAGAGTGAACTAGTGCAGGACCCCAAACGTTGGTGTGAACATACTCAAGAATCATTTTTGTGGCATGCTTTCCCTAACTGAAACTAACTTAGTCTGCTTGCTATAGACATAATCCTTGCAAAACTCCAGCTCCTTGAATTTCATCCCTTTGATCAGACCACACTTCCTCAAAACCATTAAGCTTTTCTCAGTGACATGTCCAACTCTGAGATGTCACAGCCTGGTTGAATCAATCTCTTATGAACTCTCAATGCCAACACTGGAATCACATATGATCATCGTCCCCTTCAGCAGATATATGTCCCTGACTTTTTCACCTCTAATCAACACTATTGAACCCTTTGATATTCTTAGAGCATCCTTCTCTGTCGTTACTTTGAAATCCATGGAATCCAATGCCCCCAAAGAAACTAGTGACTTCCTCAACTCTGTAACATGCCACACATTAGTGAGTGTGTGCACTATGCCATCAAATATCTTGATTCTCATCGAACTAACTCCAACATCCTTGCACTCTTCATTGTTGCCCATAAAGACTGGTCCATCCTCCTTCCTCTAGTAGGTATGAAAACACTCTCTATTTGGTGTTATGTGGAATGATACTCATAAATCCATGACCCAAGCATGATTTGCAACATCTGAAGAGCTCGCTGTGAGTACATCATAGGCCTCCTCGCTCCTCATCTCCTTTGGCTGTATAACTACAACTGACGATGATGCTTACATATTCTTGTTGTCTTTTTTTCTCCTCTCCAGGTAGTCTCTTTTCCATTGTCCTGGTCACTTGCAAATATGAAACATCGTGTCTTTGGTCCTCGATCTTAATCTCATACTATTTCCATATATCACGTTGCTTCGCCCTAAAGCAAGCAAACCTTGGATGTCTAAAACTCCTTCGCTCAAACCAACTCATACCATCTGATTTCTCAACTCGTTATCGTAGAGCCCCACTTTCATGTCCTCAAGATTCAGAGTATCCCAACTATAGATCATGGTGTTGACACACGTTGTGTATCACTCTAGCAACGACATGAGCAGAATCATCGCCACATGCTCCACCTCCACAATCAATCCAATGGGCCTCATCATCATCACTAAGCCATTAAATGTATCCAGGTGATCCTTCAATGAGATCCCGTCTCGCGTCTTGAAAGTGAAGAACGTCTTTAGCAAGATAAGCATGTTGGTGAGTGACTTCTTCAGGTATAACTTCTTAAACTTCTCCCATAATCCCTTAGCAGTAGCCTCCTCATAAATCTGATAGATCACCTCGTCTGATAAGCTAAGCTGGATAGTTATCAGCACTAATTCCTCCATCTCCATCTTCTTCCTTTCTGAGATATTTACATGTGAGGTCTATGTGTCGTATACCACCCTGTGAACACAATCCTTCCTCAAAGTTGTATCTCGAATTTTTTCCTTGCCATCGAACTTCATTCTTGTATAGCATTGCTCCAACCATCGTATATGAGCCACTCGCATACAAACTCAAATCAATTGCCTTTCTAGATGTGCCACCTTTTGTAGAAGAACTTCTCCGCCATCGCCTTGGACTTGTTCATTGTTACGAGGTGGAACTCGCACACAATGAATTTGTATTGAGGGAAACCAAGGGCACGGTGGTTCTGTTGACAAGAGGGTTTAGGTGGGCAATTTAACAAGTGATTAATGGGGTGAAGAGGCTGGAGTTGCCGCCGGGGGTGGCCACGGAGTCAAATCTCACCGAACACGACGGAGGAAGATCGGGTGGCGGGAGGCTGGAGCTGATGTCGACCAAGGGGCGAGCTTTCCTGTAGCACGAGCAACTCGTCGGAAGGGCGGGGTTGGGGTCCAACCCTTAGCCCCTCCAATGCCTAAGTCAGTAATAGGACTTATAACGGGGGCTAGGCACGCCGGTCGGGCTCAGGGTGTGTCGACCGTACGTGGCGAGCTATAAGTGGGAGAACAAATATATGGACCACCTTTGCTCTCGTGTGTGAATAATAGATTGAGAGAGAATTTTGCCAACCCCCTTACCGTAAGAAGAGAGGGGGTATTTATACCTGACGGGAGATGACTAGGCGGGGCTGACCTGGCATGCTGACTCGACGTGCTGAGCTGGCTCGGTTGTCAGCGGAAGCTTCAGACAAGGATGTCAGGAACAGGAGTGCCTGACCTGCTTTTGTCAGATGGCTCAACCGCCAGGGGATTCTTTTGTCGGGATGTCAGGGCCGAAAGCATTAATTGTCAGTCGGCTCAACCGCCAGGGGATGCTTTTGTCGGGATGTCAGGGCCGAAAGCATTAATTGTCAGTCGGCTCAACCGCCAGGGGATGCTTTTGTCGGGATGTCAGGGCCGAAAGCATTAATTGTCAGTCGGCTCAACCGCCAGGGGATGCTTTGTCAGATGGTCAGGCGGCGTTAGTGTCAGTCGTGTCCTTATCCTAGGTTGTTTGTCGTTGGTGACGAACTAAAGGTCTGGCCATGCTATCCCTAGCGCCGTGGTGCATGGGGACCGGCCGGGTCGACCGGCTCGGGGGCTGTTCGGCCCGGCCGTGCCCCCTTTTCGGTCGTGGGTTATGGGCCGCTGGAACGGAAGGATACGCACATGCCTATGTCAGCATATCTGGCGGTATTCTCTGGGCGCTCCCCAAGCGCCTTTCCCCTGGCGGGCCGAGCAACTGCGGTTGTAAGCCTCGGCCGGGTGGGGGGAGTGCTGCGAGGCGCGCCCGTTCCCGCATAGCTTCGGTCTTCCAGGGTGGCGGCCCTTTCATGAAGGGGAGAGTTAATGGGGTATGTCAGCGGATCCGGGTGGGATTCGGACTCTTACGATCTTTAGGTCGTAACAATTGCCCCCGACATTCGAGTGTGAGGCGGAAGCCTGGCTTGGCTCGGATGGCGTAACATTATCTTCTAACATGACTCGGACTCGGATCCGAGCTCAAGGGTGGCGGCGCCGCTCCCGCGGGGTATTGCCTGCTGTTGCGGGATCACGAGGTCTCATCCCGAGTGGGAACCAAGCGGGGCGTTGCCCTATAACGATGTGCCGTTGTATGTGGCGACTGGGTCGGATTTAGGGGGAGCCCGACTTTTTGAGAATGTTATGGTTCTTGCTGAGATGTGTTTACCGGACGTGTTTGTAATTTTCGCGGGGCTTCGGCCGCACTGTGCCTGGTGGACCTCCCCGCGATTGTGCGCTTGGGCTCAGGGGGAGGAGTCCGTAAGGAGGAATATTATTCATCAACCTTTACCGGAGATCTAGATGATATTTACAACAATAGGGAAGGTGTGACCCAACCTGCGGTTGGGACGGGAGGTTGTTTACATTCGTCGCCCGCTACATCGGGGTGAGCAGATCCCTGCTTCGGGGCGGTCTTCCTTTTTACCGACCACTGAATCCCTTCTGCCTCCTTGTCCGGGGTCGAGCTGGCGCGCCGTGAATCACCGTTTGGTTTAGCCAGGGATGCCGCCCCGTGGTGGTCCCCCCTTCGGGGGGCTGACCCTCGTTTGTCGGGTGGACCTTCTTCCTTTCCATTTCCTCGCGTTCTTCCTCGCCGTCGCCGCGCTGGAGGGTTGCCCGGCCTCGCCAGGGATTCCGTGCACCGAGGGGGAACCACTGGTTGAGGTGGAAGACGAGGTAGCGGTGGTGGTGTCGCCCTCCTCGGGGGAGTCCGAGGGGCCGGCGTCGCAGGGAAGGTTGGGGGTCAACAGGCAGGTGGGGCACTGGGAGGCCCGTTGGGGGTTTCCGCCCTCACACCCCGTAGGGATCGCCGTAGGCTGGGTGTTAATTGGGGTGTTGCGGCACGCGGCTAGACTTCCGGACCTGCCGTTTAATCCGGTAACGAGCATGAGGAAGGCTGGCGGGTGGGGCCTCCCATGTGTAAGGGGAATATCCTATCAGGGGTCGTGGGGCTATGGCGGTCACCGTCGGGGGAAGTGGGGCCCGTCGGTGGTCATCGGCCTTCTTCATAGCTCGGTGGGGTGCTCGGGGCCATTTCATACCCGGTGTGAGGGGATGTGAATCCCTTGTCTATATCCCCCTTCCCCCTAACTTCTGAAGGGGGGTACTTATAGTGGGATTCTGCGAAAGGGTTTTCCGTGGATGATGTGAGGGACTAGTGCCATTAATGGGCTCCGCTGAATCACGCGCTTTGGGAAACGCTTTTTCCTGGCGGTATCCGACACGGGTTGTTAGTTCTGGCCTCTCGAGGGGCGTGTTGCTGCTGATGGCGTGTTGTCCAAGCGTCCTTTCGTTACGTCGAGTCGCATCGTGGTGCTGCCTTGACGAGACTAGGCCGATGTCTTGTCGAGACTAGGCGTATATTCGAGAGGTATTGTTTCACGGTTTCTGGCTTGCGACCGGTCCGTCCCGGGCCACGTGTCCTTGTCCTTGTCCCCCGGCTGAGTTTTTGAGGATGTTGGGCCTAATCTGGGGGGATCCAGATGTGGTTTGGGGGGCCGGCCCTGGGTAGTTGGTCGCTGTGCGGTCTGGACCGAGGCGTTACGGAACGTCGGTCTTCGCCGTGTTTAAACGCTGGGTTGCCTATTTTGGCTTCTTGCGTAAGTTACACAATTACTAATTATGCCCCCAACATCCCCTTGTCCGAGATAGCGAGGTCTGGGGGAAGGGGATGTTGATGGTTTGTGTTGTCTTTGGGCGGGGCGGGGAATCGCCGAGAAGGTTCGGGATGAGACATGCCGCCCTATCACGATTTGACACAGGGCGGGCCTCAGTTCACCTCGTTCCCCTTTGATCGAACGTTGTCGTTGAATTTTAGTTGGTGAGGGGTCTTGGCTCGAAGCGTAGTATCGAGGGGTTCGAGCCGCGGGTGTAAACTTTCTGGGCGTCCTAAGCTAGTCCGGGGAGTGCGTTGCACCATTCCTACTTTCCATGCTGCGAGGGGTGGTGAGCTCGCCCGGCACTTGGCGGGGGGATCGCTTCACGCTATGGCATTCTAGGAAAATCAAAGCGTATCTGACAGGGATGAATGTTTTCATTTAAATTTACAAGAACTGATCTATGGCGTGTACACGAGTACTTAGATTACCGCCTGTTGTGGGGTAAGATCCGGCCCTAGGATGGGCTATAGAGTTGTCCTCGCCAGCGGTGAACGACCTCCGGATCCAGGGGTCCTCTTCTGCCGGGTCGGCCTTTTTTACTCGAGTTGTTCTTGGCGCCGAGGTGAGCGACTCTGATGGCCGATAGGCCCGGCGACCGCCTCCCGTGCTGAAGTGTTGTAAGGTCTCCTCGGTCCGGTAGAAGCACTGGGGGGATCACCAGGGAAGCCATCTTTCTGGGGCTTGTGTCTTGGGGGGGTCTTGATGATCGCCCCCCCCCCCCCCACGCTTCGCTGCTTGGGTTTGAGGGTGGGGGGAGTCCTGATGGTCGGGCCGCCTCCCTCCATGCCTCGATGTTTGGGTTTGAGGGGGGGGGGGGGGGGGGTTCGGGGCCTGATCGTGCCGGGGTGGGCTGACACGCCATGACTCGCCGTTTGGGCTCGCCAGGGATGCAGCCTTGCCGAGGTCCCCGTCCGGAGGTCGACGGCGAGCAGGTGTTGGCTTGCAAGCCCGAGGGGCTCTCGCTTTTCCTACCGGCGGGGGTCGGATGCCCTCCTTTCTCTGACTCGTCCTTGTTTAGGGCGGCCGGAGGCATGAAAGGTGGATTTCCCTTTTGTAAGCGGAATATCTTTTTGGCGATCCGTTTGTAAGAGGAATATCCTGTTGGAGGTGGTGGAGATGCGGGAACCGCCGCCCTGGGCGGTGGGAACCACTGATGGCCGGTGACCTCTCTTTTGTTAGGGGGTTGTATCTCGGCCCGTTTCCCAGTGGGTGGGGAGGATAAGTGCCGATTTCTCATGTCTTCCGACTCTTTGTTCTTTTTCTTTCGGAAGGGTGAGTGGCGTCTTTATAGGGAGATCTTGCTGACGGTTTCCCCCATATTTATTGCGATGAGTTGGCATTATTAATGGGATCCTCGGATTCACGCCCGTGGGAAACCGCTTTTGCCAGGTGGCTCTTACAAAACCTCTTTTGGAGTGTACCATTAATGGTGGCGTATTTCTCGAGCGTCCTTTCGTTTCATCAATTCACATCGAGGCCGCCTACTCGGGAACTGACGCCATTTCATCCCAGTTTATGTGCCCCTGTCTTTTTCGATTTTTCGAGGATCATGGGCGCATAGCCCTCTCTGGTTTGGGTGGCTAGGGTTGGCCCTACCCCAGAGGTCTTGAGAGGGGGAGCGGGCGCTTAGCCCGGCCCGTGCCCTTCTCTGGTTTGGGTGGCTAGGGTTGGCCCTGCCCCAGAGGTCTTGAGGGGGGGAGCGGGCGCGTGGCCCGGCCCGTGCCCTTCTCTGGTTTGGGTGGCTAGGGTTGGCCCTGCCCCAGAGGTCTTGAGGAGGGGAGCGGGCGCGTGGCCCGGCCCGTGCCCTTCTCTGGTTTGGGTGGCTAGGGTTGGCCCTGCCCCAGAGGTCTTCAGGGGTGAGCGGGCACGTAGCCCAGTCCGTGCCCTTCTCTGGTTTGGGTGGCTAGGGTTGGCCCTGCCCCAGAGGTCTTGAGGGGGGGAACGGGCGCGTAGCCCGGCCCGTGCCCTTCTCTAGTTTGGGTGGCTAGGGTTGGCCCTGCCCCAGAGGTCTTGAGGGGGGAAGCGGGCGCGTAGCCCGGCCCGTGCCCTTCTCTGGTTTGGGTGGATAGGGTTGGCCCTGCCCCAGAGGTCTTGAGGGGGGGGAGCGGTCGCGTAGCCCGGCCCGTGCCCTTCTCTGGTTTGGGTGGCTAGGGTTGGCCCTGCCCCAGAGGTCTTAAGGGGGGGGACGGGCGCGTAGCCCGGCCCGTGTCCTTCTCTGGTTTGGGTGGCTAGGGTTGGCCCTGCCCCAGAGGTCTTGAGGGGGGGAGCGGGCGCGTAGCCCGGCCCGTGCCCTTCTCTGGTTTGGGTGGCTAGGGTTGGCCCTGCCCCAGAGGTCTTGAGGGGGGAGCGGGCGCGTAGCCCGGCCCGTGCCCTTCTCTGGTTTGGGTGGCTAGGGTTGGCCCTGCCCCAGAGGTCTTGAGGGGGGAGCGGGCGCGTAGCCAGGCCCGTGCCCTTCTCTGGTTTGGGTGGCTAGGGTTGGCCCTGCCCCAGAGGTCTTGAGGGGGGAGCGGGCGCGTATCCCGGCCCGTGCCTTTCTCTGGTTTGGGTGGCTAGGGTTGGCCCAGCCCCAGAGGTCTTGAGGGGGGGAGCAGGCGCGTAGCCCGGCCCGTGCCCTTCTCTGGTTTGGGTGGCTAGGGTTGGCCCTGCCCCAGAGGTCTTGAGGGGGGGAGCGGGCGCGTAGCCCGGCCCGTGCCCTTCTCTGGTTTGGGTGGCTAGGGTTGGCCCTGCCCCAGAGGTCTTGAGGGGGGGAGCGGGCGCGTAGCCCAGCCCGTGCCCTTCTCTGGTTTGGGTGGCTAGGGTTGGCCCTACCCCAGAGGTCTTGAGGGGGGGAGCGGGCGTGTAGCCCGGCCCGTGCCCTTCTCTAGTTTGGGTGGCTAGGGTTGGCCCTGCCCCAGAGGTCTTGAGGGGGGAGCGGGCGCGTAGCCAGGCCCGTGCCCTTCTCTGGTTTAGGTGGCTAGGGTTGGCCCTGCCCCAGAGGCCTTGAGGGGGGAGCGGGCGCGTAGCCCGGCCCGTGCCTTTCTCTGGTTTGGGTGGCTAGGGTTGGCCCAGCCCCAGAGGTCTTGAGGGGGGGAGCAGGCGCGTAGCCCGACCCGTGCCCTTCTCTGGTTTGGGTGGCTAGGGTTGGCCCTGCCCCAGAGGTCTTGAGGGGGGGAGCGGGCGCGTAGCGCGGCCCGTGCCCTTCTCTGGTTTGGGTGGCTAGGGTTGGACCTGCCCCAGAGGTCTTGAGGGGGGAGCGGGCGCGTAGCCCGGCCCGTGCCCTTCTCTGGTTTGGGTGGCTAGGGTTGGACCTGCCCCAGAGGTCTTGAGGGGGGGAGCGGGCGCGTAGCCCGGCCCGTGCCCTACTCTGGTTTGGGTGGCTAGGGTTGGCCCTACCCCAGAGGTCTTGAGGGGGGGAGCGGGCGCGTAGCCCGGCCCGTGCCCTTCTCTGGTTTGGGTGGCTAGGGTTGGCCCTGCCCCAGAGGTCTTGAGGGGGGGAGCGGGCGCGTAGCCCGGCCCGTGCCCTTCTCTGGTTTGGGTGGCTAGGGTTGGCCCTGCCCCAGAGGTCTTGAGGGGGGGAGCGGGCGCGTAGCCCGGCCCGTGCCCTTCTCTGGTTTGGGTGGCTAGGGTTGGTCCTGCCCCAGAGGTCTTGAGGGGGGAGCGGGCGCGTAGCCCGGCCCGTGCCCTTCTCTGGTTTGGGTGGCTAGGGTTGGCCCTGCCCCAGATGTCTTGAGGGGGGAGCGGGGGCGTAGCCCGGCCCGTGCCCTTCTTTGGTTTGGGTGGCTAGGGTTGGCCCTACCCCAGAGGTCTTGAGGGGGGAGCGGGCGCGTAGCCCGGCCCGTGCCCTTCTCTGGTTTGGGTGGCTAGGGTTGGCCCTGCCCCAGAGGTATTGAGGGGGGGGGAGCGGGCGCGTAGCCCGGCCCGTGCCCTTCTATGGTTTGGGTAGCTAGGGTTGGCCCTGCCCCAGAGGTCTTGAGGGGGGGAACGGGTGCGTAGCCTGGCCCGTGCCCTTCTCTGGTTTGGGTGGCTAGGGTTGGCCCTGCCCCAGAGGTCTTGAGGGGGGGAGCGGGCGCGTAGCCCTGCCCGTGCCCTTCTCTGGTTTGGGTGGCTAGGGTTGGCCCTGCCCCAGAGGTCTTGAGGGGGGAGCGGGGGCGTAGCCCGGCCCGTGCCCTTCTCTGGTTTGGGTGGCTAGGGTTGGCCCTGCCCCAGAGGTCTTGAGGGGGGGGAGCGGGCGCGTAGCCAGGCTCGTGCCCTTCTCTGGTTTGGGTGGCTAGGGTTGGCCCTGCCCCAGAGGTCTTGAGGGGGGGAGCGGGCGCGTAGCCCGGCCCGTGCCCTTCTCTGGTTTGGGTGGCTAGGGTTGGCCCTGCCCCAGAGGTCTTGAGGGGGGGAGTGGGCGCGTAGCCCGGTCCGTGCCCTTCTCTGGTTTGGGTGGCTAGGGTTGGCCCTGCCCCAGAGGTCTTGAGGGGGGAGCGGGCGCGTAGCCCGGTGATCACTCCTTATTTTACACCCTTTTTCCGCATGTTTGCATGCCATTTAGATCGCCCAAATCATGTTTTTCACGATATATCGATGATATTTCGATGCTTTTCACGATTTGTTGTTTTTGTCGCATTTCAGGTGATTTGGCGCGATTTGGAGTGATCTCGAGATGCGCTTGCTCTAGACGGTCACCGACGACCTCCCCGTGGGGTATTTTGCCGTTGGAGAGGAGCGGAACAAGAACGGACGTCGCAGGAACGACGAGGAGGCCAAAACAAGCAGATTGGGCATTTTTTGTGTCCCACTCGGCCGAGTGGAGGAGCCACTCGGCCGACCAGCGAGACACTGCTCGGCCGACCAGATCAGACACGATTCACCTGTGCACTCGGCCGAGCACCGAAGACCACATCGGCCGAGTGATGACATCACGTCCGCCCGAGTGGCGCCCAGACGAAGCCCTCCCAAAACATCCAAGTTACTCTTTTTCGGCTGCCTGAACTTCAGAAGACCCACTCGGCCGAGTGGTTAATCCCGTCCGCCCGAGTACTATGAAGCCATCGGCCGAGTGACGACAACGCACTCGGCCGAGCCGCCCCCGGAGTAAAGACCCCTGAAGGCCCCGACTTACTGGAAAATTACATGGTTTTCACTCGGCCGAGCGACTTTTGTCACTCGGCCGAGTGCGATGCGCTGCCTGTAGCGAAAACTGCGGAAAACAGGCTGTGCAGGGGTATTTTGGTCACAGTTTTTGGACGATTTTGAGGGCTATTTAAGCCCTGTTTTTACCCTAGTTTGGAGAGCCTCTCTCTTAGATTTTTGCAGCTTTTTAGATTAGTTTTTAGCTTTATTCTCGTGATTGGAGAGGAGACAAGGTTTGGAATTTTGTTGGATTAATTGAAGAACTCCATTGGTTTGCATCTCTTTTCCTTAAAAATTCTATTTTTATTGCTTATCTCAATTTTGTGATGAATTCCATTGCTTATTTCAACGATTATTTTTGTGATCTTGCTATGATTTGTGAGGAGTCTCCACGTCTTGGGACGTGGGGATGAACCCTACATGCCCAGTTTCATATTTGTGATGAATTGGTAGAAATTGTGCTAGAATTGTTATTAGGGATTAGATTGGGATCAATTTACTACGGATGGCTAGGTATTCATATCGATTGGGATTTGCAAGAGATTGGATCCCAATTTGATAGGAAACCCTAGAAATCCGAATTGGGTTGGAGTCGGATTTTTGAAGTATCGGTTTGCAAGAGATTGGACCGATACTAGGATTTCCGATTGCAATTCCATGCCAATACTCGTTTGCAAGAGATTGGACGGGTAGGAACTATCCCAATCTAGGTCGTGGACCGAGTTTGCAAGAGATTGGGCTCGGTGCGCGATTGGACGATGATGTTGATCCTAATGCTAGCTTTCCTAGGCTAGGGTTTGCAAGAGATTGGACCCAAACCTAGGATAGCTATAGACCGGCAACAACGCGAGAGCGTGAGCTTGGTTCTACATTCAGTTGCAACTAGTTCATCCAAATCCTCATTCAAGCAATTTTGATACCGATAAACCGCATTTATGAAATACGGTGAGTAGCGGGGATTCCCCATTCCCTAGACGTTCTTTATTTGATTTGATATTTCCGCAATTTTTGTCTGACGATTGTGACAGGATCACCAAAGGCAAATTTCTCTCTTAAATAGCCAGGTTGATTTGAACAAGCACGGTCATTCGTCCTCCCTGTGTTCGATAACCCGCTCGCCGCTATACCGTGCGCTTGCGGTAAAACTACAACCGTTCTTTGGGTCACATCCCGTAGCGATCAAGTTTTTGGCGCCGTTGCCGGGGAGGCGATTGCGTTTGATTCTTTCTCACCCTAGATATTTCTTTTTTTATTTATTATCATTATTTTTATTTCTTATTTCTTACCTAACCCTTCCACGGTACTAATCATTTCTTTGAAACTCTGTTTCCCCTGTGCATGTACACGAGATCCACGACGGACCCCGAAGCTATATTGTTTGATCCAGAGATCGAACGTACCGCGCGGAGACTTAGAGCGGAAAGGAGACAAAATCCGGAAGGGCGGTTTATGACCAACCCGGAAACTGCGGAACAATTGGCGGCAAGGATGGCGAGGTTAATTTCTATTCGAGATAGGCTTCGGCCTAAGACCTCTTCTACTACCTCATCCATTGCCATGCCGGGGTTGGCGGCTGACAAGAGCTTCGAGCTAAAGACTAGACTAGTGGTTCTGATGCAGCAGGATCCATTTCATGGGAATGCCCATGAAAATCCCCACTACCACATCCAATCGTTCTTGTCAAAGTGCGCCACATTTCAGATGCCGGGGGTCTCCATCGATGCCATCAGACTGCGTCTCTTCCCTTTCACGCTAAAGGACAAGGCACTATACTGGTTGAGGACGCAAGCTGAGGGTGTCTTCACCACTTGGGACGAGTTGGCGAGTGCATTTATTGATAAGTTCTATTCGCCATCCAAGACGGTGAAGATCCGGAGCGCTCTCATGTCCTTCAAGCAAGGACCACAGGAGACGCTCTATGAAGCTTGGGAGCGTTTTAAGGATTTGCAGCATCAATGCCCGCATCATAGCATTGAAGACTGGGAGCTAGTGCATAGCTTCTACAATGGTCTCCAACCGGGGACCAAACAAATTATTGATGCCGCGGCGAATGGTGCTATCTTGTCAAAGACTCCCGAGGAAGCTACGGCCCTAATTGAGGAGATGGCCTCAAATAATCAACAATGGGGTGATGAGCGAGGACACTCTACGTCCTCCTTGAAGCCGACTAGTATCTATGAGGCGAAGGCCGTGGCGGAGCTTACGAGCAAATTTGATTCTCTCCACAAGGTAGTGGAGAGATTGGAGAAGTTTATCACGGAGCCCCAAGGAGCCCCTTCTACCTCCGCTCCAACGAACCAAATGTGTGATTGGCAAGACCAATCTCAAGCCATGTACGTGGGAGGAGAGCAAGGAGAAGGAGCCTTGGAGCAAGTACAATATGTCGGGGGGAACCAAGGATATTGGGCCAATCCGGCCGCAAGAAATCATCCCGGATTCTCCTACGCCAACAATGAAGGAGCTTTGAACCCGCCACAACCACCACCTCAACAAGCTCGACCACCACCACCCCAACAATAAAACTATCCACCGAGGGGGCCTACTCAACAAAACTTTCAACCGAAGCAACAAGTTCCACCATATAGGCCGCCCGGTTACAATCAAGGGTGGAGGAATCAAAATCAAAACCCTCCACAAGCTCAACAACGATCCGAATTCGAAGCTAGAGTGGAGGCGTTCATGGTCGAGCAAAATAAGGTAAATGCTACCTTGAAGGCGGGGCAAGACTCCCTTAATACCGTTGTGGCTCAAATATCGGAGCAATTGGCGTTGCTCAATCGGAACACTCAACGATTGCCGGCACAACCCGAGCAAAACCCACGGGGCAACACCGACCACATCAATGCCGTAGTTGCCGTTACCACTAGAGGCAGAAAGGATACCACCCCCGCCATGATTCCTACCGAGGAGCCCGTGGAGGAAAGCTTGGAGCCAATTGAGCCGATTGTTGAAGTTGAAAAGGAGAAGGAGCCACAAGACAAGGAGAAATCTAGAGCGGAACAATTGATTGAGGAAAGGCGCTTCATGCCACCGGTCCCATTTCCCCAAAGGCTTGCTAGAGCGAAAATGGAGAAAAGGCTAGCAAAGTTTCTCGAGTATCTTAGACGAGTTAGCCTTAACATTCCCTTCCTCGACGCCATCGTGGAGATCCCCACATATGATAAATTCTTGAAGGACTTGATTTCAGGGAGAAAGAGGAAGGAGAAGATCATGCTAGCCGAGGAGGGCTCTTGGTTTACCAAGAGAGAAAAGGAGCCGGTCAAATTTAAAGATCCGGGGAGTTTTCGGATTCCTTGCACCTTGGGCGGCATCCCTCTTCAAAAGGCGTTGGTTGATCTGGGGGCTAGTGTGAGCCTCATGCCTCTCTCCATGTTCTTAAGGCTAAACACCGGGACAAAGTTGAAACCTACCGACATGCGCATTCAATTGGCCGATGGGCGAATAACAAGGCCGGTAGGGATCGCCGAAGACATACCGCTACAAGTCCCGGGTGGAATATGCTTACCATGTGATTTTGTGATCATGGACGTTAAGGAGGAGGGAGATACGTCATTGATACTTGGACGCCCGTTCCTCGCCACCGCCGGAGTGATTGTTGACGTGCGCGAAGGTACCCTATCTTTAAACGTCGGCAACATCGAGGTGGAGCTCCACATTCCTAAGGCTATGAAGCACATGCCTTACCACGAGGAACTGGACTACATGGACCCCCTTGATGAGGTGATAGAGGAGGCGATCCCCCACTCAATTGGCGCTCTTTTTGATGAAGATTTCGAGGAAGGCCCGGATTTAGGCCAAGATGAGAAGAAAGATGATTCCCCCGACCTCTCCGCTGAAGATTATGAAGGCGACGCTGATGTCGCAAGGATTCAAGAGCTCTGTAAGCTCTCGAAATTAAAGTCTCCAAAGAAAGCTCCTCCGGTACGGAAATCAGCATCACCGGTAAAGCCGTTGACCGGAGCAAATGCTAGCTTGGGGGAGCCTCCCCCCAACACTATTCGAGACGGGAGACCACCGCGGGAGAACACGACGCCGCAACTTCCCAATCCAAGCGTTCTCCCCGGAAAGTTCGATGGGTGCATCTCATATGCACCAAACATCCCGCATTGATTGAAAATTGCAGGGGGGTCGAGCTCACGACCTTAAACGAGCGCTTGTCGGGAGGCAACCCGACGGTTTTTGATTTATTTTCACTTTTTCTTTATTTTCGTTTTAGAAATTTTTAATGTTTTGAGTCGTTCGCCCAAAAATTTTGTGATAACAGGTCCTATTTTTCCTGACAGGAGAGGAGATAGGTAGATCCATCATGAGGAGGATGAACGAGACGACGAGGATCGCCCCAAGAAGGCGCTCGACGCTTAGGAGGAAGATGGAATCGACTGGAGGAAGAAAGACGGAGTTTAGAGCCCAAACGTAGACAAACAGCAGAATACAAGGCTCACTCGGCCGAGCATACTAGTCACTCGGCCGAGTACAGAAGTTCGTCCGGTCGAGCCGCTCACGAACGAGGGAAGTCTGCTATACCCAACTCTCTGTTTATTTTCCTGATTCCAATATAACTGCTACTCGGCCGAGTATATATATTCACTCGGCCGAGTAAAACGGATACCCTCCTAGGGCGAGTCTTGCCGAGTAGCTTGAGTCACTCGGCCGAATGGACTTACTCCACTCGGCCGAAGCTGGCAAGTCCACTCGGCCGATGCGTAAGCGGGGAGGAATTTTCTATTGACCATACTCGGCCGAGTGACCTAGTCACTCGGCCGAGTCGTAACTTCTGCTATAAAAGGGGCCGCGGGGGGCGCATTTTTCGAAGCGAGCGAAACCCAAACAGCCCGACTTTTCGACTCCCCCAGCGCCCGAACCCCTCCCCCACTCACCCGATCCTTCGACCCGCGCCGCCGCTCGGCCTGCCACCGCCGGCCGACCACTCGCCGCACATCGCCCGAGTCGCCGCCGGCGGCCGTGTCTCCGGCCACCTCCGGTACCCCCTATTTCGCCTATTTCGCCTCTTTTTGAGCATTTCTTGAGGATCCATGTGTTAAACGACCCCCAAACCCAAATCAATTTCTATATCTATCGGTTATACCCCTAATTCCCCATACGTTTTGATTATTACCCGCTGATATCTTCATTTCACGCGCAGGTTGTTTTTGGGAGCTTAGGGGAGCCCAGGGGAGCTTCTCGGGACTGATTTGAGCTTCGTGGGACTTCGCATGCTACCGTTGCTGAGCACTCGCGGCGTGTATGGGTATACTCCTTCCACTCTTTTACACACACCGCACTTTGTTCACTTTTCAGCGCGCTCGGGGCCGATATGCCGCCCCGGACACGGCCGCGGACGAGGAGACCTTCCGCCAAGCGGAAGCGGTCGGATGATGCCGGCCCCTCCCACGAGGTGGAAGGGTCTCCTCCTCCTTCCCCCACACACGCCGTCCACCCAGCACAGCCTGCAGGCCCCGCACACCCCACACAGCCTGCAGTGCACCCACAGCCCGCACAGCCTCTCCCTGCCGCACCATAGCCACCACCTCCGGCTCCACTGGTCGGGCCCGCTCGGGATTACGTTCCGAGACGACGCACACCGCGCCGTCTTCGACCGTATCTCCCAGCGCTCGATCGTACCCTCCAGGTTTGCACACCTCGCTGACCTAGGACGCCTGGGGGTACTAGAGGGGATGCTCACGTTGTACGACAACGTGGGCTGGCGAGATTTCTTCCAGGTGTCGGCGGATACGTTTACCCGCCCGACACTTGAGGTTTTGAGTTCGATCGCCCGGACCGACGAGGGATGCTCGTTTCGGTTCATGGATCGAGAGTGCCAGGTCACTCTCGATATGATGAGAGCGTTTTTCTCGTGGCCCGCTGTCCCCAGTGCCGATCGCGGTTACGGCCCCACCCATATCCCCCCACCTTCCTTCGACTCCGGTGCCTTCTGGGCCCGGATTACGGGTCTTCACGCTGCCTTTGACCCTAGTAGGGCCAAGGCCTCGGCCATTGTCCATCCCTGCCTCCGCATTGCTCAGCGCCTTATGGCGACGACCTTTTTGGCCAGATATGAGCCGGGCACGATGTCTACGCCAGAGCTCTACATGCTCTACGCGATGACACGTCCCAGAGCTCTATCTAGGGATGGCGATGAGCTGGTCCCTGCCGTCGTGATTGATGTCGCGGCATGGTTTTTAGACCGTATCATTGTATCGGTGGGCGCTCGCTCACCGATATGCTGCGGCGGCCTGATCACCTTGCTTGCTCTTATGACCGGCAAGGACTTCCCCGATGACTTGCGACGCGTCCCGGGCCCCACTTCTCTGTCGATAGATGTTATGGCCCGGATGAAGATACTTCGTCCGCATGGTGAGCGTCACTGGGTCTGGTTGCACGGCCCTTACGGTACCGATTACATGATTCTCCTGAGCCCTGCTCGGACTCTGATTGCACCGGCCCACGTTAACTGGCTCCCTGCGATGGATGTTCTCATCCCTGCTGCTTACGTGCTCGAGGCCGAGGAGGCCGAGCAGGCCCACGCTGCCCCTGTAGACCCTTTTCCACACCCTGCCGAGCCTGCTGCCGAGCCTGTTGACCCAGTGGCCCCTCAGCCCATACCTGACGTTTCCGCTGCTCCTGACACCTCTGCCGGTGTCGGGAGTACCTTAGCTGAGCCCACTTCCACCACCTCCACCACTTCCGAAGCTGTCACCACCACTCCCACCACCATCACTGGCCCTCTGTCCGTGGAGCCTCTTTGCTCCGCACTCCCCGAGCGCCCACCGACCTTTGTTGAGAGTGGAGAGCCCTCGTTTGCCGCGGTCGTGGAGACCATGGCTAGCATGATCTCCGCTGGGGTTGCGCCTTTTGGTCCACACACTTCCACCCCAGCGGTAGTCACCTCTGTCTCCACCCCTGCTGTATTTTCCGAGAGCGTCGTGGCGTCTGTCCACACTTCTGTGCCACTGACCTCTCCAGCCACCTCGCTGCCATTTTTGCACTCTTCTTTCGCTGCTGCTACCTCCACTTCCCACCAGCCGGTGCCCCGGCCTCACACTGAGGCCAGGCCCACTTTCGCAGGCGCAGCACCTTTTGTTCCCTTCCCCGCTGAGCCAGTCACCTACGCGACCTGAGTTCGCCAGCCACGCCCTGCACAGCCCCGACCGGTGCGTCCCTCTGCACCACCTCCCCCCGACACTGTACTTCAGAGCATTCGTGC